>WEIU01017235.1:126294-160699 GCA_013389925.1 Aegithalos caudatus | reverse complement strand
TTCCCTTCCCTTCCCTATTCCTTAAAATATATAAATCAACAGCAGAGACACAGCTATGAAGACAATTATTTAGTTGAAAGAACAAGAGCTTAATTATTTAATCTACAAAAAACATTTCTAATGTTTTCATTACATTCATGTCACCCTTGGGCAAGACTCTCAATGGAAAGATTCCCAATAAACATACAAGAGATGCAGAGAATGATTTCTGTTGGTTCCAGCAAATCACATCAGTGCATTTCACATTGCTAAGCACAGAAATTGCATGAATAATAACAGTATTTTGAGTTGCAAATAATTTTGAATTAATTTGTAATGCTAACATAGCTGAAGAAAAGAATCTGATTTTGTGACCATTCTTATGTTAGATGTGTACAATCAGTGTCAACTTAATGACAGAAAACCCCAGCTGGTTCAGTGGGACAGCCTCTGTAATCAATAGTAGCAGTATCCGTCCCACAAATCTTTTGTTTGTAACTAAATTTTAATTTTTTTCTAAAGGTGTTTCTTAGAGAAAATGGTAGATTATGTGAGCTAGTCAGTTCTAAAATGCTGTTTGTTTTTCCTTTCCAAACAGGGCACACTACTGGGCCAAGCCTAAATAATGACAAGCTATATAAGTTTGCTTACTCAGCTGAAGTCTATGTTGATCGGGTGAAAGCATCACTGCAGAAAAGTGCAGGATATCGGATTTCTTCTGGTGTGGATGTCAACCTCTTATGGAGAAATCCTGACAATGATGACAACCAGCTGGTGAAAATTACGGTAATTATGGCCATCAGACAACTTAAAACATACACAATCTTTTCTGCACTTACCTGGCTGCTAATCTAATCTCAGAGAACTCACTTTCACAACAACAGCTACACCTTTTATTCTCTAGCCTCATCAACTAAACCCAGCTGCTTAGATGATCTGATTCCTATGGAATAAGATTTCACAAGTATCTATCTAACATCATAAGCCAGAACTTCAGAATACCTCTTGTATTTAGAAATTGCTTCATACAGCACCTATAGCTTCAAACAACGGGTGTGCAAGCACTTACCCAAAGGGCAATCTCTTGTCTGAAGACCTCAGTTCTAGCTACAAATCATGACATTTTCTAAATAGAAACTGGGTTTGGTACTTAGCTTTATGGTGTGATTTTCTGGCACTTAATTTCCCCAGTGGAAAGCACTGGCTTTTGTAAACTTTGACATAGTAATCATGGAAGATTAATGATCAGAACCAGAAATGCAGAAATAGCATTTATTATGTGATTTCGTCTATCTACCCTACTCCAGGCCAATTCTACACTGCTCCCTACATTCATTTTCTCTGCTTTTACTTTGATAGATGAAAGATGTTCAGGTTGAAAATGTGAATGAACGTCCAGATGCTAAAAACATCTTCAAAGGAAAAAGCACAGAGAAGATCATTGGGAAGGACTATCTGGAGGCTTTACAGAGGCCCATCGTGATTGAGCTAATCCGGGGAAAGGTAAGATCCTGTCTTTTAAAATTCAGTCCCTAAGGAAATGACACAAATCTTTGTAACAGATGAAGAATTTACCAGTTCACTATTCACTTAGTGTTTTTAATAAGCCATTGTGTCCTATCATTCTATGTGAATTACAGTAGTTTAGAACAGACTGTAATTTACTTTCTAGCCCAAGCCTATTGTGTGTTGAGAACACCACACAGTGGGGAAGAAAAGAGCAGATTGTCCACAAAGATACAGGTATATATGTGGATATATGCACAATTGCTATGTGGGATTTGTGCTATTGACTTCAGTGAGGGCAGGATTTTGTCCAAGATCTGAAGGCAGAAAAGGAGATACAATTTGTCGTGAGGGATGTTCTGAGTCTGTGAGGAACAGTGTTAATCACTTTAAACAGTTATCAAATATTTAACCAGGACTGTTTTCCCAGCTCTTTGGTTTGCTTTTTTACTTCTGTGTCACTTGCAGATTCAATGGTCCCAAGTTTAATGAGCTTGATGCTGAAAGAGCTACAGCCTTACATGTTTTTCCCCAACTGGGAGGCTGTCTCCAAAAATCAGAAGATAAGGGTCAGAGAGCAGTGTGTCTGAACACATGCCCGGGTTTTCTCTCCTGCCCTGAGAGAATACCAAAGCACTGTCCCAGTATAGGGGCACTCATATCCATTTGTAGCTCTTAGAATCCTTATTTCTCTGAGAAGAGGATTCAAGTACATCCACCCCACTCTCTTTTCCCTGCAGAGCAGTTCATGTGTCCCCTTGTACTCAGCCTACTCTTTTGGCCAGGAGCTGTGGCTGCTCCTGCCTCCTTGCCCCTGGTCCTTCACCCTTGCTTGTAGCATTAGGCCAAGAGCCCCATTCTCCCCTCTGCAGCCTTAGCAATGCTTGGCAGGTGGGGCATGGGTAGAGGGGCTGTGAGAAAGGAGGAAGGTTGAAGGTCACACTCCCTTTTCCCTTCTGCAGAGCGGAGTGAGGGCTGTGACACCCTATCCCAGCAGGATCTTTACCTCCTGCTGTAAATAGGCACTGAGCACATACCCTGGCTGCCAGCTCAGCCTGCTGAATTGCAGCTGCTATCAGACCTGCTCAGTAACTTTCAGACTCAGCCTTGTCATCAGTTTTACACAACATAAAAAGAAACAGGACAGCACTGGCTGTGAACTGTACACATCCGTACATGAGAACAGAGGTACCAGAGGAACACAGTCAGAATGCATCTGCTCCTCATACATTGCATACTTTCACATGCTAAGGCTAAGATGTAGTATTAAAAACTTGGGCTTTTTCTCAGCTAGTAGGGTCTATACACTCCTCTTATGATTTCTTTGTGGTGTGACACTTTCATCCTGGCACAGTAATTTGGCTTTTCAGGGTTGCCCCGAGATAACACACCGATTGTACTTACAGTTCCAGAAAAAGGGGCACTTTTAAAGCACCTTGAATGCAAAGTGGAGGTGCAAAGTCTTGTTACCAGGGGAGAGGCTCAAGCACAAGTTGACCCATGAAGAGCAAAGGTTGTGATATGTTTGACACGTCATTGAAGTCATTCTATCTGTGATTTATCTATGATTCATCCTGAGTTTTTGTAACCTGTGATTAAAGTGCAGCAGATATTGTGCTCCTGTGGGGAGCGATTGCCTGAGGATTATGCAGAGAAATGAGTCGCCTGTGAAATTATGAAGTTTCCCATTTTGCATCTGAATTCTCTGTAATTCCAGGAGAGATGCTCACTGCACTGAAACTGTACTTAGTTTCATCTGAAGGCCAAAGCATTTGTACTGTTATTGTCAGGCCCTGCAGCCTCTGCAGCTTCCTTAAATGAGGGCAACAGCTCCAAATCCAACTTTCTAATGAAAAGAAAAAAAAGTAAAGGGAGTTTTTCTAGAGTGGATCCTCACCATTCCTTTCTCATTTAACCAGATTTGTTACACACTTTTGAATGCTTTTTATATACTTTTAAAAAATTTATTTTATTCCTACAGGTCAAAACCTTCTACTCATATCAAAATGAGCCTGGTTTTACTCAGAATATTAAGAGAGGTCTGGCTAGCCTTTTCCAGCTCCAGCTGCACGCTGGCTCTTCCCGAGAGGTATGGTGCTCTATCAGGCAAGATTATCACCATTTGAGGAACAAGCAGAGCCTGATCTGCTCTGAAAGGCAGACCTGTGGCTCCTGCTGACTTTAGGAGGAGTGAACTGTGATAGAAATCAGCTCTTTGATCACATATAAGGTTACGGACATAAAGACAGACTTCTGAATATTTGGTGACATAAGTCAAATTGCTGCAATTAGCATAAAGAAGTAATGCAATTAGTTTGATTTAAAATGCCTTTATACATTTAGCACACTTTGGTAATAAACCATCTTAAACCAAGTCACTATAAAAGTGATTATACTGCTGTTTAAAGTTGTTTGATTCCTAAATTCAATTCAGTGGAGTCTTATTCTAAATCCAAGTACCCACACAAAGTTAGCACTGGTTTAGCTGCATCCATTTAATTTGTCTTCCATTATTAAATTTCTAAACCTGTCCCCTGAAACAAAGCACCAATTTAACTCAAATTTGTGAGTGTAGTGTGAGCTGCCCAGTATTTCCTAATTATTTTGTTTAAACAATCATTGTTACTGTTCTTCATGGCCATCTAATGAACAGTATCCCTGCCAATCCAAAGCAGATAGTTAGAATCACTGACATGCTCAAAACTGTTAAATAAACCTACCAGTGCAGCATCTCAGGTACAGGATTCCAACACTGGAAAAAATGCTTCATCTTTGGAAGGTGTTGTGGAGTCCCAAAGACAAATTCAAGAAATTGTCCTAATCTAATTCTTTTTTCCAAGGTGGACATTTCTGGGAAATGCAACACTACTTACCACGTGAGGCAAGATCAAGTGACTAAAATAAAAGACCTGGACTCCTGTGAAATAGAAAAGAAAAGATTTACCAGCCACAACCAGGTATGATTTTTTAACAAAATAAAACCTATTCTTCCTATTTAAAATATACTCGTAGCAGCTACTACCCATCTTCTCAGAAGCCCGTCAATCATTAGAGAAAGCAAATTCTATATGTAAATGTAAATGTTGTAGTTTTACTAGCCCAAATGTCATATGTAGTTCCCACGGAGAGAACAGAGAATGGATTCTCCTATGGTATAAACCACTTTGGCTCAGCTGATACAGATGCAGTCCTAGTGATAACATAACCTTTTTCCCATTTGCTGTAAATGCCAGCTAGGATGCTGACTCCTGAATGGAGCCTGGTCAGGCTTGCCTGGAAGGTCAAAGGCTTCCCTAATGCACAGGTGTAATACAGGAGATGTGCCATAGAGGTGACTGAAGCCCTACTACAGCCCTAATGATCCTCCACTGTTAGTAAGTGTCTTTCTAAGTACTCACTGCTGAGGGCAGGCTGGACACCTGCTGAAGGCACTGGGATTCTCCACAACAGAAACTGACCTTTCTCAGCTCAGAGAAGTACAAAGACAGCACACACTCGCTTAATAAACTGCCTTAACACTGTGACTGGGTTCCCAATTTTCACACTTACCCCAAATACATCATCTTGTTTACAAAACAAGAAGTAAAGCCAGCAACCTTTTTTGATCTGAGTGTGAGCATGACAACTTCATTTACAAGACATTTCTCTGGAAAAGATTCTTGTCTTATTTAAAGCATATCTTAAACAAAATGTAGTACTGGGTATGTTCTCAGTTGCAGCCTGAGCCATAACTTCCTGCCCTGCTCCTACTGTCTTTTACTCTGATACATACTGAATTTGCAGGACATGGTGTAGAAGTGAGTGGCTTCTTACTGCAGAGGGAATTCTCGAAAACCTCATTCTTAGGCTTAATTTGGGATGCCAGCCTATATGCACCTTTCTCATATGGCTCTACTTCATTACAAGTCTTGCCCTCATTTGGAATTGAAAGCTCTTTTCCTATTTTGCTGTTTGTTGAATAGCTCTCTTTCTGTTTTATTTTTTAATAATTTTCAGATCTTGGATGTCAGGACAAAAGCCACATCTGCTACAGTTTATGTGCTGGAAGACAGTTTCATTAAATCCGTTAAGGCTGAAGAAAATTTTGTTTTCCTTCTGAATTACCGACGAAAAACAGGTGCCAAAATAGTTTCAAAGTAAGTTGGGCAGTTGGACTGTCATTGATGGTAGCAGGACTAGTGGTTCAAGTCAGGTTGTGTGTGTAAGTCTTATAGAATCGAGACCTAAGGCTGTGAACTCTCCAGGCAAGGATTTAGGTCTCCTTTTTATCCATATACAGGTCCAGCTGTGCCAGGTACCAGGTCCAACTTTGATTAAAGGTTCTACCACACCACAAATAATAAATAAATGGCGTTCATAAGAAGTTAACTGAAAACAGCAGGAATTGGCCAAAACCTTTTAATCTACCCATTATGCTATAGGTGTTCTGTCTTCACATTTCCCAAGAAATACTTCTGATGGATTTCCATTTCTAGTATGTGAGAGGTTGGATGAATAGAAAATAAAATCTACTGCATAGAAAGGAAACAACAGTGAAACATTGATTTGTGTTAGACTTCAGATTATATGTAAATGGAAGTGTGGAAGTACTCATAGAAGATAAATTATTCACACATCTCAGTAATAGTAGATATTTAAAAGTACATTAAAAAAATCTCACTTTACAGATCTTTTAAGAACAAATATATAAAACATTTCAGAATGTATATGAATACTGAAGGCTGTTTATCAATTGTTATAAATCTGTGCTCTAGAAAGTCTCTCATACACATATTTTATTGTACATAACTCTAGCAGTAATTTTGCTGTTATCAGAAGTTTCTGTTACTTTAAAACCCCCTTAAAACAGACTTGCCATATTCTGAACATTCTAAAATAAGGCTTCAATACATCTGTATTCTATATTTTTTTTGTCTGTGGAGGGTTTTTTGTTTCCTCTTGGTGTGATTTCCACATCTCTGCGCTGATGGTTGAGCTCTAATGGTTTCCTCACTGTGTGGATGTACAGGCAGAGGCTGGAACTGAAGTCAGTCCAGGCTGGGATGGGACTGATTGCTGCAAAGCAAGTCGCTGGTGTGATCAAGACCTTGGACCCCAATTATGTTGCCGTGCCTCTGGAAGCAGAGCCAGTGAAATCCGAATGCAAAAAGTGCCCTTCAGTAAGTAAACACGGGTTCATTGGACCTCAGGCTGCTTAGCTGAGCAGGACAAGTGTGAAAGCAGATTTTCTGTCCAAGCAGAACTAGGACAGGTCCAACATATCAATATAAAATACACCCTGGAGTAGGGAGTACAGAGGTGTTGCAATGGTGCTCATCCCACAAGGATGTTGTAAGATCTACCACTAAAAGTAATAACCTTTTTGCTCTCTTTTAAGGACTGCAATATTTCTCCAGATCACTAGAAAATACAACGCCCTGTTGTTTTATCTCACCTTTGCCAACCTTCAGGTGGCAGAGGCTTATTTTCTCTGGGTGGAAAATTAAGATGGTTGACTGGTGTTTGTAAACAGTTCTGTCATGGAGGACCTGTACTGTTCCTAGGAATTCAAGTTCATTAGCCATTCCTCAGGCAGACTAAGCATTTGTTGGTAGCATGTTTAACCTCATGTTATTACCTGATCCTGAGTGAGTCTTTTGTTTAAAGGATTTCATAGGTATTTTACAAGTATAAAATGGGGCTTTGGTATTGTTGGAAAGGCCAATAATATTCTCATTTTTCCCTGGGGAAAAAAATTCCCTTGTATTTTTTATATCTGAGACATCTGAAGGCTAAGAGCATGGCTCTGTAAATGCATCGTCTTTTGTTTTACTAATGATGTTCATCATAAACTATATAAATTACTACAGTGACTGGTAGCAAACAGTATTAATGCTATTACCATTGAGAAATGAATGGGAACATTAATTTAGGGATCATTATTCTCTGGTGTTGATAAGCAAGATATCGCTTCTATTCAGCACACATCATTTTAGTCCTTCAGAGATACTCCTTATGAGCACAAATATCTTCCTGTATTGAAACTTGTGCTAGTTATTTGGAAGTAGCATTACACTGTATTAATTTATCTTGTCTAATACTTGTTGAGCCACAGAGAAGACCAAAACCACATATTTGGGGAATATAGCATTTTTGCTGGAGCAGTTCTGAGCAGGGAATATCAAGGCATCCTAAACAGAGTAGGGACAGGTGTTTTTTCCCCTAACTCTGCCCGTCGGGGTTTGTGCTGACCAATTTGTCACTCGGGACTGAGTTTGTCATAACAGTTAGAATTTCCAGACCAAGATAACAAACACAGGGTATAATTCCAGAGCACTGCCTGGGGACTGAGCCGTGTCATTATAAACCTAATGGCATGAAGAGAATGAAGTTCTGCTTTCTCACTGTATTTTTCAGTAACTGCTATGAAAAGATTGGCTCTATAAACAGAACACTGTATCCAAAGCAGCAACATAGCATATGGTACTTATATATCATACTATACATTAATGCCCTGCTGACATGCTATGCCTTAGAGTTTTACATTCTCAAAGCCCTCTTTAAATTGTAACAGGTCTTATCTCTGTCTTTATGAATTTGGTAAAATATCCATTACTATCCTCATTTCCCAGATGGCAGCACTCACTTCTCTGAGGTTATGGCAAATGTTTGCACTTAAAATGAGGTCTAGATTTCTCTGTTTAGACAACATAAAGCATGCTCTTTTCAGAAGAGCTCATGCATATTACACTCAAAATTTTATGTTCACAGTTCTTATTGGAAATGTTTCTTTCCCCTTCTGAAGGCAAGGTGGGTATGTTCTGTCTTGTGCAGCCACCTTTTGTATGTTGGTAAACAGCTGTCAGGGGCTGACATTCAAAACCAGCTCCTGCTGGGTTTAGAACCTCTTGGTTTGGCTGGAGTTTTCCTAGAGTGCCCACAAGACCTCTGTTCTGATCTCTCTATCAGAGAAACACAGGTCTGTGTCCATGCTTAGTTGCCATGTGGAAGTGTGTGCACCTTGTGCTTGAATGTTTGGGTTATTAAATCCAAACTGCCTGACATTCACATCAGGAGAATGAGGGCCTTCATAAAAGTCAGCTATGAACGGTGTTTTTAATGCCATGGTCACTGCAGGAGGTGGCAGCTGCTCCTTGTAGCTGCTGAAGAGTTTGAGCATCCCCCCAAAGAGGAAGGCTTGGTCTCCACTCTCATTTGCTTTAGATGGCTCCAGCTTGCATCTCCCACCTTGCTTGTCTCTAGGGTATGGGCTAAACTGACTAAGAGCAACCCACACAGCTGGGCTCTGCACAGGAGAAAATACAGGAGTAATGAGGTTAGAGGGTTTTTTCCTGGACTGTGGTGCAACTTCAACGGGGGAATAAAAAGTGCCCCATATGTTTATCCAATTTCAGTTAATAATAGCAACACTGACCTTGGTGCTAAGCACTAACCACCAGTTGAGGTTAAAAGACCCATCTGTGCCTCAGAACATGAGCTCCTCCCAGCTGGTCATTAATCCTCAGGAAATATCCTATGTCTCAATCATTGTTGCCTAATTATTGTTTGTTACAGTCGATAGAAGTTGCACTCTGTACTGATGAATGTTACTTCTAATTGCCAGCAGGTTCAAGTGCTATTGCCCAATACAAAATCCACAGAGGGGAAGTGTTTTAGTAAAGGTCAAATGGGTGCTACTGTTATTCCTCACTCAGGAAAACTGCAGTAAAGACTGCTGCAAAGAACAGTTGAGTTTTCACCAAAGAATGTTCTCAATAATTTGAGATAAGAGGCAAAGGCGAGGGAGAGAGGAAAGGTCAAAATACTAGCACCAGTTCCTTATGGGAATGCATCTGGAAGGACAGATATGAGTGCTTTGCTACCATGTTGGCTCATTCAGGTAAAAAAATGTGGTGTGGGAATAAATACAGCCACCACCAGTTACCTGTTCTAGTACCATCTTACCTTTCATTGTGTACAATAGCTACAAATCCCTTTGTATGTAAGTTTATGAATAAAAAATGGGAATAACTTCTTGGACATTTAATCCTGTTCTATACTTACCCAAAATTACCATCCTCTCAGAAAATATGTTTAATTGGTGAATTGGGGATTGTGCATCTCCCTTTTTAAAAAAATCTACTTAGGAAAAATGGGAACATAAGGCAAATGCCATATTCACCGGAAAGCACGGTAAATTTGCAAGAGAAGAGAATTCACTTTATTCCAGTTACAGTATAAATAAATTTTATTTTTCCAAAAGAGATTGCATTTAAAGTCATGTACAACATCAGGAAAATACTGAAGAATTGAAAGATAGACAGCTATAGAAAGGTTTCAAAATATTTGTTCTGGAATATCATAAGTTAACTAATGCGGAGCTAAAGGATCATCAATCCGTTGGATTTCAGCTAATCTGAGCAACAGCTGGCCTACATATCTGTATTTGCTTAGTCTGATTTTGAGAACTGAAACCAAAACCTGAGAGATTTGACATTATATGAATTGTTTTGCAGCTTTCTGAGCACTGGCAGAGCATCAGAGAAAACATGCATCCTGACAAACTTTCCAAACCTGATGCAGCAAAAAGCTTTTTGTCCTTCATTCAGAGCATCAGAAAAGCTACGAAGGAGGAGATACTGAAAATTATTAGAAGTGAAAATAAAGAATTTCTGTAAGTTACCATGAACAAGCTTTTAAAAGGTTTAAGTTACTGAAAAATGCAGAAGGGCAAATTGCATACAAAGAGATTGACTTCTGTTGGTGATGTCCTAGCAATGCAAACCCAGTGTTCAATACTTTGTCTACAGGAGAACGATTTTTTGAAAGTTATGTTTGTTCTTGTAATATAATAAATTTTCAGCGCACCCTTCAGCCACCAGGGTTGTATCTACAGTGCAAGGCCAACATGCTTTGTAGTTTAGCTTTAAAGCTTTCTCAAACCAAATGCTTGTTTTGAAGCACCCTATAGCTTGTCCTTGACTTCCCATTTGTTTCCTTCAGTGGGAAATACAATAAAGAAGGGGAATTGTCCTAGTATTAGAGTTTTGTTGTGAACAGCATGCACACTGAGACTTGAGAGTTGAAAAGCATTTCTGAGTCATATGGTTGTGATCTTTCAAATAAATTGTAGCAATTGTTAGCAATGGAGATCAACCTGAGAAACACTCAGGTAACAGTGAAGCCTTTTCTCTGTGTGCCATTGTGCATGCAGTACTAACACTTCTTTATATTTACAACCTTGTCCTGTAAACTTTAACACACTTGTGATAGTTGGTTTTTTTAATACTTTTTTGGTCCCCTATTTGCATAAATTCAAAAACTATCATGGATATGAGTTTGTGTACCATTTTGAAGTGAGAGTTCAGGGACACTTTTTCCAACAAGAGTAAAAGATTCTCTTACTTGCAATGAAGAGTTGTTTCAGTACATTAGCTCCTTTCTCTCAATATGGAAAAAGACTTTTCAGTACTGACTAACTCATTGCAATGATATGTTCATTTAATTTCTACTTCTTTGTAGTCCACAGGTAGTGGATGCTGTAACCTCAGCTCAGACACCAGAATCCCTGGAAGCCGTACTGGAGTTTCTTGACTTTAAGGATGCAAGCACTTTTATCCTGCAGGAGCGGTTCCTGTATGCCTGTGGATTTGCTTCTCACCCCAGTGAAATGCTCCTGAAATCACTAACTGTAAGTCAAGGGCAAAACAAATACAACAGAGCTAATACTCTTATGCCTCATCCCAATCAAAGGGGAAGAGAAGAAGAAACAAGTGTCACTGTTTCTAATTTTCCTTTCTTTATGCCTTCCAGGGTTTCCTATAAGTGTGCCATTAACATAGAGCCTGCAAAAAAACCCCATTCCTAGGTCCAGACTGAAAGTCTATTTACTTTGTAAAATATTACCAAAATCCAGTACTTGGAAAAGAAACATAATACTGAATGTTAGGAAAATAATTTGAGAATTGTTTGATTGTTGGCTTATGAAAGGCCTGTAACCAGAACTGTAAATCCTTTTTTTTTTTTTCCCTCAAATTAATCTAAGTGACACACTGAATGTAACTCAAGGTGAAAATGGCAGTGAGTTATTATATATTATATGTAATACCTATGTAATAGTAGAGATATGCTGTGGTTAGCCTGAGCCCAGGCCATCGTGGCAATCACTGCCCTTGCATTGCATTAATGTTCACAAAAAATGAGGGAGCCTATTGAACCCACTCATCATGTTTACACTGAGACACTAAAAAAGCTTCACTTTTGCATGACAGGAGAAGTTCAAGGGGGATGTGGCCAGTGAAGAAATCAGAGAAACTCTTGTCATTGTCATGGGAGCGCTCATTAGAAAGCTGTGTGACAGGGAAGGCTGCAAGCTGCCGGTGAGTGTCTGATGGTCACTGCTGCCCAAATTCTGGTCTGCAACACACGTGACTGATCCCTGGTGACTCTCCTGGGAGAGCATGACAGACATGGGAAGAGATTCTCCCATTTAAAATAAGCCCATGAACTCCTATGTTTGATAGATGATTGTATTTATTTTTTAAATAATGACTTCTGCTTTGTCAGATTTAGGCTTTAATGTTGTCTTCCCATTTCTGTGGCTGAATCTGTCAGCAGAAGCCTTTGTGCTGCCTTTTCCAAATGCTTTGCATATCCTCAGAGAAACACTGGCAAACTCAGGATCTGTTTATTATTTGCAATCACCTTAGGTTATTTCACCTTTGTGAAGAAAATTCATTGATTCAAGTACTCAACTGTGCCCCAAACTTGCATAGAAGGAGGAAGACTTTTACTCTGAACATGAACTGAGTAGTGCCGGTGTTAGAGGATGAGAGTGATCAGACAAGGCTGCTGAATCTGTGTTGTTCAGCACTGCAGCACACCACTGAAAAGAGACAGAGCACCTGAAGGGGCCCTTTTAATTTCCCTTGTCAATTGCCAAGCAGTTTTATAACATTATGTTATGAGGCACTGAAGAACACCTCCCTTACATTTTTGTGGTGACTTGTTGGCCCCACAAAAAAGACTTGTGACGTCCCTGAATCGGGGCAGGAGCAGCTGGCAAGTGATAAAACTTTGGATCAGGTGTCACTGTGGCTGCAGTCACTTTGGTTATGCTTGAAGGAAGCCGTCAACATACAAATGACACCTTTGCTAACCTGTGCAACAAAAACATGCTAGAACCCAGCCCTGCCCCTTCTACTCCTGCAAGGGGGAAAAGGGAGGTTTATGATCACCACTTAATGTGCTGTTGATTTTCTTAGGCTGTTGTGGAAGCCAAAAGGTTGATTCTAAATAGACTGGAGAAGGCCAATAAAGATGACAATGTGCAGATGTACCTGCTGGCACTGAAGAACGCTCTCCTTCCCGAAGCAATTCCAGTGCTTCTGAAGTACGCTGAGTCAGGAGAGGGGCCCATCAGCAGCCTTGCTGCCACTGCCTTGCAGAGATACGATCCTTCTTTTCTCACCAAAGAGGTAAGAAAATATACTGCCCAAGAAAAGAAGTGCAGGAGACTGTATTAAAGATAAAGGATAAATCCAGAGTTCATTTCTCATCATCAGCAACATGGACAATGAGGTTGAGTACAATCTCGGTAAGTTTGCTGATGGCACCAAGCTGTGTGGTGCAGTCAGCGTGCTGAAGGCAAGGAGTGGACTGGTGGGGACGTGCTGGTCAGCCCTTGGCTCCATGGTCACACACAGGTGTGACAAAGGCGGCATGCAGTCTGCGGGGAAACCGGGCTCTGCTCGCCAGAGGGAGCACTTGGGCACCTGTGCAACCCTTGGTTCTTGTGCTTGCACATAGGGAGAACACACAACGTGGGAGAAAGGTAAAGCAGCTGCATTTTACCCTGCAGCCTCCAAGAGTAGGAAAAGACATAGAAAATAGTGTGACAAGAGGTCCTCCTTCTGCTGCATTACCTTGCATCCATTTCATACCTGCTGCTGGCCACTAGGATTGGGGCTGTCAGGATGCTGCTCTGCAATGAGCATGATGTGGCGCATTCTGTCAGCTACATGGCTTTCCATGGACTCCCCTGTAACCAAGATGTGTCACCATCTTCTCAGGGACACAAGGGACACTATCTAGAAAATTAAAATAACAAGATTCTTGATTTTTAAAGTACATATTTTCTTAACAGTCAAGGAAATATCTGTCTTACCACTGCCACATTTGTTCTTAGTGCTGCTACTTATTTACAGCCCCACTTTGAAAACCAGTGTGTAAGGCTGTATTTGGTCTGTGGCTGAGAGAACATAACAGATGTCCCACTTGTCCTTGTGGTCACTGAGCTATACATGTCTCAACATTCCAAAAGGACCATGAAAAACATGATGCTGAAAATATATCCTTATGTATTAGCCTTAGCTATGGAGCTAACTTAAGCTAACTTAAGCTGATATTATAAACGAGATTCCAACCTGTAGTTTGCCCAGTCATCTGCATGAGCATTGAGTGAATAATGTGTTTCCTGACCAGGTGAAGGAAACAATGAACAGGATATACCACCAGACTCGCAAAGTCCACGAAAAGACAGTGAGAACCACAGCAGCTGCCGTCATCTTAAACAGTAACCCATCCTACATGGAAGTGAAAAACATCCTGCTCTCCATTGGGGAACTGCCTATGGAAATGAACAAGTACATGCTCTCCATGATCCAAGATATACTGCACTTTGAAATGCCTGCAAGGTACGTTAAGTTCAGTGTAAATAAATACAGCCCTTCCTCACAAAGAACACACAGGTTCTCATGTATTACTAAAACTTAAGGAGAGTATAAAATGATATCTTATTTTTATGTCCCTTGTATTGTTATTTCAGACTGAATCCCTTAATTTCAATGTAATTCTTTTTATAGTTATTCACATTTTCACTGGTACAAAAAATAATTAGGCATCTGATTTGCATTACTGTGCAAAATGTCATCTGTTGATCTTAATTATCTCAGTGTATCCCTTGCTTTTATAATTTAAGAACCAGTGATGTGGAAAAATTTTAAACATCACAGTGTGAGAGTGAAAATAATCCATATATATCTTCTTCTCAAAACCCTTAATTTTCAAGCAAGATCTTTTCTTGCCTTTCTTTCTATTACTGCAGGGAGTACCTGAAATTAAAAGAGAGATTCTGAGTTAGGGCAGATTTTTAGTGGGAAAAGGTAAGGGTTCTGAAGATCCTCTTTCCTACTGGAAAATTCACCCTCTCTCAAATTTGATCCTTCTACCAAAAAGTAATCCATTTGGTACTGTAACATTTTTGCATCTCAGTGCTTTTGTTTGTTTGTTTTGAAATACCACAGCAAAACAGTTCGGCAAGTTCTGAAGGACATGCGTGCCCATAACTACGATCGCTTCTCCAAGATGGGCTCTTCCTCTGCCTACACTGGATATATCACACGTGTGTAACCTTGAAACTGCCTCTGAACCCTCTTTGTATTCCCCAACATTTGATTAATCCACTAGTTTAGTCACAGGTACCTTCTTTCTTTTTTAATTAAGGTGGTCCTGATGTGTCATCCACATACAGCCTTGACATCCTCTACTCTGGCTCTGGTATTTTACGGAGAAGTAACTTGAACATCCATGTTTTCGACAGAAATGCTGAACTTCATGCCATCCAGGTAACTGCCACACTGTACAGAATAATTAAGACAGTCTGTGGTCCTTTTCATACAGCTTCTAAATCAATTCAGCTAATGCTTAAGACCATAAGGTTTGCTGCACTGGGCAGAGAACAAGCCAATAACAGGGGAAAAACCCACAATGTGGCATACTTGCCATAAACAAAACAACAAGTGTTTTATTCTGCATCATGCATCAAGCTCTGTGTCTGTAAAGCCTATGCTGTTTATCTGATGTAATCAATAAAAGCCTTGTGAGTTTGTAAAATCAGGTCCCAGTTCAGGTACGTCACAGAATGGAAATTCAAAGAGTAGAACAAATGTACAAATCAAAGAGATTTAAATGTCTGGTTTAGACTTTTCTTAATATTGGCAAGAACTTTCAGTATTATAATTCTCCTAAATTTATGCAGGACAAAAATTGTGCCGTGGAATGTCTCTGGCTTTTTCTCCCAACTGTCCATGACAAATACTTATATGAATAAAGGAAAATCTCTTTGAAAGAAAACTAATCTCAGGATTGTGATCTGCATGTGGATAAATCCTGCTCAGCACCTAAAGGGCAAAAACATGGCATGAAATTATTTTCCATTTTTCTAGGTGGTGCTCTACCTAGTTCTATTAATTCTTAACCTCATACCTTTTCCACTACAACTACATAAATTAGAATTATGCTCTTAGACCTTAAGAAAATATGTGGTGTTGTTAATAGTCCGAGTCAGGCAGGATTTTTTCATTGATTCTGTATCACTGTTCCTTCGTAGGTGGTGATTGAAGCTCAGGGTCTAGAGTCCATAATAGCTGCAACTCCTGATGAAGGCGAGGAAAACCTGGACTCCTTTGCTGGCATGTCAGCCATTCTGTTCGATTTCCAGCTCAGGCCAGTGACATTTTTCCAGGGCTATGGTGATTTAATGTCTAAAATGCTCTCAGCAACTGGAGATGCCATGAATGTGGTGAAAGGACTTGTCCTCCTCACAGACTTTTTACAGGTACTAACAACACATTATTTGCTTCTTTTTCTGTCTCTTAAGCACAGATGGTTTCTCCCCCACACTGCTACTGTAGGACACCTTATTTTCTTTCTTTTCAATGTTGATAAACCTGACCAGTGTTACACCTGGGTACCTTTACTAGGAGAGCAACAGCAAAGTCATGAGTATTTAAAACCGGAATAAAATTACATGAAAATCAACCTAGCATAAAGGTGAGAACAGATCTTCTAGAAAACAAAGTGACACTGAATAAAAGCAAAATCCAACGGAGTTTCCTGTTGAAAACTCATATTGCTTTCAGCTATGACCTCCCCTCCCACAGTTTCTTGTAATACAGTATTGTCCCATGTGACCACCTAGGTTTCCTCTTCACAAGTTGTCCAGGGACCTTGTGTCCAGTTAGGCAATAATTGTCAGGTGAATGAATCAGATAACTGTCCTTCAAAGAGCAATGCTGAGTGCTCCAAATTTCAACTGTTTATTTCTAGGCAAAACAAGGAATTAAAATGAGGATTACACAGTTCTTATGCAACTGTCACCCCAAATGATTTTCTAATTTTGTGCATAAATAGATTCACATATAAATATAACTGGCTACATAATGTGTTATTGGAGGACTAAGAATCTAGACATCTCTCTCAAAGTGCAGGGTCAGCACTTGGTTTGATATCTTTGCTCTTCCCAAGCAGGGATCTCCTTAGAACCTATGGATTTAACAGCTGTGCTCAGCTCATGAAACATCTGCAGTCTCAAACTTTACTTTTAGCTTTTCCCTTTTAATTCTTGGCAAAAGAAAATGCCAAAAGTAGATGATGAGATAATCTACTCTGCTCAAAATTTCACAGAAACACCCTCTGCACATGACAGGTTTCCCCATCCAGAACCCAGCTCAGCTCCTTTTAATGGTATTTTAAGTCCAGAGGGCTTCCCAAGTAGTGCCCAAACTGGCTAGCTAAAGCTCATTCCAACAGTGCTTTACAGTTCACACGCAGATTATGGGCAAAAACTTTACCATGACCTATTTAACAAACAGACCGCAGAGGTGAGAAAGATAATCATGTCTAGTCCTGAGCATAGGGAGCATTTAGGGAACTAAATATTTCCAACTGCTGTGCATGCACCAAGCTCCAGACATACTCTGGCTGAATCAGCTGGCTGGGCACCCCTAGAGCTCTGCCCGCCAGCAAATTCTCCACCCCTCGTCTTTGGAGAACCTCTCAAAACCTGGGGCAGCCAGGGCTGGGACTGTGTGCCATTTTTAACAATATCAGGGTGCAGTGTTTTCAGTCAGTCACTGCCTTGTTGGAAGCCTCAGCAGCAGTGTCTTATCTCCACACCCCACAAGGGCAGGAATGGTTTAAAGCCCTGCTGAACACAGCCTTCAGGCTGAGCTGCCTTTTAAGTACAGCCCACCTTTCTAAGAATGGTCTTATAGCTACACTCCAACTGAACAGCACATCAACATGGTTTTGGCACTTCCACGTGGCCACAGTGTTGTATGAGGGCTAAGAATAACCAGAAGTTATATTCCTGCTATAAAATAAACAGCTCTCATAAAAGCTGTTTTTGAGACTCCTAAGTCACCTGCATTAAAGTTCAGCAGTGTTAATAGTTCTCCTAGGCAACGCACCTGCCAGAAGCCCAGAGAAATTAAATACTGTATTAATAGGTCAGAGAAGCCACTTGCAAGCAGACCCCAGTGGAAGGTAGCCAGTTCCCAGAGAAGGGCTTGTTGCAGCCACCTCTGTGTTGCGTTGCAGTGAGGTTGCATTACAGTGCAGTATGTGGAGACACTTTTTTTGTTGAAACGTGGCACATTTCAGCATTTTAAATGGTAACAAATGATTGATTCTGATCTTTAAGATCACATTTTCCACTGCAAATGAGACGCAAAGCTTAAAATAGGAAAGGAAAGGAAAATACTTCTCCTGAGGAGGCTGGGTCCCTGTGATTTACACCTCCTATCAGCCTGGATTGGATTTGCACATGAGACGAGGGACAGGGCTGAGCTATAAATAAGGAAATAGATGAGCTAGTAAAACACAAGACAAGTGCTCCTTAGCTTCTCTGCTGGTTTCAGTGACAAATACAGCTTAATTCTAGGTAGCATTTAAGTCTTGAACCATGCAGCCTTTGTAAACCCAGCCTATTTTAATATTCTTGGGTGCAATTTGACAATACATCTAAAAATATCTGCCCCTCTGGTTGTGTGTATGTGTCTCTGCCAGCATGTATACTGTTACCTCCTCACTCATTAGCAGCTACCCACCAATCCAGTCCCAGTTAATAGCAAAGTAAAATAAAGCAAAACAAGCTTTATGTCCACACCAAAACAGACCAACAAGGGAAGTATTTTATGCCCCATTGCAGTCAGTATAAAAACTCCCTTTGATTTCAGAAAGACCACAGTTTCAATCCATGATTTTAACTTGGGTGATAATAAGAAATCAGAGCATCATATGACCACACTTGCTGGGGTCATGCTGGATTTACAAGCCACAGCCAGCCCACTGCATTCTTTAAATCTTGAGCCCACTTTAGCATCAACTGACTGCCAAGATGGCTCTGCCAAGCTGGTTCTGTCAAGGAAATAATTTCAAGGATAGTTAACTTACCCTAAAAGGTGAAGTAACCATGTACAGCTACCATAATTATCTGAGTCTTCAATTACAGCAGATAACTTTAATGTTCTGAACAAAAACCTTCCCTGATGTTGCTCATTGCTGTAGGGATTAGGAAGTTAGACTGACTCTCTGCATGCTTCTTTCTTTTAAATCTTGGGACAGCATTAGTTGCAACCACTGGACTGCTGAGTAGCTGAGAATAGAGACTTCTAGGGTGACTGGACATCAAAAAGGGGGAGGAAATTCACATTCCCACGTGTCCTATAAAGGCCTGCAACGTTACAGGTGCTGAGAATACCACAGGCACAAAAACCTGGGAGGAGGGAGAAAATCATCTATGAGACTGGAGAAAGTGTCCTGTATGAGATGAACATGATCAAAATAAGCTTTCTCCAAATTAATGTTTCTTCTTAAATGGTGAATTAATCCACCAGTTCTTAAGGAAGCAGGACAACTATATAAAGGGAGCTAGATTGCCAAGCTGGGTGAACCTTAAAATCTTGGCTGTGTGTCAAACCTTAAAAGTAATGAACTGCCATGACCCTGAGCTATATTACCACTTCCGAAATGGACTTTATGGATGTGTTTCCAGTCCAGCCTTACAGGTTTCATGAAGCCATGAGCACGTTTGATATTTGATAGAAAATGCATTAAATGCAAATTAAGGTGCATTGGCTGATGGGTTTGGCCACCTAGCCACTGAAGACATAATTCCTGTCACATGGTGGGTTTGGAGCCACTGTACAAGTGGCAGCATCCTACTGCCAGTACAGGTCTGCTCAGGGGTGCTGAAGTCACACAGTGCTGGGCTTCTAGCAAAGATTTATTCTGATTTAGCTGGACTGCCATTACATCCTCTGTGGGGCTTGTGTGGTAGCTCTTGGAGACATGATATTCCCTGCAGTGACACTCTGTGCAGAAATTATGTCAGCTGGAACACAGGGGAGAAGGAAAGGATGCAAGGTGCTTTGCTGTAGCTTCATCCCATTTTTGAGGGAGGGAGGTGCATCAGGATGTTTTGTCCATCCTTTCAGAAAATCCCTCTATTCCTTTTTTGTTCCTGCAAAATGACAAGTGGTGGAAGGGCAGTACCAAAGAGAGTAAGGAAACCTCTGAGGTCTGCAGCCAGTGACCTGTGCTTTCCCATGGCTCCAGGAAATCCAGCTGCAGTCTGGGCCCACGGCCAGTGCGGAATTCATGGGTGGACTGGCCATTGACATCTCTGGAGGGATGGAGTTCAGCCTGTGGTACCGGGAATCCAAAACCAACGTCAAGAACCGGTGAGAGCACACGCTGTAGCTGTAGACAGCTCAGGCTTCTGAGCCATGATAGCACCAATGAGATGAATTTAAGTATAGAAGACCTTGCAGGTGAGTTAGAATGAAGCAATTAAATAAATAGAATTAAATAGTTATGTGCATGGGAGAATGCACTTCTCTTTTCCTTTCTACCTGGATAATACCAGTTCCCTCTGGTCTCATGTGAATTTATACACCTTTACATGAAGAACAGGCTCCTTTGAGGGCAGTTTTATGTATGTATGGTGAGACTGTTTGCAATTCAATTTCCTCTTTTTAAATGTGTTTTGAAATAATTGTAATGCCTGGTTTTTGTTGTGGTTTTTTTTTGTTTGTTTTTTTTTTTTTTTTTGGTAGGCTAGCCATATTTATAGCTGGTAACACTGAGGTGGATTCCTTCTTTGTAAAAACTGGTATGGAAACCACTTTGGAAGCAGAAACAGCTTTAGACTTCATCTCCACAGTGCAGTTTTCACAGTATCCATTTTTGGTCTGTATGCAGATGGACAGAGTGGGCTCTCCATTCAGGTAAGAACCAAGAGCACACACTTTCTGAGGTGTCCTTCCAGCCAGCTGCTGCAACTTTTGGTTTTCACAGGCACAAGAGATTAACCACTGAGGCCAAATTCCAGCCTAACACAATCAGGTGCAGTGCAGGCTGTTAAACACACTGACCTCTCTGTTAACCCATTCCTCCCTGTCCCTCACCCCTGAGATTCCAAAATTAACTTTTTGAAGATCACAACTGATCAGTGCACTCTGAATGTGCACTTCAGTCCAATTTTTAAATTTGATTTTGCAAGTGGACTAACCTAAGTGTCAGGACAGGGGTGCCCTCGTGTGCAATCAGTTCTGATGGTGACCTCAGGCTTTGCCAGCAGTAGTTCTCTATTACACTGTTGAGAAAGGAGATGCAAAGCCATAAATGACCTGAAGTGGAAAGTGTTCTTCATCATTTGCTGTTTACTAGTGTCAACAAAAGTACCTGGTCTGTTAAACTCTTGAAGCCATTGTGTACTATCATACTTTTTTAAGGCACCAGTTTTCCTGAAAACAACTGTGCAATAAGGTTAAAAAGATGCTCTTCAGTAGCCAAAGAATATATTTAAATTTGGTTTATTCACTTTACTGCTCTCTCCTAATCCCTATTTGCTAAGGAAGATAACATTTGCAGAGCCTGGGCCAGATTTCCATTCAGGTTTTTCTCATCCAAAAGATGGCTAAAAACCTGAGAGGAATCAAAGACCTTAAGAATCTTCGGGAAATCCTAAGAAAACAGTGTCTGCTATTCTGCAGCTACTAAAACATCTGCTGATTGTATCTGCTGTCTGGAGAAGTGCCACCTCACTGTGTGCAAGGTGTTTGTAACAGGGTGCAAGCTCTGCACAAACCTGCTGATGCCAGTGCCCTGTGCTGTGTCTTTGCAGGGCCCACATGACCAAGTATGAGAGCTTGCCCTCTGGCAGGCGCTACACTGCCAGGAGGGGGAAAGCAGCCACCCTGGCAGGGAATGAATACCCTCTCCACCAGGAAAACTCCCAAATGTGCAAGAAGGTGTTCGGTGCAAAGTCTGACTCTGCTGGCAGCTGGTTTTGAAAGCAGGACCTGAGCTCCTGCTTCCCTGAATCCCTCAATGACTTAGGCCTGCACGTACCTTACCAACGTGGAGCTTGTCCTTGCGCTGCTGCAGTTAATGGGAAATTTGCCATTGATTTCAACGGGCCAGGATCAAACTCTCAGTGCGTGCACAGTGTTTACATATTAACCTATATTTAAAGCTTTTGTAAAAAAACCCAAACCCCTAAGGCAAATAAAGACCAATTTGGTAGCATTCTGTGCACTCCCTTAAGGGTGGTGCTTGTTCTTAATTTTTACTTTTTTGTGCCGAAAGCAAAAGCAATCCTTAATTTTTCTTTCTTGGGAACTACAAAGTATGTGTTTTTGACATGCAGGAAGAACAATTATGATGTATAAAGAATGATTATTTATAAATGTATTTTAAAGTATTTAGGTGTTTTAGGCCTATGACCAATCCCCAATTCAAATATTCAAGTGCAATTAACATCCAGATAGGGCCATGAATTCCTGCTTACTCAGTATTGCCTGTTTACAAAAAAAGCAGATCCTATTTTACATAATTTTAAAGAATTTTATGGTTTTTTTAAGCAGGCAGAACTCAATTATTATTATTTATCTTTTGGAGTTTTTTTATTAACTGCTGTAGTTAAATACAACTGATAAACAGTGTGGGGTTATGTCTCCAGAAGGACTTACAGTTGCCTTAATTCTGTTCTCATTGAAATCAATGGTATAATTTCTGTAGCTACAAGAAGCAGGAGCAGAGTTAAGCCAACACTGGCTGCTCATCTAGGTTGCCTCCTAAAAATTTGTGTCTCTGTGTGTAATCAAGGCAGGTGCATTTCAAAAAATGAGCACCCCCTAAGGCAATTCTGAACTACAAAGAAGGAAAGGATCTTGAAAGAAATAGATTTTGGATAGCAAAGCCTGTGCTGAGCCAGATCATTTTCTTCTAGGTAAGTTAGGTTTGTATNCTACTTGGACAAGTCCTCTGATTAAAATTACTTATACACTTCAAGCAGTGTCTTCATAGGATCTGTAAAAAAAATTTTAAAAAAAGAGTTTTACACTTACGTCAGCATTGCAGATTAAAAAAGAATATACCCCATCCCAGCTGATCTCTGATCCGATTTAATTTTTATAGGACAAGGTGGCCAAGTGCTCTTCACACAAAAAAAAGTAATCTTAAAAGCCAAGAACAACATTTATTTTTAAAAAAAACAAACCCAAAAGCAGGCAGGAAAAAGTCATAAATTGTCATTAAATAATTTATTACAAGATTAAGAGAAAGATCCAAATTCTTTCATGTTGTAAAAAACCAAGAGTGCAGAAATCTGCAAGAATCAAACAGTTGGTGGGATGAGTCTGCTTGTTGTCTTTCCTGAAAATGCTGGCACATTTCTAGTCAAAGCCTAAATAAAACAGGTAAAAATACAGTGTGAAGAAATTGTTTCCAGTCTTATTGTCTGTTACTTTCTGGGTAGGGAAAGCCTCTTATTGGGGGAGAATGGGGTAAGAAGAACCATTTTATTCACCTTCACAATATGAAGCAATAACTTAAGTTGGCATTCACCTGTCCTGGGCTTCCTCTCTATCAGGAGACCTCCAGCTGGATGTACCATGGGCTGGAGGTGCCTGCCCAAACCCTCTGCCCAGAGGGGAGGTAGGACCCAGGCACTCCTCCTCAGTGTCAATACTGCCCTCAACATCCATCACAGTCTGCACCCTCTGTTCTAGACACTCTGATATCTCCACTACCCTTTCAGGAAGAAACTGAAGACCAAGCTTTTGCATTTGTTATTACTACTTGCTCTTTGTGTCACACAAAACAAAAATAAGAGCAGAGCTACTTACTCGCTCACCTGGCAAGAGGCAGTCTCCTCCTGCAGTGACCTGAGACCCTAAATATAGAAGGTGGACAATGAAATAGCTGCCATCACTATTTTACTTGGAAAGAGTTGACATATCAATAGATGACACCTCAGCCCCACTCTGCCAGGCTTATCTATCAATTTACAACCCAAAATCAGAATAAAAAGTTTCCAGATAATTCAATTTATATCTGTAAGATCCTTGTCTGGCACCAGCAATCCTACTTACCCCTTCTCAATTTTATCAAATTGAAGAACCAGCCTGTAAAGGGAAATTGTGGACCTCCCACAGCTTTGACGTTTAAACAGAGCCCCTGGGACCCACACTGCTCCTTCAGAAGTGATATGTGTCTTCGTGGATACCCCCTGGCAGCAGATGCTTCTGAAGCTATCTGACCCCAACAGCTGGACATAATGGGGATTCCAGGAGAGGTTTAGTCCAGCAGCTGGGTAGTGGAAGGCCATGGCTTCCCTACATGGGCTCCATAGCTACGGAAACAACAAAAGTAACAAACTTCTAAAAATAAGGTGAAATTAATACATTGCTTGAGCCTGCATTTGAAGGGAAAACATACTTAGGGTTACAAACAAAGCAAATCCTCTGTTTATCAGATCAGTGGGGGTTAATCAAGATGTAAAATACGTATTTAATAATGGTATTACGTGTACTTTTAAGTAATCAGCAGTGGTAGCAATTAAACAATAATTCACACATGAAGTTTAGAGAAGCAAACGCTTGATCATTTCTAACTGGAAGCCAAAGAAGGAACAGTGCAGTGATAATCCAGTTAAGTCCAAAAAGCAACCCACTTGCAATAGAGACTTGGAAACTTTCCCCCTCAGGTTTTCAGGAGTGCTAATTTTTAAAGAGTATTTTTCATCTACACTTAAAATAAATCCATATATATTGGGATAGAGTTTGGGTTTGGCAGGCAGATTACATGTTCTCAATAGCAACAAGCCTGGGGTCAGCAATTCTAAAATAGGTGCCTTTTTTTAAAAATGGCATTTTTTTAGTGTTATGTTCTATATTTGGATAGTTTGTTTAGGTCTGACATCAGGGAAATATTTCTTCTCATTTTACTTTGTTCCTACTGCTTTTGACAATAGAGTTGCACTTTTACTGTTTTGGTCTCATTGTTCCTACCAGTGATACTTTAATGACTTTGTAGAAACTTACAAGGTTTTCTCCATGAGTCCTTGAAAATCCCAGACATATTCCACCTTTCAGTTTATTTAAGGTATCATAAGAAACCTTATGGTATCATAAGAAATCCTCATACTTTAATTTCAGTGGATTCATGTTGTGTGAGGCATTTTGTGGCTGGACAAACACTGGTTGCAAGACCAGGCCTCTTAGAGAAAAGTTAAAGTTCATGTCTCTCAGTTTATTTACTTTTGACCTCTCTTTTGTAGAGGTTTTAGCTTAAATTTTCCATCTATTGTGAGAAATCAGCACTGCTGTGAAGATCTTGTAACAGACCTCCACTGAAATCAAGGAAAGTAGAGTTACCAAATTTTCCAGTTCACAACCCCAGGTCCCTTTTGGCAGTTTCAGACTTCTCTGATTTTAACAAAGTGACCCAAGGCCTTTCTCTCTGCTCTACACACCCACTATTATTTTGTGTCTGTTTTGGTCACCCTCTATCTCCTGGTAACCCAGCTTGCTCCTGTTCAGCTAAGCCAGTGTGGCTGCGCTCTTCCCAGTTCATTCCTCCCTCTTCCCCATTCTTCCTTTCAACATCTGTTCTCATTCCAATCTTAAGCCTTTTGGGGCTGCCACGTGTGTCTCTGTATGGGAATCACAGCCTAGACATTAGCAGTGAAGCCACCAATGATACCTATTGTGGATGCAGTGCTAAGATACAAATTCCAATGAATCTGGAAAGAGAGGGAGGGAGAAAGTCACAAACACCAAAGCACTGTTTTACCAGTGAACTTGTGCTTCCAGCAAGGTGGGAAGATCTTGTAGCCATGTCTCGGAATGATAAGCAAAATCACAGCAGATGCCTTCATATTGCACTGCTTTTAGATAAATGATGAGGTGGGAATCAGTTTTCCTTTAAGTATCTTGGGCATATGATTGAAAGGAGAGACCATTTTAATGTGCCACTTACACACTGAAAACTGAGAAGTGAAAATGTTCTTTTAAACTGCAAAAGTAGTAATTTAGTTTTCAAGTCTATTTTGAGATTTTTTGGTGTTTGACTCATGCTTTTTTAAACATTTGAACTTAACAACAGAAACCTTCTCAATCTCCATGAAGACAGAAGGAACTTACTAAAGCAGCAAAAGATTTTTCCTAGTAATAGGTCAAGCAATAATGCTATCCACTAATAAACACATCTTATCTTTGCTTGTATTAGGCAATGAAAATAACATGGAGAGTGAGCAGAAAAAGGCTATTTACCCTGCCAATTGCTCTCTCTGAACACATTACAACAGACAAAGATGCAGTTCTTTGGATATCCAAACCCATACACCAGTCAAAGTTAGTTCACTGAAACTGGGGAGTTCTTTCTTAAGTTATACTTGGGTAAAAAAAAAAAAAATAATGCCAACTTCTCTTTGTCCTAAGAGGAAAGAATAAAGAGAGATCAGGTCAAAAAGAGACTTTCAATGCTGGGACAAACTCAGGGAGACTCTTGAGTGCAGGGTTTTTGATCTGCTCTCTAGTGAAATCCTTTCTTCTGTTGCTGTTTACATGTTGAACCATGTAATGCCTCTCTTCTCACTTGTTCTGCACAACAGCCAAGGTAACTTTGCAAATATACAACCAAGCAGGACTGCAGGCTTACTTGCAGTGTGTCTTTTACTGAAAAATACATTTTATTTACCATAACATTCAAGAAAAAAAAAAAACAAAACAAAAACAAAACAAACCCCAACATAATACAAATGCCAACTCATTCAGTGACAAACTTTGGTACTTGGCCGTTTCAGTCTGTTCTCCCATGGCTGTGACGCACTGAAGTGTTCCCACTGTGCAGTTCCCAGAGCGACTTCGCCATCCTTCAATCCCAGGCCCATGGCATCCTGCAGTGGGATCACTTTGGGCCTCAGTTAGGCACTTGCCACAGTGTTGTCTCCATTGAGAGCAGCTCAAAGAGTCCATTTCTCTCCAGTTATACATCTTCTGTTTTAATTCTTCCTCCACAGGCAACAATCATCAACACGATGTGTTCACGGCAATTCCCCTTTGCCTTACAGCCCACCCCTCTCTCATCAGACATACCACCCACATCCTCTTAACAATCATTATCCTTACTTCACATTTGCACTTTTAAATATCTTTATACCAATAACTAACCCATCCCTTTAAAAATGAGAGGAAAAAGAAAGGGGAGGGGGAAAAAAATTTTAAAAAAGAGAAATAGGTGAAAAAAAAGCACAAGCATTTTTGAAGTATGTGTTCTTAGGTTCTTAGGCCACAAGTTAATGGCAATATATAAGCATAAGGAATGACACTTTGGCCATCAACACTGAAGAATAAAGGTAGCATTGAAAACAGACAAGGGGGGAAAACACCACACACAACCCATAAACACATTTCAAATCATTCATCAATTGATTCACCAAGGGCTAAATTTGATACTGAGTGAAACCAACCCTGTTGCAAAAGAACAGAACAATATTCTGGTGCATCACTCCAGTCCCACTCAAACTCTTACTTGGATCCTGACTTAAAATGCATGGACAGTTGGCTGGTGCAGCCCTCAAACCCTGACAGGGCTGGGAGGGAACTTGAGTGGTGCACAGGATTTTGCCCTGCTTTGCACGTGGGGTGAATTTCAGCTGTAACATACTATGACTGCACCGTGAAACATATAATACTAGCAGCTTGTGAGCCCTGACATGGAGGGCTTCACTCTAATCCAAGATATGTGGTTACACATCACCCCATCCACTGGAGAAATTCACCACTGGGTACACATGGAGGAGCACCATATTACCAGAGTATGTTTTCTGGTGACATTTTGTGGCATTATCTGCTGGGTCTGGCTTGACTCAAGCCCAGAGCTCAGGTTCTGTAGAGTGAAGAGCCTGGTGCTAAGGTCTGCAAGGCACTCAGCACTCTGGGATGAGTTCAGCAAAGCTTTGCATAGATGGGTGAAAGCAAAAATCCTTCCACTGAAGTCCCCAGGAATCTGCTTAGATATCTGAAGTTGGAGATGCATGTGAAGGCTTTGCGAAGTGAAGCACCTTGCAAAACTGACCCCTTGATGCAAACAAGAAGTCTTTTTAGTAATGCACAAAATCAAGTAAACACTGTTTGACATTAGAATTGACACATTCCACTGAAGTAATCTCCCCTGAGAAAAAGATAGCTGTTGGTATTCCTTCATTTCATTGCTTTCATCTCCACAGGCAGTGAAACAAAACCCCTGCAAAATTTTCCTCCAACAAATACATGTAGACATCCTGGGCACTTGTTTTCTATGCATTTTTTTTTTTTTCCTTTCAAGTACACTGGGTGAAACTGTAAACCTGAGGTTGTGTGTGCAAACCTGTATCTTGTAAACTGCAACGTGAAACTCCGCTCCGAGCACCGATATAGGAAAAGGTAGGACAGGAACATTTTGGAACAGGGATGCTAGTATTATACTGAATGTCCTGCACACGTGTGTGTCACAGGGAACCATCTACTCTGGTACCTGCACTGTCCTGCAGTCCCAAGTACTGTTCTGTTTAACACTGATACTCTAATCACAACACCTATGGATTTATCAGTCATGAGAAAGGTGGAGAGGCATTCATCTCCTTTAAGAGGCAGTCAGCCCAAATCCCAGTGGGAAGTTAAAGCTTGTAATGCAGACTGTACAGCTGAAGAGCACGGGATTAGCCTTACATTATCTGTGCTCTAGCTTGGCATACTCTTGACATAACTCTTTAGAAAGGCTTAGAATATTCCCTGGAATTCCACAATGATGAAAATGAGTGAGAAATCACTCACTGTCTGCACATTTGTAGTGCATCTCATCCTGAGGGCAATTACAATTTGTGCCTGTAAGCAAATAAATTGCATTGAAGTACAATTTCACTCATACAGTTAAAGACAATTCTAACTGAGTTTTCTGTACTTTGTGAGTAACTCAGGAAAATGAAAACCCAGGGTTTATTTTAAAAATGGGAAACACTGAAACTTCCCTAGCTGCAGGAAACCTCGAGAACAGGTGGAAGAAAATCCTGCCTGTGGACAAATGATTAAATCAAGACTTTGGGGGCTTGCATTTAGACTTTCTGTTACCTCAAGAAAGTTTTACGTAATATAATTTAGGTTTTCTCTCACATTTATTTGCTTCCCAAAGTGCTTCACTGAACTAAAATTTTGGGCAGGCAACAGACTATTGAATTTTAGTTTTATTGTTTAATAACAATTCTCTTTTCCTGAGACAAACTAGTTGCTGGTAACAAAACAAACAGTGTGAGCAGAGTTGGACATATAAATCACTGCACTGTCAGTAATCTTATTGTATATTTTCTTGTTCAAAATGTAAATATTTTCTTAGCAAATTGTAATTGTAGCCCTCAGATAAACCTGCCAAACAGCTAAAGAAACAACTACACAGTACCGAGGCTGTAACATTTAAAAATTCCTCTCCCAGGGCAGTGACTAGGATTATGTTTTCAACAATGGTACAATTTAAGAAAGAATAGACTGCAGTCTTAAAGAAAAAGAAATGCTGTTCTCTCCTTTAGAACCAGGATTTTAAAATATTACATTCAATTTCTGGTTTCCCAGTATTTAAACGCTGTCATAATTAAGGCAACTTGTGATATTCAACGCAGTACAGAGGGGCAAACAAAAAATGAAAGCAATCAAATGTGTTTTCTGACATTTACACAGTTTGTTTTGAACTATGCCAAAACATAAACACTAAAGATAAATTTAACACTACAGCTCTCTTCATTTGCAGTTCCAAGTGAGAAGTAGAGAATACAAAAGACCATCTGATGGCAAATTGTGACTAAAACCTATATGGAAGACCCTCATTTACTGCAATAGGAGAGAGCTGAGGACTTTATTTTATTTTTGAAGAGCTGCAGGACTGCACTAGATATCACAACACATTCCAGGGACCTGAATGAAGCTGTGTGGTGATCCACACTAAAACACTGCTGCATTTACACCCTGCATTTTACAAACAGCTGTAGTGGCATCACTACCATTAGCTACCAGCACAAAGGCAATGCCTAAAGCCTGCAGATTGGCTTCAGTACAGAAAGAACTTTGCACAAAATAATTCAGTAATTTAGTGTTGCTCACATAATTAAATGTAGGCATACTCCAAAACAGGGGGGCCTTTAGGAGAAAACAAGAAACTTCCATGCTTGTTTTGTATGATGAAGCAAAAAAATTGAGAAAACTGTAGAAGCAGTTTTTAGAATAAATGTTGAAGGGTTACCAAGTGTATTTCAAATTAAAGAAGCATAATTCTTCTTCCCAATCCCTGTGGAAAAAAAAAAACAAAACAAACACACAACAAAAAACAAAACCAGAAATCATCATTAATATAGATTGTTAGAGAGCTGCCACAACAATCTGAACAATCTTTACTCCTCTAGATAAGTGCATAAATACCTCCTTTGTCATCACATTATCCTTGCTCCTCATTTCCCAAGCTACTGCCAACGATCAGACAAGGGCACCCAACTTTTTTAACTGAGTCAGCTGCCTGGCAGCCCTGGTTTCTTGAGCAGAACCCATCCTTGCTGCTCAAGGTGTGGAACATGCTGTGCCTTTCAAGCCCATGGCTCCCAGCAGGCTAGTCCTGGGGAAGCCCATGGACAGAGGGGAAAGAGGGCACTGTGACCTAGGTGGGGTTGAAGCCATCCTCTGCTCAGGCTCAGTTAAAGACCTGGGCACTTTCCTTACCAACACAGCATCCAGCATGGAATACATCGGGAAAAGGGAAACGCCATAGCCACGTGCTCTAAGATCTGTGGAGTTAACACTTAAGTACTGGCTCAGGAAATCATCCTGGGCAGGAGGAGTCATTCAGGACACCATGAACTTCTGTTGGTGCCAAGGCTCCGCACTATTGAAATGTTTCCTAAGTAGCCACAGTTTTGAACACAAGGGCACGCTTATTTCCATTTGTAGACTGATTTACTAGATCAAATGTTAGAGCCTGTTTGGTTCTTGGAATAGTCCAGTATTTCCCACAAAAAATGGATAAACTCTTTACTAAATTCTCAGCAAAGGCATCAGCATAAGTAAATCCTAGGTACTGCATATTACACTGAAAGTTGGCGTCTTGACTTAGTAATGTAGAACATACACCCTGCTGAACAGGGAACAACTAAAACTAAGTTTAAAAATATCCATTTTATGCTATCCACATAACATTAATTTTTAAAGGTAGGCATAGATTATATGATAGCAGTTAGGAAGAAAACACAACCAATAAGTATATCTGCATTTGTATTCCTGTACCTATAAGGTGTTTATGCTCATGGTTAGAACAGAACAATGAAAATTACCCTTCTAATATTGGCAGTACAATTTACTACAGTTGCTTTCTACTTTGATACCTGTTCTTTTCTCACTTATTTACCTAACACGAGACAGAAACTCCAGAGAGTAAAATGTGGGAATAGATACAAAAGCTAAAAACACATTTTTGTTCACTCATGCTGGGAACAAAGTCCTGTCAGGCAGTTCACTCTCTACAGGCTTGGATGCAAGTTTATTTGAACTGAAAATCAGCATCAAGGAAGAAGTGCAGCAGACAAGTAAAGCTCCCCATTTACAGTGAGTGAAGAAGAGGAAGGAGAGAAGCAACCTTATGATACACTCAGAAATATGCACATATTTTCCACTACTTTCTGCATATCAAAAACTTAAGAATAATTCAGAAATGACAGCTTGGATTTTGTCAGAAGACAAATTGATGGGATCCATTTTATCGCAATGATTATGCAAAAAGAGCACCAGATGCAAAGGGAAGTGCTGGAAGAGCAGCAGATGTGCAGAGGATTTGCTGTCAATCTGCCATGGGCATCACATCATTACCAAAACTCCAAGTCACACTGACCTCCCACAGGTGACAGAGACCAAGAGGGAGCAGTCCTTAAGACAGTGATACAGTTTTTGAATGAAGACGTGAAAGAAATAGAACAAAGAAGGAAAGGAGATAATATGTGCCATGCATAAAGGAATTCAGGAGTGGAGAAAAAGAGCATTCATTCAGCTCATTTTGCCTGTAAAACACAGAGGGACCTGAAAGGACAGTACTTTATTCAACTCTCACACCCAAAGGATGAAATCTGGCTGGTTTAAGATCCATTTTAGGATCTGCACAGCATTGCTGCAATTAAAAAAAAAAAACAAAAACAAAAACAAACAAACAAACAAAAAAAAACTGGTCTGGTGTGAAAGCAACTAACTGGGATTAAAAATATTAACAATAGTTCATCCTTTGATTCACCTGAAATTATACTGCTGTTCTTGTTAGGGGAAAAACAGCACACTGAGCAAACAGATGCTTCTCATTAGGAATGGAATAACAAAGGATAGAGAAAAACAATGGAAAACCAAAGACAAGGTAGATAACAGAGAAGAAGAGGAAAAATTATCCACAGAGACATCAAAGTTATGTAGGTCAATGAAAATAACAGGGAGAAGAAGACTACAGATGTGATTCCCCTCTGGAATATACCAAGTTTTCCACTGAGAGATAAGACACAGGAATAATCAAAGTCTAATGACAAGTTAAAAACATCCTGCAGCATACAGTTAAAAATATTTATTTTAAGACAGTCAGAACAGGTCAAGGGAAAAAAGTGCATCCATAGTCCAGCAGCAGGACACTTCCCTCAGCAGGTCTGAGGGGGCATCCCTGTCTGTATTAGACAACGAGTGCCTTGGCACGATCCAAGATTGAAAGGATGGTAAAATTAAACTGAAGTCTGCACACTGCTGAATGACCTTCTGTACTAAGTATGCAAATTTTGGCATCACCAGTGTTTTGGAGCAGCTTTCACACAGGTTTGCAGTGTTAGAGCTCTGACACAACACAGAGCAGAGCATCTGTTTTAACTTCACCAGTGAGAAAGAGCAATTTGGTGAGAATATTACCTGCCTCACCAGGCACTGAAGGCAAGTTAAATACATGATAACAGGATAACCCTCTGGGAACTGAGGGGCAGGGCACACCCAGAAATATGATGTTTTCACTTTTAAAGAGTGACAGAAGAAAATCTGGAAGTTGTTGTTTAAATAGCTGCTGTTACAAACACATCTACTATATACCCCACCTTTTCAAAAACATCAAGTCTCTAATCTGAAATCTACCAAATTCCTTCTGCTAGCAGTCTCAATTCAGCCTCCAGACCAACTGGAAAACAATGAACTACGTTTTGCCATTTCATCTGGGTTCTCTGACTTTACTGGCAAGATGACCTCAAGTAGCACAGCAGAGCTTAAGTTAAACTGGCAGGTTGTCTGTCCTGAGTGACCCTGACATAAGGGACAATGAAAACAACTTCATCCACAGCCAGGATAAAAGAAAGGAACTTTCAAGATAAAATAATTACAAGCAGAGAAGTAAGTGTATAAATCACATTGATAAGGTTTCATTCAACAAATAATCTACTATGTAGTAGATGATGCAAACAAACAAACAAAAAAATTAATGCAAAATAAATAACCCAAGTGCTGGAAGACAAAATTTACCCTTAAACATGCAATAGGACAAAGCTCAGCAGAAACTGGTGACAAACCCAAACTTCTGACTGTTGCTACTCTTCCAGTCTTCCTCTTTGCCTTTTCATATACACCAAAAACCAACTCTGTGAGTTCTTGGTGAGCCACAGAAGATTTGGCAGCTCTGACTAACACTGCACGTATTAAAGATGAGCCATGGATTCTAATGCAAGAGGCAGAAGGAGCAGTGACACCAATCCTGAAGGCACTTCTGTAGTATTTCAGGTCTTTTAAAATGAAATGCCATCATTCCTTGGTTATTTTACAGAGGACATAGTGCACCACTCTGGTTTCAGTGCATGCTGTGTGCCCAGTCCTGTGCCCTCCTCCTTGCTCCAGGATGGGTACTCAGTGCCCCTGCATGCATATCCCTGAATTTAGAGGCTGACCCTGGGTTATGGACACTGTAACCCTGGGTTACCCTGGACACTGTCAGGACTCTGTCACTCCAAGCTCAGAGTTGCTGTGTAAAACTGCTTTGCAGCAGTGCCCCAGGAGCCCTCCTACAGCACAGGCAGCTGTGGGCATCTCTGCCCCTGCTAGCAGTCCCATGGCTCCAGGAGAGCACACCTGGGACTGTTCCATGCATCCTGATGCTCCCTCACCCCACTTACAGGAAGGATCCAAAATAAGGGTTTGCTTCCATCAGACCCCTCTCCCACTCCTCTTGAGGCTGGGGAGAAACAGGTTCAGGAGAAAGAGGCTCTCACCTCCCCTTGGGTGGAAGAGGCGCCCTTGGGAGGAAGAGGTGAGAGGTGAGACAAGAGCAAGATGGGATGCCACAGAGAAGGGGCTCTTTCATGGCTTGCAAGATGGGTCCAGATGATGGATCCAGAGATGCCCAACGAAACTGCCATCCCCGGGAGCAATGGGAGGTGCCCCAGCCACGGGGCTGCACCAATACAGGCTGTGTGATGAGCAGCTATGGTGTGCTTCTCTGAAACTGCCAAAAAAAGAAGCTCCAAGGAATACTGAACTGCACCAAGGCGTGTGCCTAACCTTTCTATATTTTGCGCGCTGGTGAGGCCCCCTCTGTGGACCCTCTCTCCCCTGAGGAGAAGCTGTGGCACTGCTGTCATTTGGCCATTAACCCGGTCTGCCCTGACCCGACAGGCAGCACGCACTCACCGCGCTCTTCACCGGTGCTCCACCACAAAGCGCATGGTGGTGCCGTCGAAGGAGGGCGGCGCGACGATCCGGGGGCCGGTGGCGGGCGCTGTGATGCTGATGACCGGCTTCGC
>WEIU01017235.1:89432-121860 GCA_013389925.1 Aegithalos caudatus | reverse complement strand
GGGCTCGGCCGCCCCCCCAGCGCTCCTCGGCACAGGGCGGGCGCTGCGGCCACCGCGGGGGAGCTGGCTCCGCACATCCCGGGACGGACCCAGGTCCTGCGGGTTTTCCCAGATGGTCTTCACTTAGGCGGCCCCGGGCGCGGACTATACATAGAGCCGGCGTCACTTAGGCCGGCTGAACGAAATCCTATTTTAAACTTTTGTGTTTGCCGGAATAAAGGCGCCCGGACACCCCTTGGAAAGGGAGAGCTGCCCATGCCAACAAAGATGCTGCCACTGCTCGGCTCCCCGGGGAGCCGGCGGCACCGGCTGCAGGAGACAACTCCCAGGGCAGCGGCTGAGCACGCAGCGTGTCAACAGCAAGTGCACCCTCGTTCTACAGGCACCAGTGACTAAACAGCTATTTTCTTCCCTAAACTATCCCCCTGCACCCTGCGTCCCCATTATCAGGAGGTGTGGCTGCATAGGGACACTCCGTGGATGGCAGCCTGGTCCTGCACCTTTACAGTAGTCCAGAGAGCCACTGGCCTCCAAGAAATCTTTCTCTTTCCAAGAAATGCCAATTTAGACACAACCAACACCTAAGACCTATTAATAGGTGTTTCTATGGCATGCCTGACCTTTGGTGCCTGAGAGCTTTACTGAGCAGTCCCCAAGATGACAAACCAAAAATCGGTCCAGCACCACGGGAGTTTTGAAAAGGCAAGGTATTAAACATGGAGGAGGAGAAACAAAGGAAAGCAAGCAATGTTGAGGAACAGCCCAGCTGTACAGTGAAGATAACATCCTAAATTCACAGCTTAAAAATCAACACCACAAATTTACAGTACCTGAACACTTAGGTGAGCAAGCTGGCATTGGGCTGGTAACACTGAAGTGAGGTGGGGGAGAGTTGTGGGAATCCCTAAAGCTATTACCAGGATCCAGGGCCTTACAGCTGCATGCACTGGCATGGTGTGCAGCTCTGCCAGGGATGCCACAGGAAGAGAGGAGACAAGATGCAAAGCTGACGCCATCCCAGAATTCTTCCCAGCACTGTCCATGTCAGAACAAGAGTTTCCCAGTGCTCCCAGCTCCTCATCCCCCCCTGTAGCCAGGCTGCTCTGCTGCCATCCTCCCCATGCTTGCACAGTTCCTGCTGCCTCCAGGAAAAATGACCTGCCTTCTTTACTGAACCCAAGTGCAGACTTATGAGGCTCCCTGCAGCAAGGGCAGGTTCATAGCCTGCTTCAGATAGGGGTCTCTGCTGCCTGGAGGAAAACAAGTGACCTGGCTCCAGTTTTTAGTACTCTACATAGACACATGGTCATTTCTTAGGCTGTAAATTGAATACAGGATGGAAAGTATTACTGAAGCACCGTGTGATATTTTAACAAAAAGACACATCCTCCAAACCTGGACGGTTTGGAGCAAGTCAGGTCACATGCAGTGAGGCTCTCCCCAGGCAGCAGTGATAACTGATTTCCATCCTTACTGTCTGTCCTGCCTCCTGTGCTGTTAAGGAGAAGCTGGGCACCAGCTTTTGTGAGTACTATGCTTCCTCAGCCTTAATCTTAGCCCAGGTTTATGTAGCTTCAACTCCCCTGGTACACACAGTGACTGCAGTTCTCCACAGAGCTGTGGTAAATGGCATCCTCATCCCTAAACAACTTCACTGGGTTTTGTGTCCCATCCACACCTATTACAGGCTTGACCCTCTGTCTCAAGCAACCACAATAAAATCGTGACATAACTAGAGAAAGACAATATTTTAGCACATTATTAAGAGACATCTTAGTTTTAATTGATGATGGGCTAAGAGTATATCCTCAAATACAGTCCTTTCCAAATGTCTGGGATGTCAAGGAATGCATTTTAAACCCTGATCATTCATTGTACTTGGGTGACTGCTGCCAGCTGTAGCAGCCTGGCCTTCTGCTCTGCCTCTGCCTTCTTTCAGATGCCTTCTCTCAAGCAAGCTCTCCACCCGAAGTTCTCAGTGCCCCCACACTCTGATCTCCCAAACCAGGGTCTTGGGTGTCAGTCTCTCACACCTTGCTCTCCCTTCTACTGCTTGGTTTTCCTGCACTGAAAGTACACAGTTAATCAAATCTTTGCTCCCCAAACCTGCACAATTAAAAGTGGTGGTGTTTTTTTGAGTAACAGTTGTTCAGATATGCCTGCCAAGATCCCCAGACAAGATCCCCACCAAAATGAGCATCGAAACTTGACTCTTTATTTATCTATTTTTACAGTCTAGTTTCTAGCTATGGTCCTGAGATTTTTTTTTCTGCCCATTTCCTTTGGTGGTAGCTTGAATTTAATCTATTAACTCTTACAAACCCAGGCAATGACTCTCACAACTGAGGCAGAAACCACAATGGAGCACTGATGTATTTATGTTTATAACATACTTATGTCTCCAGCACAGGGAATTTATGGCCCTGGTGACAAAAATACATACATAAAATCCACACCTGTTCTTCTCCACTCTCAGTCATGGCTAGCCCTGGAGGCCTGCATGCCTTAGGCTGTCAGATCAGGGTATTTCCTGTGGCACTAAGACATTGCTACAGCGTACAGAGCCACACAAATCCTAATGCCATTTGTAAAAAGTGAATCTCTGACACCCAGCTTAAGTGCTCTAATCACTGTATAGTGTTAGAAGGGCAGGGAAAAATTAGAAGGATTTCCTTCTCTTTTTTTTTATATCAGAAATTTCTGCACTGATGCGGTGCCAGCTCCTCAGAGATGCTTTGCTGAGAGCCTGGCCCTGAGCAAAGCGTAAAATTCCATGGGGTTTAGGCTTAATGCCTCTCCCCAGCCTTTCCTCTTAGCTACCACAGTGTCAGCTTTTGTAAAGCCTGTTTTGGAGGTGTCTAATAGCCTCCATGCATCGCATCCCAAGCTTGGGTGCACAGCTTGGACCCAGGGCTGACTTCCCAGGACTGCTCCCCTGTGGCGCTGCCTCACAAGGGATCAGAGGGCTTCAACAGCTTTGCAATGGTGCAGATGATTTTGGGTTTAAGGGGTTTTTCTGTATCTATTACAGCTGTCAGAAAAACTCTACAACAAGGAAAGTGATAGACCTGTTTGGTCACAGTCAGAAGTACACAGGAAAGCTGCAGCTCCATCACATCTTCTTGCAAATAGCAACTTCTTGCTTTGTGCTGGCATGACATCTCCACTGATTAATAATTAGATCAATGTGATTTGGGTAATAATGTGGGATATAAGTAACTTACATGTCATCCTTATGATTCTAGTCATACTCAGCTGAGGCATGCATTAGCATCTATTACTCTCTTGTGGTTTCCACCTTTAAATCTCTCTCACTCCCTAAAGGTACCAAAGATTCCTACATCCAAATCTGTCATGAAGTGTTACCGGAGTTGTCCTCACAACCACAGCAAGTCTGTATGTTTAATGCCTTTTGTAACATAGTAGGTACTCTACTTTTAAACCCTTTATGGTAGAAATAACGATATACACTCTTTAGCCACGTTCTGTCCTTTGTTCATAGAGGTTAGGTCAGACAGGTAAGATAGGCTGAATTAGCTCTGCACCTTAAAATACATTACTCATGGAAGTATCAGGGAAGTGGGATCTAAAAGGGATTTGAGAAGAGGCCCTTAAAAGTAGAATCAAGAGATGAAGAAGGAGATTAGGGAGCCTGTAACTATACAGTTACATAGGAGACCATACAGAAGAAGGCATAGGGTTTTTTTTTCTTTAACTGAGACAGACAGGGAAGTGAAGAACTAGTGGGGGAATATTTAGTTGAGCTGTCTCTGACTAGGAAAAGGTAAAATATTAATCTGTTCATTTAACCTTAGGAAATGTTAATATCACTTTTCTTTAGTTCTTTAAATGTTAAGTCATTGCAAAGGAGTTATAAAAATCAGGCCCATACAGAAGAAAAATAAAAATACTATTTTCATGGAGAAGACAAACACTGTTCTAGTAACTAAGATGGTCTGCAGGAGAGGTTATGCTTCTTGCATGAAAAGCAATGTCTTTCACAGAAGACAAGGAAACAGCACAAGGATTCTGTTGAATTCTGTGCACACAGCAAAGGACACTCACTTTAGATTCAGAGAGAGATGAAGATTGATGTAGTCATAGGGAGAAGTTTTAATTTTTGGCTGATTATTCTCTTGAGTAGTATTTGAATACTGCTGGATTAAATTTTTCTCTCAGTAGTTTTCTGGTAACATTCCACATTGTCAAAGTGAGCTCTGTGGTAAACTTCACCTTTGAAATCAAAGCAAAAAAATACATTACTGGAGTTTAGATTGTGTTTGTGCGTGTATGTGTTAAGGAGAAGGGAAAACAAAACAGCACCCTCTGATTTTCTCTCAGGACTAGTACCCAAGAAGAAGGGAGCAAACACCACTTTGGGAAAGAAGAGGTGGATTTGTGGTGAATAAATAAACATAAACAGTGAAGCCCAGCACACATTATAAATCTCCAAGTGCTACCAGATACACTAAAAGGAAATACAATACCCACACACGTGTGTTAGTGTGGAAGCTTCCTAGCAAAACCAAGTGAAAATAAAATGGGATTTTTGTGGCTTGCACTGAAATAGTCTTTCTTATGGCATTTAGCAGGGGACTGACTGAAAAAGTACTAAGCAAAAACTAAGTGAAAACCAACATCTGGATGGCTCAATCCTTTCTCTCACAGAGACTACACTAGTCAAGGGGATCTTTCCTTTTCCATCCGGAGTCTGTTGAAGAGATTGAGGAGCTCTTCTTAACACTCAACCTGCAAATGTAAACCAAATGTGTGCGCCTTCCTGGCAGACCTCTCCCTCTCAGTGAGAGGCAGAAATTTCAAAGGAAACTGCAGAGCTGGGTGGATTTCAAGATCCTAACCTGAATGCTTGAGCTTGCAGGATTCATAGACCTTGGCGGGGCTCTCCGAATGGGAGGCCGCTTTTCCTCCTAGGATGAGATAGGATCAAGTTCTGGCCACTGCCTTACGCTCTGCACAGCATTCCCGAGTAACTGAGCCCCTGTGAGCAGCAGTGGCTGAAGTGCTGGTGGAACAACAACCCAGCCCTCCCCACAGCTCCCTCTGGCCCTTGCTATAAGCAGCTCCTGCTGGATGCCTTACAAGGCCTGCAGAAGATATATATCTCTTTAAAACAGATCCTCCCCCTTGCTACCCATCCTTCTCTTCCAGACCCCAAAATCTCATGCCAAAACAAACAGGCAGGAACATAATCCCAGAACGAGTTTAGATATCAGCTGCACTTTTCATTTGTGCTGCAAATACAGTTTAAATATGTGTTCATGTATTTATATGGGGTGTCTGCTACTCAGACAAAATAAATCAAATACTTGCTGAATTTTGTGCATGTCAGATTAAACTGTGTCTACAATGTCAGTGATACAAGAGAATATTCTGGTCACTATTACATGTACACAGCAATAGCAGATGCAAACTGCAGGAATTTGTTGAATAAGACTAATTATAAACACTTTATTGCTTTCACAAACATCCTGTCCAGGCTGCACTGCCAAACTTCTGCTTGCAGAGGCTTCATGGCTTCCACAGGCCATCTCCCTGGTACCTGGTTGTCCATATACCATCAGAAAGATGGTCCTCAGGCCTATCTGGCTTCTCCTCGCTGGAAATCCATTATTTCTGCCACAGATGGAGGAAGATGATCATTCCCACTCTATGCTACAGGTTTTTTCATTGCTAAGGGTGACAAGTGTGCTTTGTTCAGTCTCCAGCTTCCACTAGGCCTATGTTCACTTTAACTTTACACATGGGCCATACCAGCTACCTCTCCCATCACTGCTCTTCAGATGTCCTTTAGCCCATCTGTAGGTCCAGTGAGAAGTGGTGCCTACAAGACACCAGGTGGGGCCTCACCCACGGTGAGAAGAGGGAAGGAATAATTTTGTGTTCTGCTCATCCATCCCTGAGTAACATCCGTTGTTTTCATGCTGGCATGATCATGTCCTTCAGCTTGAGCCCTATCCTGAACACGTTTTCCATTCTTCCGCCAGGTACAAATGAAAATACTGAACAAGCACAATGGTGTTGACCCCCATGAGTTCACTACTAACACAAATGATGCAGGGTTTGTAATTGACCTTCAAGCATGATCCCAGCAGTCTTTTCTCACCTCACAATTTCACCAGCACAGTGATTCCCTACCTGGCTAACAGAAGAGAATCATGCCCTGTGAAAGGCAAACATAATTTCTGCTCTCTGCAGAGCCCTTTGCCCCATTTTAGAACTCATCAAGAACAAATCCCATCAAACTCGCATTGTTATTTATCTATTCTTTGTTTCTCTCTCCCTAGAGAGTGCAAGTTTAAGCCTGCCTTTCTCCAGGAGCTAAAGTTACACTGACTGATTTCAACTTTGCTGCTCCTTCCCCCAGGTCTCTCAAAGTCCCTCTTCCACAGGAGCAACTCTCCCAGGTGGCTGGGTCTGTTCAAATCTCCAGTCGTGGGCCTGCTTTGAAAATTAACTTTACTCAGTGACCCTATTCTTTGTACAGTATTTTTGGGTAACCTGAGAACTGCAGATGTATCTGATTATTGGAACTGTGGAGGAGATTGCCAAAAAACCCGAAACCGTGACCTTTCCTTGAGTTGTTATCAGCCCAGCTGGTGGGGGGAAAGAGAGATGATTTATGACCATTCATTAAAATTACACAAAACTGATTATAGAGGTAGATTTCAGCTGAAAAGTTCATGCTCAAAATTTGCCTACATAGTTCAGGGTATTTGGACATGAGAAAACAAGGAATTATCTCCTGAAGCAATGTGAATGTAAATGGATTATATTTTTGTGATTTTTTTTTTTTGTTAAATTAAAAAATATATCTTATTTATAGTCAAGGTATTTTTCTTAATTTTCTCATGGTTTGTTAATTTCTTATTTTTATTGCTAGATTTTGTTCAATCTAGTTTTATTATTTTAATATTTTAAAAATCCATTTTTTGCGGGCCAGGGGCCATCACATGAAAACATAAAGCGGTATCATTTTTTTTTCCCCTCCAAAAAAAGTTTGACTTTTGAATTAAAAACGCAAGCAGTCAGTCTGGATTTCAGATGGGATAATACCATTGCTTTATGCAATCAGCTGCTTTGCAGAGGGGTTTCGAACCCTGGCAACAATTTGAAGAGCTCCTCCAGACAAATGTGCGCTCGAGCAGTCAATTGCACACCTGCCCCGAGACTGAAACATGAAATTGCCATGCTTTGGAGAGCGGCCAGCGTGGGATTGGGATTAATTTGCTCCCAGCGTTCAATAAATAATGTCGGGAGGGCCCCGTGGAAAGCGATCCCCGCTGGATATGTGCAGCTCCTGCCACGGGGCCTATGTTTGGTCACCGAGCCGGGTGCGTGCGGCCTCCGTCCCGAGGCATTTCTCACTGGGCTTACAGGAAAAGCCAGCTAAAGTGCCTCCCATCGCCTGGCAGTGACCAGGGGGATCAGGCAGCCCCTGGAGCGAAGCTTCCTCGGGATGGAGGGGCTATATATAGGGGAGCTCAATAAGCACCGTTTTGATCCACGTGTGGTGTGCCTGCCCGGAATTAAGGTCACATCCATGCTTTTGTGTGTGTTGCTCCACCGGCTCGCCTGGCTTACAAATTAAAGAATTGCAGGTGAGAAGCTGGCTACATAATGAGGAGTTATAAATCCGGCCAGTTTCCATCCGACAAAAACTTTTAGTCGGTGCATGAGGCAACTGCAGAGCAAAGTAAGAATAAGATTTTTAAATCCATGTGTAAAATCCATTGTAAAGGTCAGGTTTATAAGGAGACCATCCCAAAATGCTAATGACATGACAGTTTTATGAGGCTGGAAAATGATAGCTTGGCAGAAGCTGAGTAATACTAGAGCAAGGGATTTATTTAAATTGGACTACTTTTTTATTTATATTTTTATTTTGTCCTTGATCCTTCCAGATCTCACGGAGATGAAAAATGTATAAGTAGCTCCCCACATTCAGCTGACAAGTGAGGTAAGAAAAGGTTACTTATGTGAGGCATTATTCTGTAATTTTACCCTCCAAAGGTTCTACATATCCTTATGCATAATATGTTATTGAAAGTTATACAAATTTTAATGCCTCTACTTAGCAAAAAATACATATAACATCAACTCTTAATAGCTATCCTCAGAAACAGAAATAGTAAGAGTTTCTACAGGAACTTTAACAGAGTTTTAACTTAGAGAAACTGCATTTCTCCATAGAACAGAAGGACAACCTGTCCAGAAGAGCTTGTAGTCAAATATATACATTTAACAGAGGTGCATGTGCACCCTAAGAATAAGCCTTTTTGTATCTAAACAGAGCAAAAAGACTTTTCCATTTGTTGAAATGCTGTTGTAGTCTGACTTTTGGGGGGGCTACTTCCATTTTGATCAATATTGGTTTAAAACATGGAAGTGTAGAAAAAACAAGCCAAATTCTATAAAAATCTCTCTCATCTTAATATTGTTTCTCCCCAAAGCAGTACCAACACCAAGTCTGGATTTGTTGGCTTTTTTCCTTTTTTCACCTTGTACAGTGAGTTAATTCACCCTCTAGAAGACTGCAAGCACTGAACACATCCTTCATTGGCTGAGCTGTTCCTGTCATGCTGAAGCTTAATGCAATTTTCATTGAACTGCAGTGTCATGTTTGGCCTTAAAACACACGATATCCCTTAATCAAAACATAGCTATACTATAGCATATCGTCTACAGCAATACAAAATATACAATATCTATCTATAGCTATGCTAGATATTTGCATATCCACTTCTGAGTTGCCCACAATTCCTTTAATCAACAGTGAAAAATAGGAGTATTTTAAAAAGTAGGAAAAATAGGAATATTGTAAACACAAAAATGGTGTGTTCTCCTTTCTGCAAGGAGGCTGAGGTTCTCTCTCCAGGTCTGCTACTTTCCTTTACCACAGCACTTTGAGAACACACATGGTGTCTTGGCACCCAGGGGTGTGGGGTCTCATAGGGTGCTCTGCACAAAGCATGCAGGCCTGATCCTGTGAGTGTTGAGTGCTTCCCAGGAAGCGATGAGCTCTGTGAAATCCCTGTGACTTACATCTCCAGGCTGGGCAAGCACTGACCACATCTCCCCTGACACCCTCCTGGGAATCCTCTCTGCAGCATGCACCAATCTCATCCTCAAGTGTCACCTTTGTGGAGGTTCTCCATTAATAAATTGATCATCCTGGTAAAGAGGCAGAATTCTGGGCAGATACTGGTTGCTGTGGAGATAATTCTTCCAAAATATGGAAGTATTTGTCCACTTTGTGACTGAGGTCTGTGGCTGCTCAGCAATGAGGGCTGGTGTGCAAACCCCCTGGGGCGATGGGCTGCCTGTAGAGCTCAGTGGGATGCTGCAGGTCACTCCTCTTCCCTCAGCCCCAGAGTCCAGGGCCAAACCAACCCCCATGGGACAAGGTTCCTCCTTCCAAAGAAGCCTCTTCTGCTCAGAGGTTCTTGCAGTTGCCAGGTGGCTCCGTATCCCTCCACCTGCACCAGCACACCGTGCCTGGGGATCATGGAACTGAGCATGGATCATATTCTGCTTTGGATAACTCTCAAGGCTGAGGGGAATAAGAAGGAAAGCCTTCCCCTTCCTTTCACTGAATGATTTCTAAACCTCTCTGTGCATCAAGTTTGGGAAAAGAAAGCAAAACCCCCCTCTCTGTTTCAAAAAATTTGAACACTTAACAACTCTTATGAACCATTTGCTGATCTTAACCCAAATTAACAGATAGGTCTGAAGTGTTCAGTTAGTAAAGTGACCAGCAGGAAATTGTATTTGGCCACACTCTAGTAATTGTTATCTTTTACTACCAGTACAAGCCTGGATGGCCCAAAAGGTTGTTACCCAATGACACGAGTAACAACTGTATTAGCTGCTGGCTGCACGGCAGCACGTAGCACAGTGATTCTTGAGATAGCTTTAAATTGGCTAGCTGGGGTGCTGGCCATTTGTTCACCTGCAAAAGCAGAGCAGTTAAGTTGGGCTATGTCATTTTTGGATATCTTTATGTGAGCATTTTTTCCTCACCATCACAACGCAGTCCCTTCTGCAACAGTGAAGACCTTCAAGGACCAAACCTGGGAATGTGCTCCTTGTCAGAGAGATTTTGTTTTAACATTTGTGATGTGAAAGAGATTAAAAATAATTTTTTTAAAAAGAGAGAGTCTATATATTTTTTTTTCACAAAAGCTATTTCACATCTGCTGCTCTGTACTTTAGAAGATAGGAAAACTAGAACTTTAGCTGAGTTTTATCCCTTCACTTTACGTATTTCCATTCCTATGTCCTGACCCTGCCAGAACTAAGCCCAGAAAGGAGAAAATGCTTCTAGAGTATAACTTTTCACCAAAACTTAAAGAACAACCAGCAAAGAGAGAGTTCAACCCACCTAAAATGGTCTGTTGTTAGCAGATTAGCAATTAGCTTTTTACTTCAGATGAGTCACTTTGGTGCATAGAGGCATGTATTATATACACAATTATGTATACTGCAGTGTCTCACTAAAAAGATCTGCCAGATGGGTAGCTCTATCCAAGCTAGGATCAGTGATCTGGCTGAGCCTATGTGGTAAAAGGGAAAGCAAATGAAATCTACTTTGTGCTTTGGGCTGTTTTATTGAATAGTATAAAACCATAGGAGTGGGTTTATATGGAAAGAAAATAGTTATATATAAGCTCAGTGCCTGACACCTTGACAGAACTGCAGGGATATATTTAGCTTGAATGAACTCCTGAGCCCTGGTTCAAATGCATTCAACTAGGGCATGTTCCTCTCCATGCTGGAAAAAGAGGAGTCCATTAAGGTCTTATTCTGGTGCACCAGCAGTTCAAGCCACTTAACTTTCCATGCAGTAAGTCACATGAATTGAATATATAAAGCAAGCAGAGAGCACAGTGTAATGATTTTTTATCCCTAGCTGATAAAAGGAAGCACATGCTGGTCTTTTTGGACAAATCACTGCTCTCAGCTGAAACCTCCATACCTCCCCCTGTGAATGTGTTGAAGAGGATGGGCACTTAGAGTGGCTGGGCAAAACTCCAGCATCACTTGACAATAAAGCCTTACTTAACATGTATCCTGTTGCGGCTGTACAGTCGTTCTAGTGATCAGATAAGCCAAAAGCAGTTCCAGGGATATGATGGCAACCTGAGAAGAGCTGTGCAGCCATGGAGAGAGTACAGCCCATAGATTGAGCCCAGCAGACCAAAGCTGATCTCTACTGTACGTGGCTGGGCTCTCAAGTTACACCATTTAGGCCATTGCTTACCAGGCGTGATAGAACTGATCACGTATGTTTGGGGCAAAGGCACGATTTATCAGATCCCAACCCACAGGTTCATGTTCTCTCCCTTTACCTAGAAAAGATGGTCATCCAAGGTTATGGGGGAAGTAGCTGGGAGATCAGCAGCAGCTCTCCTGGCAGTGGCCTTTGTTAGGCAGCTTTGCCACCCCACAGCACACAGTTTTGCAGCTGGCACAAAAGCCAAAGAGGTACATGTACAAAACCTTTCTGCCCCCACATGCACTAATGCTGCTGAAGACAAGTCACACTGGGCTTTCACAGCGAGCTCTCTGGGTACCAGTGTGGAAGAAAGTTGTGACATTCTTGTTTTTAGCAAAGCAGTTTGGTTCCCAAGCTTGGTTAGTCAGGAAATGATTGGGGAGCTGAATATTCAGTACTGTCATAGTATGCTGCTCAAGGGGTGAAGACATGCCTGTCCTTTATCACATTCTGCCCAGATCTTATTTTCAGGTGTCATATTCATAAACTAAGAACTAGAAGTAGTGAAAAAAAAAAACAACTTAGTAAGAACATATTTAAAATGCACCTGTGTTAAAAGAATATCTCAAAAATGAAACCACTAAAAGTTCAAGAAATAGCTTTTTCTATTCTGTGCCTGTCAGAGAATGAAACAACCTGTGACTGAAGCCAAAAACTGTGGCTTTGTTTTGGGAAGACACTATCCCCCACCTCCATTAGCAATCAGAAAAGTCACCAGAGCTATTAGTATTCCTTATAATGCTCTGATTCACAAGTTAATGGAAAATTCTCATTTGGAAGAAACCCACAAGGATCATCGAGTCCAGAGTTTTCTGCAGTTGTATAACCTTGCCATTCTTTTTATGCAGAGTGTCTCCCTGAAAATGAGTATCATTTACAGAAGTAAAATGCAACATCCTTTTAACAAAAAAGTTTAACCAATTTGGTGTATTTGCAAACTAGAGAAATAAAACTATATCCTGGGCTCTTATCTGGGTACTTTCCATTGATCAGGTGTCCCTGAATGTGAACCTTCTCCCATTTTGACCAGAGGAGTTCTGTTGGTTTTACAGCACATGTCCAGATTTACCTCAGCAAGAAAGCACAATTTAATGCTCACTCCACCTGCTGAATAACCTGCAGCACTGGCTGCTCCAGCACATTCACCAGGCACCAGATGGAGATTTCCACCCAGATGGACATTACCTGACCTAAGTTTCTAAACAAAAGAGCATGGTGCTTTACCATGTTGGATTTGTATTGATCAAGCAGCATTTTAGCAGCTCTCCTCAGTCTAATTTTAAATGCAGTGTACAATTGCCAGAATCCCCATTATCTCCTTTGTGTTGGACAGGACCAGAGTATATCTCAGTAGAAGACAGGAATAATAATAAGAAGTGAGACATTTATGTATTTTTTTTCCTTAAGAACCTGGTATTGTCCACTGACAATTTTTCTTTTATGGTCACATTAATGTGGTTTTGTCACCCAAGTGTTGAGGTGGGGCTGCAATAGCTGCTCTATCTATTTATAGAGGCACTGTATAAAGATCAACAGATGTTTTCAGCACAGCCCTGTACTTCAAAGGTTACTTTTGAGGTCAGAGCATTAGGAAAAAACGTAATTCAGAAAGTCACAATAAAAGCCCTGAACTGTTGATGTTTTCTAGAGGATCCACCAGTTGTTAGGCTAATTGCTGTTGTAGTCCGACTTTTGGGGGCTACTTCCATTTTGATCAATATTGGTTTAAAACATGGAAGTGTAGAAAAAACAAGCCAAAGTTTGTGATGCTGTCAATAATCACAGCAACACGTCAGACTAGATACATGCTAAATTCCTGGCTCTTGATTAGAAGTTAATTTTGTGCCAATCCCAAATATTTAAAATGAAACTTAATCAGATTTTTTTAAACAGTGTAGATAGACATACTCGACTGGAGCATCCACTGGTCATTGTCAAATTCTACTATTAAATCACAGGTGATTTTTAAATGAGAGCTGATGCTGAAAACCAACCTACATACCAGAGCACAACACCAATTCTACCACTTCATGGCAATGTTGCAGTGCAGCTAAAGTCATATAGTAAGTACGAAGTATCCCTTTCAAAATACAACACATTTTGGTGGCAGACTGATTGCAGAATGCTTCTGAGGCAAGTTTCAGCTAAGTACAAATGCATGATTATTGGTTTTCTCTTTGAAATAAACCCGAAGAGAAAGAGGTTTTCTCCTTGAAAACCTCTCTCTCTTTGGGTTTATTTTACCCAGTCTTGTTTAGTGCTAAAGACTCTTGCTGAATTTGAAGGGTGAGCTGTCTAAGCAGTAAGTTATTTCAGAGTGCTTTAATCTGCAGGGTAAGTAAATGCACCATATATGCACAAAAGCATAGGTAGAGCACACTGAGCAGCCCTCAGGCATCTCTGTGGTCAAGGCTTTTTTATTGGGACTGGGAGCTAAGCGTAAAAATTATCATCATTATCACTGTTAATGAAGGATGAAGGGCTCAAGCTAACCATGTGGTAGAGCCATCAGGAAGGATGTCAAAAATTGGCTAATAAAATTTAGTAAGTGTGAAGTTCATTTGACCTTTCCATATGGAAAGTGAGCTCTCCATACAGACTGTGCTCTCAGAGCTGCCAGATGGGAGGAAATATCTGCTACAATACCTTCCCTGCTCTCAGTTTAGCCTGTTGAGCAGAACAGAGCCTGTGCTTTCACACATCTCTTGTTACATCTGAGAGCAGCACGGATGGCCATCAGGGAGAATACTCTGACCTTCATTAGACATTCACAGAGCTGTGAGCAAGAAGCAGCCAATTTTACTGGCATCCTGAAAAATCTCACCTCCTGTGCTTGAAGGCAGCCCAGAACAAGGCTGTGCTTGGGTCCTTTGCGTGGTCTGCTTGTGCAGTGGCACAATGGAGAGGCAGATGAAAAGTTTCTATCCAGAAGGTCCCAGTGAGGCTTCAGTAGCCTTCATCAGGTGGTCACTATCCTTCTGCTGTGCTGGTCCTAAACTACAGTCCTTGTTGCCTTAAAATGTTCCAAATGGCACGAAGAGATGGAAGGAACAGTTTCCCACTGAGGGATTAGAAGCAAGCTCTGCCCAAAATCGTTGACTACTTTTGCCTAGAATGATGCAAAGCTGATCTGCTTTTGCTTTTGCAGGGTAAGGATAGGAACTTGCTTTATTTGAAAATTTTCAAGCTGATCTGACAGTCTCATGGGAAATCCCAGAAAAATTCAGGTGGTTGTGGAATTCTCCAACACCTTGTCTCCCAGCAGTAATTTCTGGCTTGTGTTCAGTTTAGATGTATGCCTCTTTACAGGCAAATTAATGCAATACTCCATGATGCAACCACATTTTAAACAAGCTAACTCCTGGCTTTCTCCTGGATGAGGCCAGTGTCTGCAGGGACCTTGCAGAGTCCCCTGAGAAGCACCAGCAAGAGAGATGCATTTAGGGGCACCTAAGGGGCAGATTGGCACCTGTGGGACAGAAGAGACATCTGTTGTGCCCATATTTTAGCAGCACTAATCCAGGTCAGGAAGAGCAGGTTTGAAGCCCTCAGGGTCTAAATCAATCATATTGAAATGCTGTGGGCGGTAGACGATCTAATCAAGCTCTGCATGGGTCGTGTTCATTCAAGGCAGAAGACATTTGGGAATTTTAAGGAAAGCTAAGCCCTTGCCAGCCGTGCCTGGCTGAAGTAGGTGGCAAAGGGGAAGAGAGATGAGTTGCAGCTGTCTTGTCTTAGTGCAGGAGCGCGGGGGTGCCTGTGCAGCTCTCAGGAGCTATTTGAGAGGCACTGGCTCTGGGCACGGGAACAGTATGCATGGCAAGAGGGACGCAAGGACACCCAGAACGTGCCCAGTCCGTGCAGGGCGGTGCAGGATGAGTGTGTGTCCCATCCTCACACATTCCTACACCTCGTGACCTTGCTGTGCAGCAGCACAGACCCCAGGGGCAAGGACTGGGGTATCCTGCTGTGACCACGTGCATTCAGCCAAGGCAGTTCCCTCCTGCTCAGTGCTTGGGTGTGGTGCCCACACTGCTGCTGATCCAGAGCCAGCTTACCTGATGTTAACTTTGGCACCTCGACACCCTGCTCCCTTGCACGTGTGTGTTCATCACTGGAAACTCTGAATTTACTGCCAGTGCAAACAGTTTCAGTCAGGCTCACAGAGACATGGAGTTCATGCAGCTTTTCTCCCTACAGCCTGGGAAACCATACCACATCATGACTTGCCTTCCACCCCCTTTTCTAAGGAACCAATATATTTCTTAACATGCCCAGCAGCATTCAGCAGGGCAGCCTAGCTGAGTAAATGCTACTATTATAACACATAGTTCCCACTGTACAGCACTGTTTGTATCCAAGGGCATTTAAAAATATCAAGTTTCTGCAGCGCTGAGGTAGAGACATTTATGATCCTTATATCTCATACATTTCTGAATACAGCAAAATGCATGCAGAAATAATTAAAGAGATTATGGCTATATAGACACTAGCAGTTTGGGGAAGAATATAACACATACGAGTTCTCCAAAAGTAAGAGGACAGACTAGCTTTGACCACATTTTTGATGAGAAAAGCTTATATGTCTTTGTACAGAAATATCCTTTTCACTGCTCCTATAGTTTATGGATGTGATTGCATTTCATTCATTTCCTTTCCAGGCCAAAGGGTGGCAAGGACTGCTTGGTGCTTGGCTTCTGCACAGTGAGATGACAATCTGGAAACAGAGGGCCTCAGCACTTGGATTGGTGGAGTCAAATGGAGCTCCCACTGCCCTGGAGTGAACAGAAACTGCAACCACAGCAGCATGAACTCCATCGTTTGTATATGCAGGTTACAGGCCCTTCCCATGGCAGGGACACAGGACAAGGAACAAAACAAAGATTCAGATGCTACAGCAGAAGATGGGCTTCCAGGTGGAGTCCATAAAAGGTCTTCATGTGTTCCAGGTCTTCAGAGCCTAAAATGGACTGATGGCACTTCAAGGTCCCGCAGATGATTCATGCTGTAAATAAACATCAGGAGGCAGCAGGTGCCAGCACTCATCACAGCATGAAGTACAATTGTTTTCTAGTCAACAGAGTAATTTGAAAAGTATTTGTGCCATCTTGCTAAAAACACAAACTGTGTCACGTTTATTTTTAGGTGCAGATATCGGTCCAGGAAGAAACCACAACCAGTTATGTCACACATAAATAAGAGCTACCTGCTGATATCATCACAGCGTTTACTACAGTGCTTTTTTAAGTGGCCACCTACCCAAATCCAAGGTTATGTTTTTCCATGCCACACATCAACGTACCTAAACTTTAACTTACATCTCAAAGTGCCTACTTTCTCAGGAAGTAAAATACTCCCTGGGGTGGAGGTGTTGGAGAGGGAAGAGGGACTATAAGGAGCAGGGTTGAAGCCCTCTACTCCTTGACATTCTCTCTCCCACACTTTTGTCTTTTTAAGAATAAAAATTATCCCACATTTCTTTCAATCATAAAACAACAACTCCTATATCATCAACAAAGCTTGTGCTACAGAGCAGACATGAGTCTCAGAAAAGGATGTGTGAACTTATTTGTATACAAATGAGGAGGGTTATGTCAAAAGAACTTTCTGAAAGACTTCCTTAAAATTTTATTTTTCTTCTTATATCATATGCTACTGACAGTACCAGTACAAGGGTTATCCATTGTCTCACACTTCCAGTCCTAAAAGGCTATTTGACCCTCAGTTCTTTCTGAAAATAACCATATCATTCAAGATACAAGGTTCTGAAATTATGCTTTCACTATTGTCACAAAAAATTAGCATTTTTGTATATCCTCTTCACTTTTTTGAAAATTAGGTCAGCAAACCCACCGTGAACAAGCACTACTTAATTCAGTAAGGCCATATGTTTTCTGACTCCATAAATAATTTTGAATAGATATCTTATTTTGAATACATAACCAAAAGAGCAGATGCAAACCCACACATATCAGCAGGTAACATTTGGGATTCATAGTTGTGGTTTAACTCTAATGTTAATGCTAGGGATTAAGATTTAAGAGCTCTGATGTCATTTTGTCTTCTTTTTCCTCTGAACTTTTATCATCATCCTTGCTTTTTATGGCTACATAGTTAGATAATCATGATGCAATTACTGTACTGACAAAAAGTGTTTTCATAAACTCATACAAGTGCCCTTGATAGGTGCAGAGAGAGTGGGCTACAGACTTATGGATGGGAGTTGGACTGGATGATCTCCAGAGGCTGTTCTGACTTCAATTTTCCCCTAATATTTTTATATGCTTGTTTATATGCCAGCATTTAATAATACCCATCTGTACATCGGGGTTCATCCAAACAGAAATACCCCCACAGGGCAGAGAGGCCTTGGAGGCTGACATTGCTCCCTCCTTTTGTGCCTTGTCAGACCAAGCTCTGAGGAAAGGCACTGCACTGCTCTCTAAATACCACATGGGCCACATCCCTGGGGAGCCCAGCGGCTGTGGCATCCAGGAGGATGGGAACACAGACCTGGCAGCTGTTGGCATGAAAAGACCTGCAGAGAGAGCCAGTTCCTCCAGACACCAAGCCTTTCTTTCGCCTTGCAGGGCAAGGATGAGGTGCTGCTGTGCATTGTCACATCCCCCGGGATGAAATTCTCCAGCTTGGGGGATGCTCAGGATAAGGAGCACCAAGCAGGGTCTCCCCAGCATGTCCCCTGCCATCGTACACCTCTTGTCTTCTCCCTTTGTCTCTGTCTCTTCCCAGCTGTCAGTGGCCTCCTGACCCTGCTTCTGATGGAGTCTCACATTTCTGAAATCCCTGGTCCTTTTGGCCCAGCCCATAAAACAACAGGGATCAGCCATTAGTGCTTTGGCACCGAGAAAAGCAAGATTGTCACTTCCTTTGTTAGAAGTGACTGTTCTCCCAAACAGGCCCTTCTGCAGCATGATATGGAGAATGGTGGGCACTGTGTTCAGTGAATGCAATCCGTGCTTCCCAACAGTGCAAGCAATGTATAGTTCCAGTGTTTTCCAAAGCACGGTCCATCCTGGGTACAAAACTATAAAAATAGCAAATTCTCCTGTTCCAAATATCCACCAGCTTACTACCTGCCCAGCACCCAGGCAGGACTTATACCTGTTTCTTCCTCAGACAGCTTTCTCCAACTCCTGCCTGCGAGTTTTTCCCTCCTGGGTACACGCACACACACACACACATTAATGCATCACAGGGACTTCTTTGTTATACTATGTCATTTTGGGAGCTACAGATTGCAATGGAACCTCAGTTTCTCTATCACAGATTGTATATGATCCAGAGAGACTTAGTGTTAAGGTTAAAGAACTATATCATCTTAATTAAGCCAAAGATTAAGATTTTAATTCTCATTCTAATGAAAATACATATTCCCTACCACCATTCTTGAACCAGTAATACAATTCCCCACTTAAACCCAGGAGCAAATCCATGAGATATTCTTAACTTATAGGTTGCATTAGGATCCCTGAGACTGACACGTGTTTACAAATTCCCTTTTTTATTTCTCCTCAATGACACTGGCTTTGAGGAGGAACAGCTGTTTATACCATGACCCACAGGTACTGAAACCTATTTAGATATAGTCTGCACAAAGTAATTGCTAGGACTACAACTACAACCAACAGCAAGGCTCTGGGCTTTCTCTTTTATTATCTGCCTCTCACCTCTCTACTCCAGGTTGTTTCTTTCTTCCACCTTTCCTTCTTCATCACTTCTAGTTCTTATCTACCCTGTTGTTACTCCTTTGATAGATTGTCTGGCTCCCTGACCATTTGCCTGCAAGTTTGATGGTGCATGTCCTGTGCTGCAAGAAAACATCTGAGCTTTCCTTTGCTCTCGTGTTCCCCAAGAGTTCACAAACTGCTTTCAGCAGCCAAGCCCCCCATGTGTGTTATTTTGCTGCTTCAGCGCCCAGGGCTATGCTCATCCATCTTTCCTCTGCTGCCATTATGGAAACACCTGTTCAGAGCATCATTGCCACCCCTCCACACAGAAAGCTTCAGTGATTTAAAGGCTCTTTCTCCATGTGGTATCTCAAAGGATTTTTTCCCCAGTGGTATCTCAAGGCATATATCAAATGCACATAATTTTCCTACCTAACAGTTCAGGATTAGATATATTTTATATATTCTAAAGTAACTATGAACAAAATACTGTTTTGATGCTTAGTTTTATAAGAGGCATCTGAGCTTGACATTGCCTGCATTTTTCTTTTGGTAAAAATTTTTTTCTCCTTCACTGCTGCTTTAGTGTAAGTGGTAAAAGCACTTAAAATACTGCGAACTTGTTGGTTATGAAGTTAAAAAGGTAGAAAAAAGAAATGTTTTGGAAGACTGTTTTCTGCCCTCATAATATCTGTACTCCTTTACCTCTTCTCATGATATTATTTATTTCCTAGTGCCACAGAAATGCTCAAAGTCTTTGATTTTGATGAATGACTTAATGGTGGCTTGACTTGAAACGTACTTTTTATTCTGTCTTCAGAGAAAGTAGGGGTACAGGCTGGTGCAAACAGGACTGCTCACCCTTCATTAAAAAGGCAAGCCAGAAGTTCCTGGCTAATCCCCAATACATGGCTGGGACCCTCTGAACCTCTCATTCTTCTCACTCACCTCCCATGGCCCAAAGCAAGGCAGCCTGGAGGTCTAGGTGCAAAGTCAAGAGCAGCATCAGCCACATTACATTTGTTTGGTCTGCAGTATGCATCCTTTATTTTCTGTTCCTGCTGAGATGAGGCAAGGATGCTGTGATATGACAGCTATACAAAGAGCACAACATCTACCTGAAATCCTGTCTGTGTTTGTCTCCTTGTTAGAACATAAAACAAACCAACCAACCATCCTGCCTAGGTGATGAGAAAAACTGGGCAACTCTTTCAGACAAAGTCCTGCCAAGAAGGACGAATCCACTTTTCCACTCCTCTGGCTTCAGACTTCATGTGCTAACCCCAGCTGCAGAAATTTAAATCTGATCTTTAAATGTAGGTGACAGGCCACCTTTATGGCTCATCTGGACAGCTGCAACTCTATCCCAAGTGGAAGCGGAAGGGTTCAGAGCAATTAGGAATTGATCAACTATTACGTATAGCCTGGAAGAGTTTCAGGATGCTCATACCCCTCAGAGATTACAAACTGTCATTGCTGTCTCTACTCTCTGTCCACTCCCTTTACACTTTATTTCATATCACTATATATTCAGGATTACTCACAAAATAGCAAGTGCCTTCATTTGTGCATATAGCATTTACCTTTCTGATTACTGCTCCCCAAAAAGGAGCTCAGAGAGCTCCTGGCCATCATCACCAGTACCACCATCACACCTCCAGAAGCCTGTGACCACACCCCAGGGATGCCTGTGACTGGTTTCCCTGCTCAGATGCCTGTGTGCAAATGCAGAGGTGGGTGAAGCGTGACTGCCTCAACCTGTGCTCTGTACCACTTGGAGAGCAGCCAGTTCTGCCCAAAATTAATGGTATGGTAGCAGGCCCATGAAGAATTTGTACTCTCCTTCACTGCTATAGGAGCAGCAAGCCTTACAGCTCCTGTCTATCATGGCACAGCTCAAAACAATGCTGTCATCAACACAAGATGTTTGTCCCAAGCTTGTCCCAGCTTCCCTCAGTGTACATGCAGGCACTAAGTCCCAAGTCGGGAGTTCAGCAGTGGGAGAATTCATGATGCCAGAAAGCAGCTCAAGATTCTCCCACCACAGAAACCCATTGCTAACTCATATTTGTGCCATCCTGGGGCCTGCCAGTGACAGGAGTGACAGATAGCTGTCTGGCAGTATTTATACCACAGCCACCACTGCAGTATCTGGGGAGTGTGGTATAAATACAGACCCAGCAATAGCCAGGGGAGCCCAAAGAGTGGGCAAGGAGGGTGAGTGGCCAAGGCAGCTGAGAGACATGCTGATTAAGCTCAGCTGTCCTCAGCAGCAGGTTGCCATGGATTAGAAGCTGGGAAGATGGAAGGAACTGATCTTTCTTTTTCTGTCTCCCCTTTAACAGCTCTTTCTCACTGTTTAGTTGAGCCCATAAGGTTCTTCATTTGAGTCTCCAACCACAGCACTTGGCCTTCCTACATATAGTAAACATGTTACTATTTCTTCTTAGGAGATGATTTGGCTCATGCCTGCCAGCCTACAGCACTCAAAAGATGAGGTCAGAGTTGTCATCCCTGCCTTACAGATGGGGAAATCCATGCAAAGGGAAAGTACAGAAAGCACTTTCCCTCAGAAGGCCTGTAGCCCTGCTCAAAGGAAAGAGGTTCGTGATCTCACTCAAAAATCCAGTCACAGAGCTTTTAAGAAAACAATTAGGATTGGGTTGAAATGCAGGGAAAAAGGAAATGGTTGTTCAAGAAAACCTTCTGGATGTGCATCTCTCTGTCACATGTTTAGTTCCTTCCTAACACATATTAAAGACAAGTATTTTCAACTGTCTGAACAGCTTACTTTCAGCAGTATAATCAGTGAGAATTTGAAATATGAGCTTTGCATATTGATATTTTTTTCTCTATAAATAAATTACAATTCTCTATTCCCAAAGGAAACCTTTGAAATAAAATATAGGCGGGGAAGAATCCCTCACACAAACAAGGGATTTGCCACAGATATTTGCAGCCATGTAGCTGGCAAATGGGAGCCCATCTAGTCTAACAATATTTGAGTACACCTTGCTAGAGAAGGAAGGGCACTTTGCTCTATTTTTTCCACTCAGGATAGTGTATTTTCTTCTGAAGGAATGTGACTGCTACAGTAGCCTACCTACTTGCTGTAATTCCTACAAGAAGGGTTTCTTTTTGGACTCAGCTGCTCTGCAGGGAGCTGGACTTGTCAGCAGCGTCCTGGTGCACAGACTAAATACTTAGCAACTACTTTTTGTCACACCTTCAAAGCCTCTTGTACAGATGGAAAGGGTGGAATGAGCTGTTCTTGAGAGTAAGATCAGCTTTGGGAGAGTGAGCTCAGATTTGGAAGCCCCTGTCCTCCTGCAGCAGTGGAAATGGGGGAGTGCATGGACTGCACTTAGAATGCAAAAATTACCTATGGCTTACGGAATTATTATCATTTGACTTATTTGAGCTCTTTCTGCCCTTGCAAAAGAAATATTCTACTCTGATATTGCTTGAAAACACGAAAATTACTACTCACCTCTTTGCATTCAGAAGGGCATATGGACATTATCTCTTGTGAACAGCACTTTTCCATCTGTCCTGGCTTGATTCACTTAACAGCCTGGCTAAGGACTCTCTCTCCCTCGCAATTTGGCACTCCAAGCTCTTTAGTAGATCACTAAGGTAGTCTAAACCAAGCTCAGCTTTATGTGAGGCCCTTGTTTCCCTAGGTACTGGGAGAGCTTTTGGGGAGAGCTGACAGATACCTTCTTAGCCCATTTTTTCTGAGTAACATGCCTACAGCACCAGCTTGCTTTGCCTTGGCTTGATTGCAATGCATACTCAATAATGTTTTTCAGGTACAGGATATCTTTCCAAAATATCTCAGTCCTAGACATCTTTTCCCCAGTTTTGCAGCAGGCTTCAGAGGCAATTTCCACAGTTACTTTGCTGTGGGTGCTACTTTTTTTGCAATATAAAAATCTGTAATAAGAAAGATCTATTTATCAACCTGACACTATGAGGGCTCCCTGAAGCCACAGGGTTTGATCATGAAAGATCTGATGCAGCCTCTATTTCCTTGCAGTGTGTGCTCCTGTAGATAACCATCTGCTCTTGTTCAGTCTGAGGGGCCTGACAGAGCCACAGTACCAGTTATGTGCCAGCTCCTCCTGGATAAGATTTCCTCTTTCCTCCCCTGCTACTGCTCTTACTCACCAGTGTGTGTGTGTGTTTATGCTTGGACATCCCTGAAACAGCTCTGCTTCAGTGTATTGTATTTCTATACATTTCTAATGTTAAAACAAAATTGGAGTACAAAAAATAAGGGGTTTTCTGATGTCAACCTTCCCACAATGTGAAGCAGCCCAGAAATGTGAGCAGAACCTTCCACTTAAAAATCCAAAAAACAGTTTTCACCCTGAATCCCAAACAAGCAAAAGCTCATTTTTCAAAGTACTATTGGGGGCTGCTGCTGCCTAGGTTATTTCTTGTAACCATGATAGCAGATGAAGAATCAAAGTGACATTTTGCTTCTTGGCATCAACTAAACTGCCCCCTTCACCCTCACACCTGACTCCACAGTTTGTTTGTTTTTTTTCTGGAGATGCTGATTAAGATCCCTATTTGTGAGCTGGTGAGACATCTCCAAGGTATGCTGGATGTGCAGCTCCCCTTCAATGAACATAATTAGGAACATGCAACTGTTATTTAAATGGATTTTTATCACTTGCAAGATATGCCACAGAATAACTACTGTTCAGCTTCTTGGAGCTTTATTGCATCCAGGTCAATTGCTATAAAGTCATTGCCTGCAGCTTTGCCAGAAACACTGACATGATTTGCAAGCAATACAGAAGTCAAAATAATGTTCACTAAGTCAAGCAGATAAACATTTTGCTATATTCTGAGATCTCTATGTTGAACCTGCATTTTTTATACTGAGTGGTTTTGTTCAATGAACTTTTCATTTACAGAATTTCAGTTTATTTCTGTCAGCCTCAGGACAGCTATTGAACCTGCATTTTTTATACTGAGTGGTTTTGTTCAATGAACTTTTCATTTACAGAATTTCAGTTTATTTCTGTCAGCCTCAGGACAGCTATTAAACCTGTACTAAACCAACCTTGAATTTCAGCAGTATTTTGCAAACAACTGAACTTCATTTTAGCAGCTTAAAAACAGTTTCAATCTGATCTGATCAATGCTTTTCTCTGCCATGCCATTTCCATCCCAGAAGACAATGACTTTCAAACTTTTATTAGTGATACAGAAAGGGATTTGCTTGTAAAAACACTTGTGTTCTGCTCCTGGCTATGGTACAGGTTGCTTAGCATTACTGAACCTCGCAGCCCACCTGGGATTCTGACTAAGTATTTCCAATATTTGGTGCTATCCTGTTCCCTGTTTGGAGCCATGCCAGAGCATAAAAGCTCACAGATCTCTGACACTGGCACACGCTGTGAAACCCTCCGGTGGCAGATTTCTGAGTGTTTCAAGTAAAACAGCAACTTGCATGTAGTGAAGTGCTACAGGGGCCTGAAGCTCTGTAATAAAGCCTCTTTGCTTTGGTAGGTGTTTAGAGTATGACTTTTACCTGGTCTTCAGGACTGAGAGGATCATTCCCAAGGGCAGGATCTTATGATCCCTACAGAAATATGGCAAGGAAGTCTGATTTATACCTGAAGCTCTTATGCTTTTTGTATTTGTGCAATATTTAATTTTTACACCAGTTAGTAAAATGCTTTCTGTGGGTATAGCACATATACTTTGGCCAGCACTATTTTTTTTTTTAAGGCTGCAAAGATCTGGGTTATTATAGACAAGAAATGTAGTTTAAATAAATTAAGTTTCCTGGATGTAAGTGGGGGCTTTGGACCTTTTGCATAATTACACTTCTCAATAGATTACAGACCATGGGGTTTTGGTTTTATTCCAACTCTGGCAAAAAGACTCCTGGACTATCAAATCCTTTCAAAGCAAGAAAGAAGTTAATTAGATTTTAATGTTCATAAAAATAATGATGTAGAGAGCTAGCACCTTATGAATATCATGTTTCCAACTTAGGGTTTTCTGGGAGATCATACATAGCCCAATCCCCCTCCAACCCATGACATGTAAAAAAAAAGTAAAAACTGGAAAAAATGTCAAGAAATAAGTGTGGCCTACAAGAGGACCCAAATTCTGTTTCCAGGTATTACAACTTACAGTCTGTCAAAACTGAGAAAGAAAGCTGACTCACACACTGAATAAATATGCAAATTGAGTTTCTGAGTTCAAAGAGGAGATTAACTTCCTGAAACAGAATCAGGCCACAATAACAATAAAAGCCCCGTTTCTAAGAGTCTCCTCCACTTTCTTTACAGTATCAAGGTTGCATCTCAAATCTCAATTTCCTTAATTCTTCACCTTAAACCATAAAAATCCTCACTGGTTCATTCTCGGGTCATCCACAAATTCTGTCTTTGTTCAATTAGAGCTTGCATTTCAGGCACCTCTGCCGCAGGATACAACTGTCTTTTGATTAGTTTCGCCTATCTGCAGTGAAATCAGACCAGTGGCTGGACTTGGAGCACACCCCCAGCGTTGACAAGGCCTGGGCTGTATCAGCTTTCCAGTGGTTAAACACGAATGCACCCTGCTCTGCCATAAGGGAACAGAACCAAAGACCACGACCTGAAAGCTGTACTTCATTCAAACCAGCCTACCAGCCAAAATCAGGGGGACAAGGGCACACCTGAGCAATTTCCCCAGCCCCTCACTGCTTTACTTGTCTATGTCAATCAGTTTGGGGATTTTTAACGTTGGAGTTATGTTTATCTGAACCGGTTTTCAAGGTCTAATTATAACACGTGAGGTGGGGTGAGGTTGCTGCCATGAAAATCTCAGTATAAATAAGAGAGCTCGATGGGCTGAATGTTGGCACAGGCCAGACCTGTGTGTCACGTGGGTGCCCAGTGCAGCTGCTGTGGCCCGTGGTACAATAAATAGCTATAGGGAAGGGAAGCAGCACGGTCAGGCAGGATTTTTTAATATCCCCTACTGTGCTACTTGGCCAAATGCACTTGCCTTGTGTGGGGAAAAAAAAAAAATTAAAAAACCCACTTCAGTTTAAATAAAAACAACCCCCAAGAGTCCTGGTGCTTTTTGAGGGCCCTGCAGGAAAACATGACATGGTTGCCTGCATCCACTGCCCTCTGCTGTTTTCACACAATCCTCCACAGACAACCCAAGCTTGGCTTTCCCTTCACCAAAAAAAAACCAGCAGAGGACATGCTCTCATCCCCTTGAGCAGGGAGAATGTGCCAGGCACAACAACGTGCACAACCTCTCTCACCTTTGCAGGAGAGATCCACTGCAATCTCCCCGAAATGGGCTTTCAGAGATTATGCCTGGAAGCACAGGCAGATGGATGTCTCAGGTAAGACCAGGCTTCTGGGGAGGATTTCTATTTATAACCTGGACCCTGCCAGGAGACTGCTCTTGGGTGTTAATGTGACAGACTGTTGGTTTTTAAAGTCACTGAAATGTCTGAACATGGAATGGAATGGAAGATGAAACTGCTGCTGGCTTGCGAATGGTCACTGATGCCATGTGCTGGTAAGAGAAGCAGCCATCCACACCAGGAGGCATTTGCAGTGCATTGAACACCCATTAAACCAATTAGGGTCCACAAAATATTACTTATAAAGCCCCTGCACCCTTCCTAAGGTTAGGGTCTTATTCATTTTAGAAAAAAATGACCTGCCACAAGGCATATGCATCTTTAAATTAGCAACTGGCAGTGAACTGTGCTTTTGACGAGGCACTGGAAAATGCCTGGCATCTGTAACTTCAGCAAGATATCTTCTGGGATAACCCTAACATATTACTCTCACATAATGTTAACATATTAACCCATGCTTCCTCTGCAAGGAAAATAATCTATAATTGCAATCACTGTTCTCAGAAAGCAAGCTGCATCCCCTTTTTGACCCAGATTCTCAATATCTTGCTTTATGCAGCAGCAGTGCCATAAAATGCAAAATGATGCAACATTCAAATGTTTTCAGAGCTACTGATGTAACATAATTTTATTTGGGTAAAATAATTTTTTATCTTGAGCTCCTTTGTATTCAGGTCTTGGAATTAATCCTAAAGCTTGTCCTTGTATCTATAAACAGTTGCATAAGGTGACAAGGCTATCAAGTTTGATAGTGCCTATAGATATTTGTATTTTAATTATTATATGTTATTGTATTTATTATGTATTATATGTTAATAATTATATATATCATTTGTTATTTATTATAAGTTATTTGAATGCAAACTTTGAAGTTTCAAAAAGCAAAAATGAAAAAAACCTAACTTATGAGCTGTAATAAGATCACACAACAAACGTTTACAAAACAGCAAGTAAGACTTCTCAGCCTTCTCTTCCCTTATCCCGCCTCTGGTTTAAGCAGTTTAATTTTGTGTTTTATGACACTTTTACCTAAGCCTAGCTTTTCATGAGACTTTTACCAAAGCCTAAAATCACATGCTGCATCTCCATCAGTTTTCATGTACAGTGTACACTGGTGTGTGTGGTCAGTTCCACTCTGGGTGCAATCTCTACCTCAGGCTCCACCACGGGTACTGGAATGCCATCTGAGAGGAGCTGGGAGCCAGAACAGAGGTGGAGCTGGCACCCTGGGCTCTGCTGCAGGACAGTTATGGGTTGGCTTCACAGGCAAGAAGGAATCTCTGGAGCAACTCCCGGTGTGAAGACATTCAGGTCTCCAACCCTGCAGGTGCTCCCCACCCCAGACCACTACAGCCAAGAGCCATCTTTGAGCGAGTGGAGAGAGGCTCCTCCTCTCTACATCCTTAATTAGTGGGCGATCTTGGAGCACAGTCTTGCCAGCCAGGTCTGATTCCTCTTGGACAGAGGCTGAACTGCCAGCAGGTCGCTTGGCTTAAGGCCTCACATGGCCCACAAGAGGAGCTGCCTGTCTCCCACCTTGCCCCTCACCTTGGCCTTTGGCAACAAGACCTGTTCTCCCCCACCCCTCCACATGTGCTGCCATTAGCAGCCACTGAAACCCACATTTTCCAATTGAAAGATAATTTATAGGTGTTTGGTTTTATTTCTGGAGATTATCTTGGGGTTTGGCTGGACAGGAAAAACATTTGCACATCATCTATTCAGAGAGCATGACATTGCTCTAAAGTGGGAAGTTTTAAGGAGACTTTGTGTCTAAGAAGACATGAAAAACCTGTTGAAGGCTTCAAGCACATATGTACATTAAACAGAGGATTGACAAAGTTCCTAGAAAGATTTCCTTGTAGAGCTGAAGCTGGAAACACATAATCTTCACATCATTATCTACATTATTGAAACTCTGAAAACCAAACCACATGCAATAACACAGCTGTTCTAGCTAGAGGGATTTAATCTCCCACCATCATCTCAAAATATACATGCTCCAGCTCCTGGTTATGCACACAGCAATCAAGGGCTAGGAAAAATATTAGCAAGCATCAAGGAAAAGTTCTTGTACTTATTTCCATGTCCCTGTTTAAGTTGAGAAAACAGAATTTAAAAAAATCCTCCTGTACTTAGCCCTAGAGGAGTAGCTGAATTTCCTACAGCAAACAAGAGGACAAAGTGTATTATGTTGGAAATGATAACTATGTTTACTCCCGAAAGTTACATCATGAAGAGAATGAAGAAGAATGTTATTTTTTAAAAACATTTTACAATGGGCACAGTTAAGAGACTTATAAAACTAAAGTATTAAATTAATATCTCTGGGATCCCATACATAATCATATTGTGTACAGGATGTGTACCTTTGTAACATGGCTGGGCCTATCTTACTTGGCAGGAAACTCCACAAATGCTTGGAAAGGCATGGCTGTTGCCCTTCTTGTTGTGCCTAGGTGGAGATGTGTTCCTAATCCAAGTCTGAGGAATGAGCCCTGACAGCAACACAACTACTGTGATCTTTAGCTATAAAAGCCCTGTCCTGTCCAAACTGTGGAGAAAATGGGGCAAGAACAACCCTTCCCTTTGCACAATTTGTCTTCAAGCCATTTTCCCCTAGGAACCTGGGTAATTTCAAATTCCTTTTCTCGTTGCTGTTCTGTGTTTCCTATCTGAAGAGATTGCAGTCAACACAGACCTAGCTGGTGTGTTCTGGAAATGTGCTTACTGTGGACATTAGAAACACATTAAATAAACATGCCTTAGGTGCCTCAAAATCCACAAAGTAAACTCATCACTATGCTGATATCCAGTATCTGAAGTGTTTTCCAGCAAAAAAATTGTTTCCAATAGACACTCCAAGACAATCTGTGCCACATTCAGAAGGGAAGAATCAGGTTAATTTCAGAAGATGATATTATTGTGCATTCTGTGTTTGAACGCAGTGGAAAGACTTCTGTAGTTGCTTTAGAGAGTTTCACAGAATCCCATGAAGTCATACCTAAGTGTAATAGGGATTAGATGTCTTGGGCACTGCAAAATTATCAGATACAGTCAGCTTAAAAGGAATAAATCAATGGCCAGCTCTCTTTGTGTAGGAAACCTGTGCTCTGCAGGTGCCCACTGTGCTCTATCCCAACTTGCCCCTCATCCCAAAAGTGTTAACAGTGGCTTTGTAATTTATCTGTTTCTTTTGCTTTTGTTTGGGTGGAATCACCATCTTTGTGATTGACCATCTTTGCTTGGATGGTTCACAGCTATCTATAATCTCTTCAGGTTATTGGAAGGTGAAATGGTAAAAGGAAAGAAGTTTTCTGTTCTTTCCTGCCAAGTTCTGTCAAGTAACTGGAGTTATTTAATTATACTTTTGCAGCAATCATGTCTATTTATTAGTAACATGCCTATCTAAGCCAAATTCTCTCTTATTTAGTAGATCTAAAACTACAAAATTACAGCTACCTGAAAAAAAAAATTAAAACTTTCAAACAGTTTTAAACAATTGCTGCATAAAAATTGGAAAACCTTGAAGAACCATCGTGATCCTGGGATCTGACCACTTGTAGGACACGTGATATAAACTCACCTAGCAATCCCACCATCTCTGCCCAAATTGAACACACAATCTCCAAAAACACTGTCATAAAAGCAAACACCTGGTGGACTGAGAGACCTGCTGGCTGCACTATAAAGCATTTACTGGGTTTTGAAGTCTGCTGGGAAACATGGCATTCTAGAATAACCTAGCGTAACATGACACAAAGAATAATTGCACATGTATTGATCATTATTGACCTTTCCCATTTTGATGGCCGTAGTTCTTTTGTTTTCCATGACCTAAATTTAAAACAATAGGGGTTTGGTGTTTGTTTCCTGTGAGATGGTGCATTTATTCAAGAAAGGCTTGAAGAGATTGTTTTTTAACTGACATCTGTGAGGGGATCAGTAGAGATCCAAACTGTCTTTTGGGGGTGCTCTGGGGCCAGCAGCACTTGGGCTGAGCTGTGAGCAGCAGAGCACTGCTGCTATCTACAGGTCTGCTCTGCACAGCACTCACGCTGCACACAGAACCAGTCCTCCAACAGGGATGCTTGGGAGCAGGACCAAATGCAGACACTAAAGCATTCTGGCTTTGGGGAAGTGCAAGGTGGCAACCTGTAGCCTTTCTCTCCAGTGGCTGACCTGTGTCAAAACCCCTAAATCAGGGGGACTTCATTAGAGTTAAAGACAGCCTCTGCTGCTTGAGAGTACAATTTCTGCCTTTTTATTTTTTTCCTCTACAAATGAAGAGGAAACATCTCACTCTCAGGTACAGAGTAAGAGGAAGCATCTGCTCCCGGATGGGAACCCCCTCCCACCGCAACACACTGCTGCACAAAACACAGTCGTGTACACAAGGGCTGGAAACCACCTTTGAGCCTGCACTGCTAAACTTTTAAGACCATTTGTGATATAATTAGAATTTACTAAAATTTAGTTGTGGGTCATTGTTGCTTGGAATTTTTTCTTCTGTGCCTTTTCCTCTGTAACTCAGAAATTTTCATAGGTGCTTTTCTGCCTCTATCAATAAGACAGACAAGATAACCTGGAATGGCTTCATCGCTGCTGAAATCAAACAGAGCAGCTTCCAGAACAGGAGAACAATAATACACAAACATATCCAGCAAATAGAAGCAAACAGTGGAGACATCAAAGCATTTGTTTAACTGAATATTGTGGATTTCAGAGTCAGGTTACCAAGAGAGAGTATCAGATCACAAGCTTTCAACAAGCAATTGGGGGGAGGGGGGAAACTCAGAAATGGGAAAATAAAAGTTTTCCCCCCTATTTTTTTTTCCTAGTAAGGGAAAAAAACCACAACAGCTTATTTGCAAAATCTTTATCTACAACTGAATGTCTACCTGTCAACATGAACAGGTACAGAAGCAGAGCACCTTGCAGCCACAATTAGAAGCTCAAACAAAGGACAGTCTGATCTGACACATGGAACCTCTCTGAAGATTTTCCCATTTGGAAGGCTAGAAAATCTCTTTCAAAACTGATTCCCCAAGACAAGCAGGAGCTGCAGGCTAAAAAAAAAAAAAATCCCGTTCCAAATGACTGAGCTTCACACAGAGCATGCAGTTCATACGACTGCTTGTGGAAAAATAAGCAGCTGTTCCACCCTCTTTAAATACCAGTTTTTCTGGAAACAGCTGATTTTCAGTCCTGGATACCTGGTGAAAACTTCAGCATGACTGGAAAGGAGCATTCTGTCTTTTGTTATTTTTGGTGGAGTCCTCTCCTTTTGTCAAAAAGGTTGAATAAGGAATTTGCCACACCTACAATAATTACTGTCGATGAAGTACTGGGGAATACAAATAACCTCTATTTTTCAGGAGATCGTTTAAGAATTGGAAAGAACAGACACCAGATAACACTCAGAAATTTCTCATCCACAAAGCTCAGTTCTCTTGATACTTCCAAAGAGGGAAAGAAGTTGAAAAATTCTAGCAGTTTATGTTCCTATTCCTGTTTTAGAAAGAGAGCAAAGCCTGCACGGAGGATCACGACGGAAAGCAGCGGGTCAGGGTACCGGGGCCGTGGCAAGGCACACCCTGGGCAAGCAACATCCCCCTTCCCGGGCATTCCAGCGGCAGGGCCATGGAAAACTGCGCTCGGAGGGGCAAGACACAACCCTTCTGGGCTCTGGGGGTTGGTTGGAGACAGGATTGAACACCTGACACTTTACAGAATCCACAAATTTCACCTCCACAGATTTCCTTGCTGGGTACTTTGGCGGACACAAAGAGGCGAGGGGCATTCCCCGATTGATTGCGGGAGAAAAACGAGCGGCACAACGAAACCCTTCGGAATACGAACTTCTGAGAACTACAGGTTAAAGCGACGTGAAGTATGAATTATTCTGGGGACAAACCAAAGTGTTAGCAGTATGGGAGCGACACGGGGCACCGCTGGAAGCCGGGAGGCTCCGGCTGCTCCTGCCGAGGGTGGGAGTCTTCCCCTCGGGCGCTCCGGGGCTGGCTGGGAGGGCCGGGCCGGGCCGGG
>WEIU01017235.1:62756-82662 GCA_013389925.1 Aegithalos caudatus | reverse complement strand
TTGTAGTAGTAGTAGTAGTAGTAGTAACATTTCATTAGTCACTGGCCTTTTAAGTGTAAAGAAAGAATGGGTTTAAACACAGCAATTTTTAAACTTAAGTGACTTCTCTTTCAAAATTTAGTAAAAGGAGTGGTTTTTTTGGAAATAAGGTAACAGCGCAGTTATGAGCAACCTCAAACTAAATTTGCCACCTTCGTTACAGTGACCGCTCACAGATTTTCTCAACATCTGCTTCTTTTGCACAGAAGTGAGCCAAATAGTGTTTTGAGATCCCACCAAAAGACAGTGCTGCATTCTCAGCTGCAGGGCTGGCCTTGCTGGTACGATCCTCCCCACACCAGGACAGCTCTGACCTTTGCCTGTTACTTACTTGGGCGGTTAATCCCAAAGCGGATTTTGGCTAACAGGTGTTCCAGACGATGACACTTCGATCTTTAAGTATTCATTATTTTATTCTACTGTGTAAATTGACCACATTCTAGAGCCAAAGCAGCAATACTCTGTCTGTATTGAGTTTCACATGGATCTTTTCTTCCTCTGGGTTAACAGTCTGGAGGCTCTCATGAAGCAATTTATCAGCCAGCTGGCCTTTCAAATAGGCAGCTGTCCAAATTGAGAGTTAAGGCTTTGTGTGAGATGCCAAGTTTGGTGGAAACTTGGGATGAACAGCTAAGGAGAAAGAGGATACAATTACACCTGGTTTCATTTCAAAGACTGCCACTATACAAGTTCTGGAAAGTGCTGTGATGACACTTCTGCTTTCAGTGAAACTGTTTCCTTGCCTGAAGCAGTGACAGGCTTTGATCCTAATGCTACAGGCATTTTCAAGGAAGGGAAGGGTGACCTGGCACCACTCCACATACAAACAAGGGAAGCTTGCTCCCAGCAGAACCTTGGGTGTAGTATCCCTCCCTCCTGCTCCAGAGCCACATGTGTGTGTACATGGCTGTTGTTATCATCGTGTGCCTTGCAGGATTGCAGCTCCAACCTTTTACAGCTCCAGCTTTTTGTGTTCGGTCCCAGGTTCATTTCCAGTGAGATCCTGGTCTCTTGTAAAAAATTGTGTGTTTCCGTTGTGGAATATTCTGAATGGAAACAAACCCATAAACTACACTTCCTGGACTTCTTTGCAGGATTTTTTTTTCCTGTGAAGTTCTTAGAAACTTCTCATATAAAAATGGAGTTAATTTTCACTGAAGAGAAACTGAAACAGTGTTTAGATGTTTTCCTTTGTTGCTCCGATTACACCTGGCCAAGAGGCAACAATAGCAAGATATCTCAATTTTCACTGAAATTCTGTCAGTTAATTTTGATCCTTTAAATTCTAAGCTTAGGCAAGCATGTTTAATTGCAGATCTTGGCAGTGAAGATGCACTGAGGAAAATACAGAGTTTATGAGGAGTTTAAGTGCTGCCTGTTTGCCCAGAAGAGGAAGTGTACCAAAGAATATACATATGTCAGGAAGTACAACTTCTGAAAATAGACAAAGGATTATGTATACCCCCAAAACTGCTTTCACCTTATGAGCACAGACCTGGCTAATTTGTTGCTCATGCAAGTAGAATTTGCAGGAGTTCTAGATCCAGCAAAACAGCTGTTTGTACACGACTTTTTGTTATGTTAATGGAAAGCAGTTTTTTTACCGTGTCAAAAGGAGGCCACTGCAAAGGGGCACAGATCCATGTAAACTTTGAATGCCTGTGAGAAGGGTGGTAACTCAAAATTGTAGAGAAAGGACTGCAACTAACACTGCTTTTTCTGACCCTGCTCCAAAAAGCAGCAGAAGCCAGTTGAGAGCAGAGTGAAGGATGCTTTTACCCCTTGTGTCTCCCCAGGTGGTACCATGACAATCTCACCCGACACGCAGCAGAAGCGCTGCTGCTCTCCAACGGGAGGGATGGGAGCTATCTTCTGAGGAAGAGTAATGAAAGGGAAGGTTTGTACTCCCTCTCTGTAAGGTAGGCTATGGACAGAGTGAACTAAACTAATGCTGCACTTACTTCCATGTTTGAATGTCCCATGCATTTTCCTAGGGCTTAAACTACTTTGAAATATATTCCTATTGGTGTATTCCCACTGAATGACATTTTGCTAGAGAAAAAAAAATTGGATTGGATTTGACAACTGCTCTCATTTCTCCCAATTATTAATTAATATTATTGTTAGGAAACATAATTCTACAGAATGGCTGTAAATTTTCACCTTCCACAATAAAAATGTGCATGTCAGTTAAAAGAACTTAAGAAACATCTGGTGGGAGTAGAAAAGTTTTACAATGAGGACAGCAGCAAACATTTAACAGGTGCTAACCTTACTAGTTTCTGAATCCCTGTATAGGAACCATCATCTCTGAAGGATGATCCAGTGTTTGACTGGCTGGTTTTGCTCCTGCATTCTGTGCTAAGGTTCAGTTTTAACCACGTCTGTGTGACTAAATTGAATGGCATCTTGTGAGAGATTGATGTCAGGGCCTTGAAGTCAATTACAGCAATGTAGGACACAACTGTTCAGGATACAACCTGAGCAGAGGTAGCCCAGCCTGGTTACTTCACTGCTGAATCACATTTAAGCTATCTCCCACAACATTTTAATGAGGTAAGGACACATGCATTAGACACACAAGGTAGCCCCTGCACGTCAGCTGGGTGCAGGTAACTAGCCCTAAAAACATTGGTAACCTTTTGCCACTGTGTGATACAAGCAGCCTCTAGAGCAAAATTTTAAGCTGGTGCATGCAAGCTCATTCCTGCTGCAAAATAAGCCTCTGAACAATTTGTAGCCACAACTCAGCTGAATCACAGTAAATTTTTAAAGTCACTTTGATCTGTGTAATGCCTCTGATTATTTACACCCCTGTCAGGAGTATAGCATATGCCCTTGAGGTTGTGGCCTTCTGCATATTCAGTACCAGGAGCTGTTACAATTTGGAAGAGTAGTTGCTTGGGAACTGAGGAAAGTCCAATCTGCACATACCCTGTTCCCTGGGAAAGGCAAGGATGAGGTGTTTCACCCATTTCTGGCAGGAGATCTAGGAGCAAGTGTGCCTATACACACACTGTTGAAATTATTACCACTATAGGCAGCCATTTATACAAAGGGTGTCCAACAGATCTGAAGGTGATGTTACAAAATGAGCATTCAGAGTAGCAATGATGGAATTGAGTACAAGCGTTGCCAAAAAGAATAGCGGCATTTATAAGTAATGGCTTTCCTTAGAAAGTGCAATTTTAAATTAATCATTATTTTTCTGGTTAATATTTTTTTACTTTAAAATACTAAGCATTTTTTGAGACAACTACCTCAGACAATTAAAATATATATGTATCTTGAAGGTGGTTTAAAAGCACATTTAGAAAACAGCTTCTCATAATAAACAAAAACTTAATAGTTCTTTTAATAGGAAACAGAAGTGTTAGTTAATGAAAATAAATTTGCTGCTTTAATAGATTCTAGCCTTAGAAGACCTACATAAGTCTATTTTGGGCCCATTCCAATCTCTTGTTCAGCTCTTCATTTAGCAAGAATTACTTACTGCATTACCATATTAACTATAGCTCAGTCTGAAGTTTGATCTTTTATTCTGTTCTCTAGTTTCTGTTGTTTCTGCTGGTACATCTCCTTTGAATACTGATTTTGATTTTAAAATGTTTTACATTTTTTCTATTGGTTAATTTTACATTTTCTTTCGGTATTTTGACTAACATTAAAACTAACTTTCAGAATAAGTAATTCAATTTTGTTCTGATACATTTCTGTAGAAAGGATCAGCAATTCTAGCTGTCATTTCCCTTCTGTCCTAAAATATCTTCTCTAGCTGTTACTTTATTTTCTGCCTCAGCCTCACAAGGAACTTTGGTCATGATTATAGTTTGGGGTTTTTCAAGGAAAAAATGCTTAGCCATCCCTTGAGGTTTTTATTGACAGCTGTAGGAAGAGAGATCATATATTGCTTGAAATCCCCTCCCCCAGCTACATTAGCCAGTCTGAAAAGGAAGTAGGGACCAGAGTAGAATTTGCTTTCATTGCAACATTGTCTTGAGAAATTAAACAAAAATATGGAAACCCCTGTAATTGCAGCAGTCACAGCAGCTCTTCCCTGGTGTGCAGCATTTGCGGTTGGCTTGTTGTGCCCCAGCTGACTGTAGCACAAAACATGTCTTCTACAGTATCATAAATACTATTCAAAGACAAATATTTAAATACCACTTTGAAATAATAATCTTCTTTGGCAATAAACAATGAAATTAATTTTCTTCACATTTTTTTCAGTATATTTGCTATGTAAGTTTTTCCTCAGACAAAGTTTAGTCAACTATTTTGGGTGGTAGTAACATTAACAAAAGTAATTTTTTCACTGGAGAAATACTTGCAATAAGTGCTTTACTGTCTTTTGAAGTCAAAATAATTGCCTACTCAGGAAGTGAGACCTTGCACACTTCTCTAAATGCCATCAGGTTTCATAAACAAAAGCTGTTACTTCCCTTACAGAACAAGGACCCTGTTTCATGTTTGTCAGTGCTCATCCTACTGGAACCAATCACTCAAGTACAAAGCAAACAAATCCTAAAGCCATAGGTATTTAAAACTAGGTTATTAAACCCCTGTTTGTGTGCAAAATGGAGACAGCCTTTTTTTCCAAAGGGAAACAGAAGACATTTTCAATGAGATTGGGATGCTACTTGAAAAGCAAGACACATACTGAATACATCATCACACTAAAGTCCAGTAAGTGAAGGGATTTCATCCTGTTTAGGCAGAAGAGTTGAAATCTCTTTTGTGAGTCTTTTTGCTGATGCAAGAGTTAAATTAACCAGCTTGGCCTTTCTAGGCTTTCATCATCTGGTATCTGTAAATCTGCAATTAAAATCTGATTTTCAGATGTGTTGTTAGTGAGGGACAGTAATGGCAGTGGTATTACACTAGGACAGTGATTGTCAGCCTGTGATCTGGGTCAGATTCCCTGTACTGAAAGCTGCTATTTAAGGATTGTACATGCCAAATGCCTTTGGCATTTATGTCTTGATAAATTTTCCTCTCTTATTTTAGGGGAAAAGACTCTGTGAAACACTTCCATGTTGAACATACAGGAACTTCATTAAAATTTGGATTTAATGAATTTTCTAGCTTGAAGGAATTGGTCATGCATTTTGCAAACCAGCCTTTAATTGGAAGTGAAACAGGTAAGGAGAGAAATATTGTGTGTATGGACACATTTGTAGCCATGCTTCACAAAGATCTAACTAAAAGGAGCTTCTGATGTGTTAGCAAATAGATCTTCTGCTAAAGTGTTCATAAATTCACATTTGTATTTGTATCTAAAAAAATTCCACTTCAAAAAATCTTTCAAGTTCTTTGAAGATAAACCACACATAAGCTTATTGGGCTTTTGCTAACCAGGGCTATGAGCTCCTTTCAATTTCTCAGAGGAGGAATAATTTCCAAAAAAATACTGTGAGGATTAGAACATTCTCAAAGATGGCAAAACCAAAGCATGGTGTTAGTGAGGAAATAAATTTGCTTCTACGAAGCTGAAATCCCCCAATAAGAATAAATGGAAAAGCGACTTGAAATTGTTTCATCTCACTGTTCTTTGTCCAAGGAAGGAGTCCACAATGTTGTGCTCCTCTTTCCTGTAGGGAATATGTTTTTAACTAGCTCTCCTGTTCAGCCTGCAGTGCATCACCATGCTGATGCCATCTGCCATCACAGTGATTTTTCTCCCTTTTAAGAGGAGAGAGAAAAGCACAAGTTTCTTTAACAACCAATGTGCTGCCTGAGTTAAGGGTCAAAATATTAAACTCGATTCCTTGTTCAATGTGAATTGAACACCATCAGACTAGAATCCCTGGAGAAACAAAGTGGATATTATAATGATAATGTCAGTGTATGTTTAGCTTCAAGTGCAAAAGTTGAAGACACATCAGTACAAGTTAATGCCAAAAGCTTCTGTATCCTCTGTGGCAAGTGTACTCAAGTAACTCAGAGTAGTACTAATTATATATGCAGGAGTCCAGTTTTGTGATAGTTGACACATGCAATAACTGTAACATGTCACACACTAAATATGCACCAGTATTCTGCTAAGACAAACATTAAATTCAAGTGCTCCTTTGCCAATTTCTTCTCCCAAGAAAAATGCAGTTGTACACTCAATATGGCACTTCTATCTTCAAAACACTCTCTTTTTAAATTGCTTTCAAGAGTGGTTCAAACACAGAGCTCCTACATGTATCCTCTATGCTAGTGAGCTACTTTTCCTGGGAAATCAGGCATGCACCCACAGGCCTAGCTCTATAGAGATTTCAGATGACATAAAACTTGTATTTCCCCATTCCTCAGTCCTTCACTGCATGTCTTACAGACATTAATAAGCAAAACATTGGTTTTATCTGATCTCTATGGAAAGGATCAACACTTGTCACCTTAAAGTTTCCTGATCAGGTTCTACTGGCTGTGTGAAACATCTAAGTCAGATGTGCTACAGAATTTTTAAAAAATGAACATTATATCAAGAAACCTTCCACCTTACCATACCATGGAAAATAGTAGAGAGGAAGAGAGAATTAATACTCAGACAATATTCCTTCAGATACAGGTATCAAATTTCTCCTGGGTCATAACCATGTTTTGTCAAAAACAGGGTAGGGGCTCATCAGAATCAACTGTAATTCAAACATCAGCAGATGCAGGCGTGGCAGGATAATCTTGCTACATTGCAGTTTTTGCTAGATCTTATGTATAATTACCAGATTATTCTGTACAATTGTCTTTGTGGAGGAAAAAAAATCCACAGAGAACTTATTAGAAAACAAATACTGTATAAAATGTTATATTAGTCATTCCAGTTCTGCAATTAGCTTTTTATCCATGGTGTACAGATGAGGATACCCTGATTCTATGCAAGAGCTTGGGAGTAGTTTTTCTGGAATGGTGATGGAGCTGTTTTCAATTTTATTTTAAATGGTAAAGCATAATTTTTCTGCAAGGCCAGATAGAAATAAACCAATGTTGACTTTCCACCTAGAGCAAGTTGAATAGATGGCATTTGCATACACCCCCTATATCTGCAAACAGATTTCAGCTGGTTACTTCAAATACAACTTTTCCACTTCTCTTTTTAGCTCTTCCCATTACAGAATACTTTTAAATTACTCATACATCTGTAGGTTTCAAGTCCAAGTTGTTACCAATTCTAGCATCCCTCCTCTTAAAGAGCTGCAATATCAGCATAAAATGCAAATGGAGCAGCATTTGGTATGCTGTGACATTATTTTTAAAGAATGGAGTTAGATGGTGGAGCAGTTACTATTTTAAGGATGCTCTTGACTATTTTGAAAGGTACAATAGATTCACTATTGAGAATGCAGCTTTTTTCAGGGAAGATGCTATAAACATGACTTACTTGAGAAAAAGAAGAATGGCTATAATGAAAAGGTTTAACTGGGAAGAGCTGTGGTAAAAACAGTTGAAGGCGATGTTTACGTGGATTTACTGTTAGGAAGCCTGTAGCCAAAGCTCTGACAGATTAAGTCATTTAAGCACCAACCTGTGGGATGTTGGCAAAATCAGTGACTCTTATGGTCCCCTATCTAGTTTATCATCCTGACTACCCTCCAAGCCAGCCTCTTGGGCAGGAAAGGAATTTAATGAGTCAAGAGAATTCATGCAAACGTTTGCCAGGGTAAAGGTTTTGAAAAGGCATACGTATATTTAGAGTTTTCACAGCTGCCTTTTTAATTTTAGGAAAATATGAAGCTAACCATTTCTCAGAGATGTAGCTACTGAGAAGTTATTTTCTAAGCTGCACTTGCCAGATGACTTACTCCTGCTCTTTTCCCTCCAGGAACTTTAATTGTATTGAAGCATCCCTACCCACGGCAAGTGGAAGAACCTTCCATTTATGAGTCTGTCCGAGTTCACACTGCAATGCAGACAGGAAGGACAGAAAGTGACCTTGTCCCAAATGCTCCCTCAGTAAGTTGTGTTCTGGTGGCAGGGGTGCTTGTGGCCTGAGTCTAGCATGATTGCTGGAGTGAGCTATGGAGTGAGACTGGTTATTAATCCCTTTACGGGTTTGTAAATGCAGGAAGTCTTTGCCAAACATGGCAAAACAAATACAGACTTGCCCAGTACAGTCCCATGGCAAATAAAGGCTTTTATAATTGTCACTTCAATGCTGTCCCTGGAAAAACATTGTCTGCAGCTAACCTGGGTGAGTCTGACTATGCTAACAAAAAATACATTAAAGAATTTCATTCTCATGTTATATTTTAGAATAATTTATCATTATTAGCATTATCATGAATTAAAAGAAACAAGTGCACACACCAAAAAGTAATCATGTATGTTTGGTCCACCTATTCTGACATTTGAGACTCACTTGAACAATTAGTCTCGAAATCCCTTGTAACTCATATCTAAGTGAGACAGGTGGTTTCTCCAGAACATTTTGTTCAGAAGAGAGGAAAGTAGTTTAATTATATACTGTATTTTGGGGGGAAAAGAGAAAAAGTTAATATGGGTTAATGAAGTTGCTAGAGGAACCACTTCTGATGTGTCTCACAACCAACCCTTCATCACTGAGTTACACTTTAACCTCCAAAGAAGCTTGACTTTCACATACAACCATTAAAAAGGTAATATTTTTTTCAAGAACAAGTGGTAACTTGGCAAGATTGTGATTTTCATAGGTCTGCAGCCAGGTCCCTACACTGAGTTTCTGTATCTAAGAAGTCGTAAGGTCCAAGTGTCACTCATGATGCCAGAAAAACTGTTCAAATCCCAATTTTTCAAAAAGCACATTGAGCATAACAGGTTTTTCCTCTGAAGTGTGGGCCTGGTTTAGAGAAGAGAACAGTTCTGTAAAACAGCACTCTCCCCTGTTTGCATTTGAGGAGCATTTTCTGGGGATGATTCCACTGTCAGTTAAACCCCATGTGCTTCTGGTCACAACATGTACCAAGGCAACCATCCAGCTTTACTAAATGAAGTGTAACTGCAGCTCTTTTGCTGTGTTTGGCTGAGCAGGTGCAGGCCAGAAGCTCCCTGAGGGAGGCACAGTCTGGGGACTGCCTGCAGAGCCAGCACAGCTCCATGTTTACCCTAAGGTGGCTGGATCCACCCAAGGGGAGCATTGAAGTGAGGGCAAGTGGCTATGGGGATTTTCCCAAAGAACTGATCCATCTTCCTCATGTAGGCAAAAAGGGGGATGTGGGAAATAGAAGCAGAGCTCACCCTCTAACCTCAATCCCTTTCTTTGTTACTTCACAGCTCGGTACCAAGGAAGGATATTTGATAAAACAAGGCAAAATAGTCAAGGTAAGGAAAACTCTTACTTGTTGCTTCCACTCTGTGATAACCCACAGAAGCTAAAGACAACATGGAGCTGAAATTGCTCCACCTGTATTTCCCTGCAGAGAGGAGCAATTTGTGTTTTGAGCAGCAGCAAAGCACAACTGTAAACCAGAGCAAGCCAGCAGCTGTGGAAGTTTTTCTTTCCTAAGAAGTTTTAGACTAAACTCTCCCAAGACAGTTACCATTCGTTCTTGATCTTTCAGAACTGGAAAACAAGGTGGTTTACACTGCATAGGAATGAACTTAAGTACTTCAAAGACCAGACAGTAAGTAGCAAACCATTTCTACCTTTTAAACATCTACACAGGCAGACTCAGCCTCCTTGTATCTCTGGCTTCTCACATCTATACCACAGCTTTCTAATCTAAAGCTTCCCAAACTATCAGGGGGATGAAACCTGTCAAGTAAAGTCAGTTTTGCTGATGACTTCAACAAGAGAAAGTAAGTTTTAGAGCTGGAAAACATTTACTGTGCTCTGCCAGTCTTAGCTACTGGATAGAGTTTACAGGACTTTTTTTACACAGAATCACAGAGTAGTTTGGATTGGAAGGGACCTCAAAGTTCTTCTTCTTCCATGCCTTCCATCACAGGCAGGGACACCTTCCACTAGACCAGGTTGCTCCAAGCCCTGCCCAACCTGGCCTAGAATACATTTTTGTGTTGCTTTGTTAAGTGGATTTTAAGCTACCAGCACAACACAACCTTTATTTGTAGCTTAGACACAATCTGACAGAGAGCATGCTACTAAAATAGTTCTAAAAATACTGGTAGTATAATTTGCATTCTTTGAGTTCATCCTTTTATTTCAAGTGGTCTCACAGGATACATGGAAAACCATTCATTTAAAAATTCCTTCCGACAAAGATTAACCTGCAGCATCCTTACAGTTGCTGCTCCATTTCTATCTTAATCTGAGTAAAGATAAGAAACACCTCTGGAGTTTCTTTGCCCTTACAATGCCTCTATTTGGGGTTCCTTCATAAACACAGCCAAACTGTTCACCTCTGCCAAGCCCTGTTTCAAGCCTCTAACAGATTTTTACGTAAGAACAGACACAACTGCCTTCTCTCACCAAATATTACCATTTCTAGACAGCTGTGTTTTTGCAGGGCTTTCCATCAGCTTTCATTTCAGTTCAAGACAACTTGAATTAAGTTTGCAAGATACCATTTCAAAGAGTAGCACTCCATCAGTGACTTACCAGGCAAGAAGATTTCCTGTCTTTGTCAGGAATACGACCTCCTTCCAGGCAGCAGCTCCAGTGTCTCCTGGCACTCCTCTTGCTGCTGTGGGGTTGCAGGTACCTACACATGAGCAGCCTGCAGATGACCCTGGGATAGCATTTGGTATCACACCACAGCACAGAGCTTTCTTCTAATGTAGGGTATTACTAACAGCCACTGAGTCAGCAAAAGTATTACTAGAAGTTGGAAAAACAACAGACACCTCCATACACCTGATGAAGGACCATGGAAACAGCTAAGTGTGCTTGGGCAGAAAGCAATTAAGCTGCCTCTTCCGAGGTCTTAACAGTGTCAGGCTGAAACAAATGGAGGAAGAGCTCTCACACCTAGGGAGAATGAAACTCCTAAGGGAGATGGGTTGCTGTCATGCACAGTCCATGTCCCTGCACCTGAGCTTGTCCAAAGAAACTTTTATGTGTGTATATATATATATATACACACGTGTGTGCTTGTGTACACATGCATGCACACATTTCTCAAGCAGCCAAACCTATCACTTGTACTGTAAGCACTACCTTGTCTTTGTTTCTACACTTCTTACCCAGCTTCATCCTTTTAAGGCACTTAGGAATCAAATAAATCTCCAACAGCTGGCTAGCCTGAGAAGACCCATACCCATGCCTTTGTCTCTGTAAACCTTAGCTGAAAGTGGTACCAGGTTTGCTGCTGTGTCAGTTACATTACCAGGCATCAGCCAAACCCTCAGCAGCCTCCATGTAGCTCAAACATTACTGCAGTTGGGATCTCCTCTGTTGCTTGTCCAGCTGGGAACTGTCCTGCATTTTTCATATTCAGCTCACTTCCTATCATGATACCACTGAAATTATGCTTGCTAGTTTGGGTTTATAGTGTTACAGCCTTTGTAACTATGCCTGGAAAAGCCTGTGGAGGTGCCTGTAAAGGTCCAGATGCACTGAAGTTGAACTGAGATAGCCTTATCTTCTTTTTTCATGTGTTCACATTTTAAAAACATTTTCTCTTCAAGGCTACGGAACCAATTCGAGCACTTGACTTAACTGAATGCTCAGCTGTGCAATTTGACTATTCCCAGGAAAGAGTCAATTGTTTCTGGTAGGTTGCAGGATTTTCTTCATGTTTCTGGGAAGTTCAAAATAGAAAGGGAATTTTGAAATGTAAACAATGTGTGCTTTTGAAAGGTCCCTTGGTGATTGTGACCCTGCTCATCCTCTAACAAGTCTGTTTCTGTCAGCCAGTCTGTCAATCCTGCATGGCTCTGGCAAATTACTCCTGCCAAAAGATGGGCCCATGTGTAGTGGGCATTTCTAATTCTGTAAGCATCTCTAACCATCACCTAGACTCATGGATCTTGGGGTCAGACATTGGGACAGGTGACATGGTGACCCCTTGTGATCCCAGATGTAGATCTTTTATCCTTAGGGACCTGGGGCAGCATCTCCCTGGGCTGTAAATGTGTCACCCATTCTCAGTTAACCCTCCTCCTGCTGGCTGAACGGGAGCACAGCTTCCCTGCCCTGCTCTGTCTGAGCAACTGTTGGTACAGGCCAGCTGGGCTCAGTTTTGGAGCAAATTGCCAGTTGTCCTAGCAATTTAAGGAAGCTTTGTTTGCTTACAGTTTAGTGTTCCCACTGAGGACATACTACCTGTGTGCGAAAACCGGGATAGAAGCTGACGAGTGGATTAAAATCCTGCGGTGGAAACTGGTAAGGTGATGTGTGCTGGGGCAGCAGCACCTGGCACTGCCATCCTAACCCCTCAGGAATGTGGCTACAGTGCTACAGTTCTCAGCACCTGCAACAAGGGAGTACTTGTGCTGGCTCCCAGACCAGCTAGATTGGAATACTGCGGTTTGCACATAATCACAGGATCAATTAGCTTGGAAAGGACCACTGAGGTCAATTCCAACCTTTGATTAATCATGACCTTGTCAATTAGACCATGGTGATGAGTGCCACAGCCACACCTAGTCTTTTCTTAAGCACCCCCAGGGATGGTGCCTTCCTGGGCAGCCCCTTCCAATGTTTAACCCCTTCTGTGAAGAAATTCCTCCTGATACCTAGTCTAAACCTCCCCTGGCACAGCTTGAGGCTATGTTCTCTCATCCTGTCACTGGTTGCCTGAGAGAAGAGCCCAATCCCCACCTGGCTACAGCTTCCTTTCAGGGAGTTACAGTGTGATGAGGTCACCCCTGAGCCTCTTCTTCCCCACACTAAACACCCCCAGCTCCATCAGCTGCTCCTCATAGGACTTATCTAGCTCCTTCCCCTCCACTGCCTTTTCTGGACTCAGGCACCTTCCTGAACTGTGGGGCCCAGAACTGGACACAGCAGTCATCAGTGCCATGCACACGGGCATAACGTATCTGCCTGCAAATCCACTTTGGGTTTGGGATGCACTTTTAACAGGCACACTCATTAGTAAGAAAAAATTACTTTCATCTCCAAGGATGTCATTATATGTGCTTGGTAAACAATACAGATCATCAACCCAGACCACGTGTCCTTATGGCAGGATGAGAAGACAGTGTAAAGGCTTGGAAGCACTAGTTCCTAATACCAGGAATTGGGTTGGTTGTACTCACCCACATCCACATGCAGGCAGACAAGCAGTAAGAGACTGTCTTTCTGTTCCAGTCACAGATCCGGAAGCAGCTGGAGGAGCGCAACACCACCGTCAGCTCCTAGCTGTGTGCCAGCCCTCCTGCTCCACCGGCAGGAATTGCCTCTCTCCAAGGGGAAGGCACTGCTTACCAGAGGGCAGCCTCACGTCTCCAGTGCTGTCTGTGCCCCCACACAGCTGTCACCCAGCTCTGCACACGGGATCCTGCAGCTCTGGAGCTGCCGAGTCACGCGTGGGGACAGCTGCAGAACCACAGTGTGGGTTTGATACGTGTGATACATGCCTCTAATGCACTTAATTCAAACACCTGCCAACTAATCACAGAAGAGGTCACTGCTCAAACTTCTGTGCTTATTCAGAGCATTCAGTAATTTATTGCAAGCTCCATCACAACTATGCATCGGTATCATGTTCTGTAACCTTGAACCTTTTATTTAAAACAGGTCTTCCCTGGAAACATTAGATAACTTTTTATTACCTGCTTAGGCTTTAAACCAGAAGAAAAATGAAAGAATTACATCTTGTAAATAGTATCTATATTGCAATCCAGAGTGTAGTATTTCAAGGCCCTTTTCAAAGTGACAGATGTGTGACAATTCTGGTCAAACAAATTTTTATATGGTTTAGCTGCATACCACAGTGATGGCTACAAGGGAATGTCTGTTTCAAACAGCATCTGAAGGTAATGGTGAGCAGCATCATGTAAGCACACTTGTATACAAACCAGGGTTATGGGAAACAGTAGCTGCTTCCTGGCACTCATAAGACACACATTTAACAGCTCACTACGAGACACATGGAATCCCATGATGTTGGTGCTGTACTCAAAATAGACATTACATTTTGGAAGCAAAGTCTGACACACTTGGGAGGATCAAGACCAGCTTGACCCAGCAGCAAGATCCCCTGAGCAGTTCTGTGCCTCCTCGAGGTGTGGGCAAAGAGGGGGGACCCTCTCTCCCTGCATAGCAATCAAATTTATGCTGAAACAGTATCTGCAAACCTCTCCTGCTATGCAAATCTCCAGTCCTGTGTTTAGTATTGCTCATGCAGAAGGTGTTTGATAATTGCCTTTACTGGGAGAAGAGTGCAGAAGAGGAAGGCAAAAGCACATTGGAAGAAGAAAGAAAATCTATATTTGGACATATAAATAGCATTTTATTTCAACTTAGAAATTCAAAGTATTTGTAAGTATTTTTATACAGACTATTTTCTGAATAAAATGTCATTATAAAACTACTACAGGTCTTTTCTATTCCTCTAAAGTATTGTTAAAGCTTTGTCCTCCTTTTTCCCTTCAATGTAACTTTAACAAACTGGCATCTCCCATTTAGTTCAAAACCTTTGCTAAGTTTGTGTGAGAGAGAGGCAGCATAAGGGGAAGAGAGAGATGATGTTCTCCAACAGCCTCACTGTCCTTTGAACATGGCTTGGAAATGGAGGAAACCACAAATGTAGCCTTCCCTTTTTCACAGCAACAGGCTGCTTCACAAAACACTGGAAACAAGTCCAGCAGATGGTGTCTCAGACTGAAGCCAGTGAAAGAAATGGCACTTGGGTGGCCTTGGAAGCTGTCACAGACAGGTTGAGCAGAAGCAAACAGCAAGAGGTGGCCTATGCTGAAACACGAACACTTTTTGCCAGAAATACACACACCTTCCAGCTTCCTCTAATGCCCAGCAACAGAAGTCCCATTCCAGCTTAGCTTAAATGGAAAGGGGTTGACTGACAAGCTGTAATCTCTTTTTGAGCCAAGAACTCCCAATTGTCATTTCCAGCACCGCTGTTTCCCCCCATCCTGCCTGATGCACCAAAGGTTGATGAGGTGTGGACATGGGGCCCCTTTCCCAGCCTGAGGCACAGATCTGCCCAGAGCTGTCCCCCAGACCTGCAGTGCTTGGCAGTTGTCATAAGGGGACATGGGAGGGAACAGGGTGGGCTAGGAGACCAGGCTTGATCCCCAGCAACAGGATCTTTGCACTGCCCTGGGACTTGATATCCTTACTGCCCAACTGAGAGACACACTGGTTAGTTTTCAGCCTCCAAATGCATGGATTTTGGACATTTATGAACAATTAAGAGACCTGTCCTCTCTAGAGACAAGCAGATGTGCTGTGGGGTATTACAGTGCAACAGAAGAGTAGACCAGGCTCTGTCATTTAAAAATACTGTATTTTATTTATATTTATTTACTTCAGAAAACCTAAGGGTAAATAAGCTGAGAGTGTCACCAGTGATGAACCCACACAAAGACTATGAGACATGAGATCTTCACAACCATATTACACAAAAACCCCAGGAAGAAGTGAGACGTTGTTTCGGTGCTTTTAGCTAGGCATCATGAAAATCCCTAAAGCAACAGCTTCCATAGAAACAGCTTTCATTCCAGTGGAAGCAGGATGCAGCTAGCATCCAGATTAGTAGCAGTCCCTTGCCAAAGTACACCCTGTGTAAGAAATCTGGGATATGGACTGATTGTACCAACACATCACCGCTAACACACCTCCTCTCACAATGCCTCCAACCACATCTTTGCTCACTCTCCACCTGATCTGCTCTCCCACACGCAGTGCTGGCTGGCCTGAGGACACATCCTGCCATGTGCCTGGTGCCCTGCAAAGGAAGAGATCTGGGGGTTGCTCCTCTGAGCCAAGGGCATTGCACCGACCTGGCTCAGCTGGCTGAGCTAAACTCCATGGGAGCTATTTTGGTGGGCTCTCCAGTACTGCACAATATAAGAAGCGTGGCCTAAAGTAACATCCACCTACAACACACTAGTAGATCACTTCAGATTCAGTACTATGTACAATTTACTCTTACTTAGTATACTAAGGAGCTGTGGTATTTCTTCTGAGACGTGTTATTTGACTGACGATTATTGAATCTTTCTGTCCACTGGGCTGCAGAGGAATGCTGCACTCTGGCTATACCATCAGGTTAAGAAACTTCAACAACCTGCCTCAGTTCTTCAAACAGGGGTGTGAGCTCCTTCTCCAAACTTACAATCAGCCCTGGAAAGAGAGAAGAGACAGAATATTCCATCAAACAATATCACTGAGAAGCCTCTTTCCAAAGCCTGCAGCTCCTCCCCTCCATCCCAAGTCATGGGCAGTGTTTTCCAAAGCCTGAAACGTTTCATGTGAGCTATTCACTTTCCTGTGAGCGGTGGGCAGCACCCCCAGGCAGGGTGTCTACAGTCCCTGGCACTAAAAGAGGCACCCAGGCCAGCACAACTCGCCCCACTACTGCCTTGCCACTTCCCATCAATAACTACTGTGGCCCTGGAAGCTGTATCAGAATTAAATCCCTTCTGCTCCTATTCATTAGCCAGTGTCCTCACCAGCAAGGCTAGGGTCTGGCGGAAGGATTTCCCTACCCCACAGAACTGAAGACAAATCTGCACATTTCCCACACAATGTTAACTTGGACTGACAGAAGAGACCAAACAGCTGGCTTGTACAGCACAGTACCTCCCCATGCAGGAAGGGCAAAGTTAATCACAGGAGAAATATGCTTCTAGAAGAGGAACAACTCCAGCAAGCCATCTAAAATCTGTGCATTTTTACTCACACCTTTTTCCTTCTCACCTTTCACAATATGCAGACAAAATTCACAGCAGGAACAAAGTTAAAACAGCTTGAAGTGAATTCAGGGAATTTATTTTGAATTATTAAAATACCAGGGCCTTAAAATACTGCATTCCTTAAAACAAATGTGTAGACATACCTGTATTGGCATTGCTGCTAGCAATGAAACTCACTACCAAAGGTAAGCGATTGAACTGCACCACCTGCAAGGAGAGAGAAGTGCTCAGCCAGCAGCTAACACACCTTGGATGTCAGGGCTCTGATCAATTCTAAATAAATTCTTTCTGCAACAAGCACCCTCCTAAGTTTAAAGGACAAGCAGGAGCAAGAGCCACAGAGGTGATTTTTCAATGTATCTATTTCTTAAGATTCACAGTTAAAGACACCAACAGAACTTACACTACAGTAACAGGGAGCTGCACGTGGAAAACCTGGCATTTCCCTCTGCCTCCACATTCCACAGTGTGCTGTCCACCAGAACCCTACCTCAGCTGCAGATCACACTGTGGAGACCACACCCTCCACAGGAAACAGGAGGGCAGGCAGGTTTATTGTTTTAAAATACTGTTCTCTGTTCAGAAGTATCTGTTCTTCCATTAACAGGGAACTGGCACCTTGGGCACAACAGTAAGCTAGTAGCATCAAGAGAGTCAGAGCAATGTACTGACGTGGGCAAACTCATTCACCCACTAATTTCCAAACAAAGCTTGACATGCTGTAGGCTGAACAGCTGGTCAGTTTACTGCAGTCATAATTAAAAACCCCCAGGACCACCAGAACTTGTGAAGGAGCAGAAATGCAGTAGATTATGGACTTCTGGACACAACCAATTTATTTCTGAAAAATGGTGGTACTTCAAAGCTTTCTTACCTCAGAGCCATACTGGCAGCAAGATTAGCTACAATGTAGGCTGCACGTGCTTTAATTAATGTTAGGTGTCACTAATTAGAAACACTGTTTATAAAAGAGACAATAAACCCTGCATAAAAGATTCAGAAGACCATAGGAGCAACACCTCCTCCAAATTCAGAATTACCACACTTTGCCATTGTCAACCAGTAAATCTCAACTTTTGAGAAATATAACAGAAGTTTAATAAATACTGTGAAAGTTTGGCTTAACCATTTAAGGTGTGCAAGAAATAAACCAAAATTACATCAATAGCAGCCTAGTGAAAATCTACCAGAGCTTACACAACCTTCTTTCTCTTGCTCAATGTAATGCAGTAACAGCTCAAGTCACTGAGGACAGGCACACTGAGGTTACTCACCTGGTATGTATTGTAATAGCAGATGATACTTTTGTTTTTAGAGAGTCCTAACTTACTGCCCTGATCTGTGGCAAGGGCAAACGTGGATAAAAAGCCAGGTCGTAGTGCATGTTCTGGAGCATTATCATTGGCAACTAGAACAAAACAAGAAAATCCTTATCTTCACATGGTGTCTCTGACTGCACCCCAAACCCTCATCCAGCTTAGTGCTCTGCCAAAAGCAGAGAAACATGCAAGACATCTGAGGTGTTCCCACAGGAACATGAGACAGTCTTCAAGAGCTGCACATCATTTAATATTCTCTGTATAAGCAAAGCTCATTACACCAGCACCCTTCCTAGCACACCTAAGAGTCTTCTCCTTTAGGATGCACAGCCTGTGCTGATGTCCCTTTGGTTCCACTTCCCACATTGTTTGCACCCATTTCACACTTTGAACTGATTACTGGCAATCACTTGATTGCAAACGGGTGAAGATGTGCAAGTTCTGCTGGGTGTTTGAATACTCTGGGGCATTGAACAAAATAAATCTGCAATACTTAAATCTTTGTATCCTTAAATTATTGTACTCACAAGCCAAAAACATCTGAAACAAGGACTGCAGTAAACTACAGTACCAAAAAAGCCAACAAAACACTATCAAGCTCCCTCTACTACTTAGAATCAATCAGCCTGTGAGGGGCTTGAAGATATAAGGATCTTACCGCACTCCAACCCCTATCACCGAGGAAAATTTCCATGGGCCACAATTACTGAGAGCACAAACAGAAGGATATATTTAAAGAAGGACATAATCAACCAGTGAACTTTTATTTAAAGTCCAATTTATTTCTACCACTTGGGATATTCAGGTATTTGGCATAACCAGGAAGATTTTAATGTACTTCTCCACCCCCTGCTGTTCAATCAAGATTTCAGCTGCAGAGCTCAGTGAGAAGCTGAAGTTACCTTTGATAACAGGCACACCATCTCTATCTGAGACTACAATGGCATGAAGACCTTCAACACTGAAAAAAAAGGAAGAAAAGAAGAGACACTATTTTAAAAACATAGTAGTTAGTAAAAAGGGGGTTTTTGTGTGAACAAATGTGCAAGGAAGGGGAAAACTGTAAATTGAAGGGGAAAATTGAAAAAAAACTCATGCCTTCACTAATTTAGTATTTGTTCTGTTTAGTACAGGTCTAGTGGCCCCAATAATAGGAAGGATGTGGAACTCCTGGAGGAAGTCCAGAGGAAGACATGAAATTGATAAGGGCTGGAGCACTTCCCCTATGAAGACAGGCTCAGGAAGTTGGGACTGTTCAGCCTGGAGAAGGGAAGGTTGAGTGGAGACCTCAGAGCAACCTTCCAGTATCTGAAGGGGGTTTACAGAGAAGCTGAAGAGGGACTTTTCATCAGATTTGACTTGTCATCAGTGACAGGACAAGGAGTAATGGGTACAAATTGAAAACCGGGAAACTTAGGTTAGCTATTAGGAAGAAATTCTTTACTGTGAGGGTGGTGAGACACTGGAACCGGTTGCCCAGGGAGGCTGTGGATACCCCACCCTCGAAGTATTAAAGGCCAGGTTGGATGGGACTCTGAGCAACCCGGTCTCGTGGGAAGTATCCCTGCCCCCGTGACAGAGGGCTGGCATGGGATGGGCCTCGCCGCCCGCCCCGCACGGCCCCGCGTACCTCGGCAGCTTCTTGTACAGGAACCGCTTCAGATCCTGCGGGCAGAGACGGGCGGCGCGTTACTCGCGGCTGCTCGGAGCGGCCGGGGCAGCTCCCGACCTCCCGACCCGAAACACCGCCCGGACGGCCCCGGCCCCACCTCGGCATCCCCCGACCCCACCCCCGCCAGAAGCCACCG
>WEIU01017235.1:33510-62596 GCA_013389925.1 Aegithalos caudatus | reverse complement strand
CCTGCCCGCCCCGCCGTACCTGTGCGCGGCCCCGCCGCCGCTTCCCCTTGGAGCCGCTGTCACATGAGGCACGGCACCGCCCTCCCGGCCCCGGAACCGCTTCCCCGCCGCCTCCGCCCCGCTCCGCCCCGGCAGCCAAACAAACCAAAACCAAAACAAACAGTAGCGTTTCGGTTAAAGAGCATAAGCAGCAGAAAGCAAAGTCTTTTTCTGCCGAGAAGAGTTACTGCCAGTTTTACTCTTCCACTGTTGCCTATTTCCCCTGCTTTTGGATCTAGTCTATCAAACCATGGAACTGCAGGCTAATAATTTAACAGATAATGTGAACAAATAAAATTGATTAATTTAGTAGATGCCTACACTGTAACAATGGTAACTGCATATCTGTTTTTAAAGTCTTCTATTAGAATGCAGAACCCTCGTGGTAGATCTAAAAACCCCCCAAACCTGCTCAGGATGTAACGATGCTTTTTCTCTAAAAAGAAGAGCTGCTACAGGCCAAGCACAGAATCACAGAATCATTCAGGTTGGAAAAGACCTCCCAGATCATTGAGTCCAAACTATGACAGAACACCATGATGTTAAGCAGTCCATGGCCCTAATTGCCACATCCAGTCTTCCCTCAAACACCTCCAGCAACAGTGATTCCATCACCTTACTGGGCAGCCCATTTCAGTATCTAGTCCCGTGTTCTGTGAAGAATTTCTTGCTAATGTCCAACCTGAATCTCTCCTGGTACAGCGTGAGGTAATTTCCTCTCATCTTGTCACTAGATGTCTGGAAGAAGAGGCCGACCCCCAGCTGGCTACACCCTCCTGTTTCTAACAGTCTGTACAGCATTTGCAAGGTGACCCCTGAGCTGCCTCTTCTCCAGGCTAAACAGCCCCAGCTCCCTCAGCTGCTTCTCACCAGAGCTGTGCTCCAGACCCTTCCCCAGCTCCGTTGCCCTTCTCTGGACACGCTCCAGCACCTCAGTGTCCTTCTTGTAGTGCATGGCCCAGAACTGGACACAGCTCTCGAGGTGTGACCTCACCAGTGCTGAGCACAGAGGGACAATCCCTGTCCTGGTCCTGCTGCCCACACTGTTCTGATACAGGCCAGGATTCCCTTGGCCTTCCTGGCCCCCTGGGCACAGCTGGCTCATGTTCAGCCACTGCTGACCAGCACCCCCCAGTCCTTTTCCACTGGGCAGCTTCCCAGTCACTGTCCCCAGCCCGTGGCACTNAGCCACTGTCCCCAGCCTGTGGCACTGCCTGGGGTTGCTGTGACCCAAGGGCAGGATTTGGGACTTGGCCTTGTTGAACCTCATTCCCTTGGTCTCAGCCCACTGATCCAGCCCATCCAGGTCCCCTGCAGAGCCTTCCTACCCTCCAGCTGATCAACATTGCCACCCAACTTGGTATTGTCCATGAATTTACTGGGGGTGCACTCAATCCCCTTACCCAGATCATCAATAAAGATACTGAGCAGGACTGGGCCCAACACTGTGCTTAGGGGACACCACCAGTAACTAGAGCATTGTTGATACCTGACAATTTTGCTTAAATGCCAATATCAAATTAAAAGTTTAAAAAGTGTAAATTTAATATATATATATATATATTTATATATTCACTTGGAAATTACTAATGTTTTGGAACATATAGGTCCACTGAAGTTTCCAAAAAGCCTGAAACAGAGATAAGCCACTTTTTGCAAGTAACAGAAGAAAAGGTAATTCAAAAGAACAAATTTATTTGTATACTGAGAATTCATACCTCCTTCTTAATCCAAGCCATGCACACACAGCAATTTGGAAAGGATTTGGTCATATTAGATAGATACTTAAAAGAGAACCTCATAAAATCATAATGTGAGCTTCTGATAGTATTTTGAAAACATTACCTGGGACAACTTTGGTCTTCTCAGTTATTAAAATATTCCCTACTATATACTAAAAATGCTTAAAAATGCAACTTTTTTTTTTTCATTTGCAGACATGATGTTCAGTGATTGATTTTACTGTCACATTTTGATTAAGAGCTATGCAAAAGCATCTATGAAATGGCTCCTGTATTGCTATTAATGGGAATTTATTCTCCCATCCCAATGATAGTCCTTCTATACACAGAATAAACCAGTACTGAAGGGAGAAGTGTATTCTGCAAGAAGGATAACATTGTAACTAAACAGTGTACATTAATATTACTTCCAAAAATGTGGAGAAGCCCAATACTCAAACCTAATTCCTGCCAGACTGAGAAGTATGGGAAGTACAGTTTATAATGGTGTCCTGCTTTCAGCTGGGATAGGTAAGAGTCACTTTTCTTCCAAGCTGCGGGTACAGCGCTGTGCTTTGGATTCAGTATGAGAATAATGTTGGTAACACGCTGATACTTTGGCTGTTGCTGAGCAGTGCTTACCCTAAATCCAGGATTTTTCAGTTTCCCATGCTCTGGCAGCAAGCAGGTGCATAAGAAGCTGGGAGGAAGCACAGCCAGGACAGCTGACCTGAACGTGCCAAAGGGACATTCAGTGTCATGGAGCATCTCATGGTCAGTGTATGAACTGGGGAGGTTGGTCAGGAGCTGCCCATCATCAGGGGCAGGCTGGGCATTGCTCAGGGTGGTGAGCAACTGTGTTGGGCATCACTTCTATTTCTTGGGGTTTATTTCTCTCTCCCTTGTTGTCTCTTTTCATTGCTATTGATCACTGATATTTGATTTTGTTTTGATGATTAAACCGCTGTCAACTCGACCCCCAGGTTTTACCTGAGTTCAATTCTCCTCCCTGTCGTGCTGTGGGGGTGAGAGCAGCTGGCTGCACGGTGCTTAGTTCATGGCCAAGGCCAAACCATAACAAATGGCCCATTTTCTTTCCTATATTTATTACATTACACTGTATGTAAGTTATAGCTTCAGGAATTTATTCAATATTACCTGCTTTTTAAAAGACAAAATGCTTTTACTATTACACTTCTCCTTGACAGAGCTACAAGAAGTCAGAATAACAACTGCTTAAGGGTGAATAAAATTTATGAACAAACAAACTTAAAAAATATTCTTGCCCTCCCATTTTAATCCTTTTACAGCATTTGTTACAAAATTGTATTAAAAATATTTATAATTTAAAGTTGTCTCTGTTGTCTATTTAAATGCGTCTGTTACGTTTTTAGTGCTGCAATGTTCTACCATTTCTTGGAAACTTGTAAAAGAAAAAAAGACTGTTTAAAAAAAGGTAAAAAATTCCAATTTAGTCTTGTTTTACCCAAACAGAGAACTTGTAGGGAAATGTTCATCAGCTGTGAACACTGAACTTGCTTGTGACTCAGGATGCTCCATAAATAGAACACATACTGATGTTATATTTCAGCAGATGCAAATCATCTCCTTTTTTCATTAGGCTATGTCAGTCATGCCAAGATTTTTCTCCTTTTGCAGGGCTTTTCTGCCTGCCCTTTTAAAGGATAAAACCAAGAACCCATGCTCGTATTAGCCTTAATTCTAGATTAAATGGAAGGTAATGACTAAATAAAAACAGTAATGAGCATGTAGCTAAAACATTGAGGGATTTTTAGTCAGGCTGTTCAAAACTAGTTTTGTTTTTCCCTTTTCTTTCCAACGTCTTATTTTAGTGAGAACTTTGCCTTCTGAAGAAAGGTCATCTGAAAAGATTTAAGTACTCCACCCTCTTCAATTTGCATTTTGCTCATGAGAAAAATGAATTCTGAACTTTCCAGAAGATTCCCTCAACAAATCCAGGGAAGATATTGACATTTCTGAAAAAAAAACCCTTCAGATTTGAGGAAAAAAAGCAACAATCATGAGGAGAAAAACACCCACTTGAAATATTAAAAGAATGTTTGCAGGCCATATTTAGAGCAGCTTAATCTTTATGCCACAGGAAATCACAGCATCCTTTTGCACATTACTACATATTTCAAAGTGTGCAACTATTTAATCTGTTAAATGCTAAGCAGCATACTTCCACCACTATAAACATATTATTTCCTTCTCAGAAAGTGCCAATTGCTATAGGTAGTCAAATGAAATGTTGCAGTCTAGGTCTCAGTTTTAACCTTCTGGGATGTCCGTGTTGCCACAGGGCACAGCCACCACATTATTCCAGTTTACAGAGGAACTGCCAGCAATGGAACCAAGCTGAGACAGCTCAGCATCCATCCATTTCCCCACTTCTCACCTGCACTGGAAGTGGCTGCAGGACAGACACAGCCCATAGGATTATTACAGGCAGCTTTGCTAAGACCATCTGTTGACTCTGACTGCACAGTTCCAATATTTGATAAATGTGTTATATATCCTTCTTCCTGTTAACTAAAAGATCACTTGCAAGCTCAGACTCATTTGTAAACAGCAAGGCCCAAGTACTTTTTAAAGCCTTTGGAACAACTTTCTTCCTTTAAGAAGACACAGGAGTACCAGGATGTACTTCAATAGTTTGTTTTCATTAATATAATTACAATACATTCTGGACAATTACAAAATCTGGGGTATCTCGTTTTTTCCATAGATTTTGATTGCATATTTCAAACAACTGGATGCCTTTCTATTACATCTGAACCCTTAGCAAGGACATTCAGTACAGCAACGCTTTTTTGTTGTTGTTTTAGGAGCTTCTAGTTCTGTTTTGTGCCCCAGGCTTTTATGTCCACCTTGAATACTGGTTTAGCTGCTTAGTTAAAAGCCTGCAGCCAGTCTCATGTTACACCAATTCAAGAGAAGACATTTCCACTGGGATGGTTTAGAGAAAGGATATATACAAAATGTTTTTTCAGTCACTTGGAGCAGTAGCATTTAGTGCATTTTTAAAGTCATATCCTGCTCTAGATCAGAAGGAATTGCAATGAAGTCACAAAAGTATTTAAATTTTGAATTTAGGAGAAATATTTGGCTCCACATGAACTGACAGCATTGTTCAAAGAGCAGTTTTCTCAAACAAAATATATTGCCCATAATACAAGCTATCTGTCATTCTCAAATACAAGAAACATTCCCCTGCATAACACTGTTAAAATGTAAAAAACATCAGCTACTGAACCTAAAAACATTTTTTCAACACACTTTGATAAACTTCAAGTACATTGTACTTAGCTGCTTCAAGACACCTCTTTGCATCAGCAGGTGTGGCTACATATAGTTTCCATTTCCAGGCCACTGAGTTACATTATCTTTTATGTAGGAGCCAAACAGTAGGCTTGCTCATTTCTAGGAAGTCAGTCCAGCTACATTCTGGTCCCAAAAAATGCATACCCTACCTCTTCTGAGAAGTGATAGGGCTCTGACCATAGGAGCACACTGCAAAGCAGCAAAGCATTTAAATAGTTGGCAAAAGGGTTGAAAGGCACATAGCTTGTCCTTAGCAAAATTTCCCTGTTCCACTTGTGGTGCCCATTGAAGAATCAGTATTGGGACCTAGCTTGAAATAAAAAAGTAGTAAGAAAATGGAAGCCTGCCAGGAAAAAAAAATAGGTTGCCTTTTTATTTTAGTGTTAAGATTTTAGTGTTGCATGTTTTCCTCTACCTTTCCAGTGAAAATTAAGGAAGCTATGGATGCATGTTAACCATACGTACGGATTTACTACTACTGGAATACCAAATGGTAGAGCTGCTGTAAACTGTTGCAAGTACTAAAAGCAATGTTTATAATGGTCTGTACAGCATTTGCAAATATTTACTTTGAAAAGATATTAGTGTAGTTCTTATTTTTCTCAGCATTGCTTAGAAATGCTAAAAAACTACAACAGCTAAACTGCTACTCTACACCAGATCAATATACCCCAACAGATATTTAGGAATATATGGCATTATATTTAAAAATACCAAGTTCCTCTAAGCAGTAAACCTAGAAGATTTTACATAGAGTTAGAGATAAAATATTAAAAATTATTGTTTCAACTCCACACACTTGACATCTGAATAGGAGTGATGTAATCATACTATTTATTCCATCAGTGAGACAAAATGTAGTATGGAACTAAATTTCTGAGATTTTTAAATAGAAAGTCATTTAACTCGTATATACAGAAAGTGTTCTTTCCACAGATATTTACATGGCAAATATGTTAGAGGAGAACCACTATGACTAAGTCTCTACAAGTATAGCATCCTTTCTGAGCTATTCTCTCTGCTGAAAGAATTCACAGAAGCTTTGAAGTAAAATCTAAACAATTAAAGTTACCTATATTTCACAGTAGGTAAAGAAGCCGTTAAATGATATTTCAGCATAAGGTTTCTGGAAACAGCTACACAGTAGAGTTTTACATCCACCCTCTTTTCCAGCATCCATGGTGAAACTAAATCTCTTGTCAGTTTACAGGCGAGATAACAGAATAGGTAAGATGTGTGTGTAACTGTAGCTCATCCTCCTCGGTAGAGGCTGGTCAGCCGTTCTAGCTCTTTGCAGTTCTCCATGGACATGGACTCTGCTTTCTTTCGGAGGCGGTCATCTCTATATACTTTTGCTGCATAAAGTAAGTCTGTTTCTTTAAGGAGAAAAGAGAAAAGATTTTTTTTTGGTTACAAACTGAATACTTGGCACATGACAGAGCTGTACAAAACACCTCAGGTTTTAACCCTGGCTAGTTTTTCCTTTTCTCTCTTCTGACTCCCCTCAGACACCACCTAAACAGCACTGCTACAGTTTTCCTTTGCTGGGTCTTTGTAACAATTCCATCTTTTTGAGCAGGTAAGGTTGTATCAGCCTGCCAGGTCCCTCAGAGTTCATACCGAAGTAGCTGATTAAAAAGAAAAAAACCCACACCCTAGAAAATCCCCAACAACAACAAAGTTAAAAAAAATCCCCTACTACTTCTGTCAGATCTCATTAAACATTACAAATATAGACCACTCTCAGTGATCCTGCATTGTTATTGATAGCTCTAGCATCTTGTCTGTGCCCCAAAAAATCCAATCTGAATGTTAAGCCCTTTACTCCAACTGATGCTGATTCAGACTGTCAGTGTTCAGAGCTATTAATAATTAAGAGCTCTCTGTATTATACTGGTGCTCAACAGCTTGGCACTGCTGAGCATTTTAATTCTGTAAAATCTTTTTTGTCACTTCAACTCAAAAGGCAAGACATCCTTAAACGTCAATCAACCCTGGACAGATTTTAACTACATCAATGAGATTTAACACATCACAGGTATTTTAAATCCATAAAACCACAAAATCAGCTGTTTGGATAATCAGAAAAAAAAAAAAACAAAACCAAAAACAAAACCCAAAACATAACATTAGGAGCCTCTTACTCAAAATTAGTTTGGATAGTTTTCACAACCTGATAAATTACAAGTACCATACAACTGGACTGCAGAGACTAAAGCTCTAAAGGGCAGGAACATGTGATCTGACTCAGATCTGACTCTATTTTCTTCTGGTCAGTTTACTGACAGTTCCTAAATGAATTATTTTTCCAGTTGGCTATGACTGAAGTTCACCACCTGAAAAGTTAAAACCATCTGGTTTCAACACTGATATAATTTTAGCAGCAGAGTTCCCACACAGCTCACAAAATAGTCACAGATAACAGAATAACTGGTTAAACATGATGCTGATTTAGAAAAGGCTGGTGCTCTTCAGTATTTTTGTGCTCTAACACTGAATTCTAGGTTTCTGAAAAGAAGTAACTCATTGTATAATACTAGATTGGAGAAACAGATGGCAAACTAAACCCCCTTGTTTTACAGGATGTGCTGCATGTCCTTAGTTGCCTGGAAAAGCACTATTTGTATGTGCTGTTGTCCAAGGCAGAATATGTTTTTGTCTCTTTAGAAACACCTATATAAGCTTCTGGTTTAGTTATTTACTTATATAAAAGCACCTAGGGAAATGAGCTATTGCCTTGATAAAGAGAATTCTTAGAAATTGCAGTGAGTTAAGGAGAAAAGCTTTGTCATTATCAATTAAGTGTAGTCTAATTTTCTGAGAAATGGTTATAGATAATAAAGCAGCAGGTTAAAATTGCTGATAATTTGCAAATGGTTGTTAGATCACTGAGTAAAATTCAAAAACTAAGTGACACTGGGGACAGTTTTAAAGGGAGAAACAGCAGGGGATCTTACACGTACTTTTGCATGGAGATATTATAATAAGACAAGCACTTCCTTCTTGCCCAAGGCAATTTTTTTTACAGTAATGCATGATTTCATTAAATTACACATATTACCAAACTCACTTTGTTGCCTCTCCTTCCAACAGTTATTACGAATGTTGGACACATAATCCTCTTCCACACTCTTTTCCACTTTCTGTAATGACACTCCTTTGTATTCATTTCTAAAGTCCTTATTGACATAATAAATGACACCCAAATTTTCTGTCTGCATTTTTATGGTCTGCCCTGTACTTCTGCAAAAAAAGAAGGCAAGGGAGAGAGAAAGACTAAATATTAATTCTATTTTTTTTTACACGACAAATAGACTTTAAAAATATTGCCATTGCAGAATAATACCAGAACATTCTTAAATTTGCCATTTTGAGACAAATAATGAAAGGAATGGCTCTAATAATCTGCTAGAGAATAAAATTACTGCATTTACTTGATCATTAAACTTCTGCTCCTTAAACACTCAATCTAAAAAAATTTTCACTTTACTATGAGACTTATTTCATACATCTTTAGACAAATGTAAGTTTTAATAATAGAAAATTACATTCAAACTCAACAGAAACGGGTCACTATTCTGTAGCAATGCAGTACAGGTATCTCCATTCTGAAGTGTTTGCTGCCAGCCCTGATAAATTCATTTTCCTGCTGGCATTCTGCAGATTAAAAATCAAAGATTGGATGCAAACATTTTGGCAGAGATGCCTTTCTAAGCATTACAACAGCTTAGCTACAGAAGGAAAAACATCCTACTCCAGAAATAGAGAACTTTGAAAAACAGGAGAAAAGAAACACTTCTGTTGTGGGGCTCAGAGTTCTGCAAGGAACTAAGGACCTTTAAAACCATTGTGGTGAGTGGGCTAAGTCTATCCACCAGCTGCACTCCTGATTCAAGTTATTTACTTCTCACAATAAGATTTAAATATTCTACTGTACAAAACAGGTAAGTTTCACAAGTAGAATTCTTCACAAGAAAATTAAGATTTTACCATCACCTAGAATGAAGCAAAGAACAGATAATCTTCCCAGACATCATTCAAGTTTAGCACTTAAATAAGGATGAGAAGGTTGTTTCCTTCACCTTCTACAAACACAGATCACCCCCAAAAGAGTAATGAGCCTTAGCAGATTTCAGGTTTTGATTAAGTATGTTGGAGATGTAAACACCTTTGCAACATGCCATGTTGCATGGACTCACTGCTCTGTACTACCTCCTAAATTCCAAGTACTGCTGACCTCTTTTCTCCATTACATTCTCACAGCATGTTCTTTGCACCTTAATTTTTTGTTCTGTTTCATCTACACTCCCCTTCCTCTCTTCACTGTGGGAAAGCAAAGGTCAAAGGTCATCAATGGAAGACTCTCCACAATGTTTCTAAGTGGGAGATGGTGATTACAATACCTTCCCCTCTGTTTTAAGGTGATGCAATTAAGCATTACTTACGATCTTGGGTATAAGGCGTAAGGGGGGTTAGATACCATCAACTGGCTCAACAAGGAGACAAAGATCAACACAATAATAGGCATCAGCTGAATGACCATAGAGAAACCTCCCTAAGGAACAAAACAGATTCAGGTATTTCATAAATCACCAAGCAAACAGGTAAATTTGACAATACTTAATGCTAAGCGTGACTTTCTGCTTTAAGCCTCAAAAGCTGCTAGAAGAACAGTAATTGCAAACACTGTGGTATTTTCTGAACTTTCAAATGCATACACAATATTCACAGAGTGATCAAGCTGCAAGAGTTCATGGGTTAGCACGTACACACAAGCAACTAGCAAATAAAAGCTGGATTCAGCTATGTTGTATGCCATGATTTGGTCTTATCTATACAGTGATATGTGGTTATACAGGACTAGAGATAATTCATGTAGGTGGATATTGAGCCGTAAGTTCAACTCTTACTTCAGCCCAAATAGATTTTTAAATACATACAAGGATTAGTGGCCAGAATTAGTGGCATATTTAGGTTAATAATACCAGTCACCAGTAAGAGAGTGACATACAACAACAGGTTTACAAAACCAGGCTATTACCTTCTCAAATTTGCACGCCTATTTACCAGTCAGTATGCCAACCACCCGCTTAAGTTTAAAATACCCAACTGGCAGGTACAAATCCTCCTCTACAGTACAGAGCTCCTGTACAATCACACCACTGAAAGCAAATTTCATGGTTTAAAGCCAATGGTGCTTAAACTTACATCACCCCTCTCTTCCTCCCTCTCGTGCCCACTCTGACGGTGCTGGTTCGGATGGCTGTAGCCAGCACGACCATTAGAAAATGAGTGTACACTACCTGAGGAAGGAACATCCACATTTAAATCATGTACAAAAATACTACTTAGAGGTCAGTACAGAACCAACACAAAGCACTTTACATTACTGCACAATGGCACATGAAATGACATTAAGGTATCTCACAATTTCAAAGTTGCTTGAAGTAAGTATTTTAAGCTCTATGATATTAAGCCCAAAGAGCTGACATTTTTGGGATTTAGCAACACTTGAGGGAAAAATAAACTGATGCAGATTGCAGAGGTGGGGTTAAAGGCCAGCTGCAATAATTCTACTATTTTATAATGTCATACACTCTAATGCCACTTGACAGTGTATCTCGGCAGTACATCTCAACAATTATACTGATGTATACAAATACCTGTTGGAAAGGCCCCTCCAAAAAACATGTTGAACAGATCCTCTGGAGTAATATCTGCCTCACAACCTCTATGGAAGTTGAATCTGCCATTGCTAGGGTGATTGCACGTTTGCTCTTCGCTGCCTGTAAGGTCATACTGCTTTCGTTTTTCTGGATTACTCAGCACAGCATATGCATTTCCGATTTCTGAAGCAAAGAATAAAACACAACTCTCATAAATGCACAATAAAAGCTATTCCAGCATGAAAATTGCGATTTCAAAGTCAAAAATAGGTAGCAAACAATGTAATTTATTGTATATTACAAAACAACTACAGTAGAACAAGGTCCAGAAACATCTCCACTTTTCTTAGAATATCTTCCACAGTTTCCCACCAACACTATTCAGAGGCCTTTTATCCTGTTAAATAAGGCAGAAGGTAGGAGAGCTTTGTTTCTTTTTCTAGAGGAACACCTACACCTGTGGAAATGTTCTCACTCATTGCAGTTATAAAAAAAGCATCAAGCATTACAATGAGATTCTGAAGCTGGGTAATTGAAGTTTGCTCTAGCAGCTTAGCTTAAAAAACCTAGGTTAAAAAACCATCATAGACTTGGCAGGTTATTTTTGGTTTCATTTGGTAAGTGGTCATTTCTTGAAATCCACCAACTCCATTGTCTAGAAGAGTGTGAATGTATTTTTCTTCTTGCTTCTGAAAGTATTTTATGATTACGTTAGTAGCAAAAAGTTTTGCATGATGTAACATGAGGAGTACAACATGCATGCATGACAGCAATGTGTGTGATCCTAGGGCCATCGATATCACCTCAGTGTTGGGAGGGCCTGGCCTGGATGCTTGTCCCTGTTTATGCTATGTATCACAACTGAACAGCTTCAGTTTTGGCAGTAGAAAGGAAAAAACCTCACTTAGGTAAGCACAGAAAAAAATCAGCAAGAAAACCCACATATTCGTCTGACTTGAAGCTTTTTTCTCACTGTGCACAGACACAATGATCTTGCAGACTGACAGAAAGTTTGTGTTGCCACTTGATGAACAATCTTTACTCAGTCATATCTTCATTAAGCCCTTCCTGTCTTCCTTTCTGCTCTCTCCTTCAGTCCTCTCCAACAAAAGACTTTTTTTGCAGCCAACCAACCCGAGGCACAGGGACTATGATTTTCAGTGTTGAAAAGCCATCAGTCATCAAAAGTTCGTGAAAGGTGCAACACTATAACCTCAACACAGGCAAATAATTAACTGGGGCTTCATAATTAATATTTTAAACATTATCCAATCTAAAAAAAAAGTTGATGAGTTTTAGCTATGTGTCTTTTAGGATGCCCTTACGAAAAAACATAAGCAATTCCTTTATGTGGAGGAGAAAACCCAAAGAAATGAAGCCTGGTACTTTGCACTGAAAGCATGATATGAACTGACATCAAATATTGCTCTGTTGCTCAGTGCAAGGATAAAATTGGTAGTAAAACTTTATATTTTCCCAACAAATAAAAACCTAGAGAGATAAATCAGGTGACTGCATATAAAGTGAAGTTACCATACTGTCACAGTATGCCTGATTGTTATTTGCTCTTGATTATCTGGTGCTAATTCACAACAGATTTGATTCCAATATAATTTTCTTTTCAAAAAGGACAAAAAATGAAAAAGCCACGACTGAAAAGTTTCAAAGGAAAGATTTTCAATTCAATTGGTGAAAGACTTCAGAATTTATTATATTTGCACAAATTTTTCATTTAAAATTCACTTCAGTGAGACTGCTCAATACAATAGAAGGGTAGTACTAGGTAGATCAAGATCTAAGTACTTTACCTACCATGAAACTCAGTTCTGTTTTATATGACTTTTCCTTAAAATAAAACATTATTATGAAATAAAAACTATTATTATGAACTCCTCTTCTGAGATGGACGTAAAAAACTGATCAGACACCTTTATAGGAAAACTAAACTATAAATTTCCTCAACCACACAAAAGGATTATGATAATTTCAATGCAAGAAAATGCTAGTTGTCTTCTTTGTTGTTAAGTAATTTTTGGTCAACAAGATTCACCTACAAAGTTTTCTGTTTGTTTACTCATCTAGTTAAAAAACAGAAATTGAAATTCAGGTGAAGAAATCAGACTTGTACAAAGTGCTCATGTTAAATAAAATATTAAGAAACTGATTTTCAACATTTTAAAGATAATTTGAAATGCTGTTAACAAGGAAGAACTATTTTATTCCTAGGGCCTGAGACAATTTTATAGGAATAATATCTTTTAGATAAAGACATCCCATAGCTGTATTAAATGAATCAATAGCAACCAACTTTCCTACTCTGCTCTATCTACTTTACACCTGGAATTGTTAATATATTATTATAATTACCTCTTAAAGTCTGTATCAGAAGTCTTGCTCAGTACTTTTTTTTCTTTTTTCCCCTCCCCAATTTAAGTGTTTTATCCGAATGATTTTTTCAAATATCTGCATGTAAACCTCACACATGAAAAAAATAAAAAGATGTACCACAATCAGATTGTATGCATCATCATTTCTTACAGATTCACATTTTTCTTCATCTGAGATGAAGGTGTAGTTTTCTTTAAAAAGCTTTTCTTCAACGATTTCCCTTGTGCAGGGCTAAGCTGGGCAGCCTTAAATAAGGTGAAGTCAGACTGTAAATTTTAACTAATAAATGGTCAAAGGCAACTACTAGTAAAGCCATGATTGAACTCAGGTGTTTTTTGTGCAGAAAAAGTAGTAAAACTACACACATACAAATTCTGAGGAAAAAGTAACTTAGTGTGGCACATGATTCAATAAAAACTGCATTTTGTTATCAAGGATTGCTTTCTTTTTTTAAAGATCTAAGGTAGTAAAATTCAATGACTACATTAAGTCAACAGCAGTAAAAAAGTGCAATTGGGTTTCACAGATCAAGTATTTGTTCCCTGCACTGAACATTACAGTCAATTTTCTGAAACCAAGCCCTACTGCCAAAGTCCATGTTATTTATCTATACTTCTAATATAACAAAGGTCAAATATTTTCTTGACTAAAAATGTCAGTTTAACAATAGCTAAGAAATACATTTACATTTGTAAAAATACAAGTGACCAATGCAGATAAATATGCTATATTTGAATGAAGTTTAATCATAAAATTAAAAGTAAAAATGGTGTTTTACTTTTAAAAGCCTCTGTTGCTCCAGGTGCATGGTTTTTGTCAGGGTGGAATTTCAAAGCAAGTTTTCTATAAGCCTTCTTTAGGTCTTCTTCACCTGCATCCTTTGACACTCCAAGGACTTCGTAATAATTTTTGCATTTCTTTATACTGTAAAAGAAAATGACGTAAAATATTGCAAACAAAAAGATGTAAAAATAATGGGTTAACACACAGCTGCAGATGAGGTCATGCACTACATTGGTGCATTACATTACATCTTTTGCTTTCAATATGAAATATTTTAAAATATCCACTCTAGAAACAAAGAATGTAATTTTTTCATAGTAAACTCACTATTGAGCCTATTATGCACATTTCTTTTACTTCTACTGTAGAACAAGTTGTAAGAAAGGATTTTAGTTTGCAACTACTACAGCATTTCCTCATCCACAATTACATTAATATTGCTGTTGATAATACATAAAAAGAAGGTTCCAAATTTACTTCCTACAACTAGCAGGTTTGAAAATCTGTTTTGACTGTAAACAGCAAAAGCACTTCAGTATGAAGGATAGAAAACAAAGCAAACAATACCTCCCTTTTTCCAAACAAAAGTCAAATCCTAACACCAACTCAAGCATTCACTTTTGAGGGAATAAAACATGTGAGAATACTGCTGCTGCTGGGAATGCACCTGGATGTTAATAATCTTTCTGTAAGTGTTTATGTAAATTCAAAGTCACAGTAGCAGCTCCAGCAATTACATATTTTAGCTCATCTCATATAACCAAGTGTAGCATTTTTAAAAGCTGAAACCTCAGAAATATTGTTTTTGTAGGCTGTGTAACCCAGACAGGAAAAGCAGAATCTGGAAATGACATAATGATTTAGTATACTTTACAATACCCCAGAAGAAAGAAAGAGCATTTAGAGGAAAGGAGAGAACAATTCTATGTGGGCAGGAAGAAATTATTAAACCAGTAAATACAGCTTAACAATCCAACCAAGTTACTTGGGTAAGAATTCAGAAAGAAAAAGCTGAATCCCAAACTTGCACTGCAGAAATGAGGCACACTGACATTGAGTGCATGCCAAAAGAAATAGGCTGGTCTGAGCAAGAAATAGAAATTAAATCCATAAATACTTTAAAAGCTTCATACGAGTCTCTTCACATGGCTGTAATTGTATCTGCATTCTCTTACATGCATAAATTTCTGTGTGAATTTGGGTTTAATGTTTCCAAGACTATACACAGGGCAACCATGTGGAAAACAAGGGGGCAAGCAAGCCTTTGGCATTCTCATGGAAGAAGGATGGGTATCCTGTAATGAAGGGAATGTGAGCATCACAAGTACAAACACACCATCATGTATGGCCCGTCCTACTTCACAGATTGATCAAGTCAAGTTTCATTTCAGGGATCCTGTTTCCTGTGTTCAAATACAGGAGCTTTTATGGAAGCCTCGGTGTAATGCTCACAAGAGCACTGAATTGAATGTGTGCAGGCAGCTGCCAACACAAACATCCTGCAAAATAAATATAGCTCATTATATTGAAGTAACATTTAATAAGCTCCAATTAGGAAGCTGATAGAGCTAACTGAGAAAGAACACAGTGAATCCATCAAGACAGGATGGAAAGAAAATACATTAAATTATACTCTTGAGTACTGGAAACTTTTTTTTTCTTTTCTTTTTTTTTTAATCTCTACAGGCAGAAAGAAGTGTGGTAGTGTACGGATCCCTTAATCCATAGCCTCAATGCCTGGACAATTTATGAACTGTATCGAGAGCAGGTATCTTTATTGAAATGTGTAACTGTATCAAATTAAGCTTTTATTTAATGAAATTGCTATCTCAGCATCCAATCTAAGTTCTCTTCAATAGTTGTTTCTGAGCTATCTGTCTGTGGGTCAGACTCTTCAAAACTTTGGTTGATATAAAATTATAGCAAGTTGTCACTGTTTAGCAAAGTTGTTATTTTTTTAGCGTTAAAACTCTGGTGTTAAACATTCATTCAAGTGTTTTTAAGCACTGTGCATCCTCAACAACTCTCTCCCTCAATAGCATATTGTCATTTTACATTAAAAAAAAACCTAACATGAAAGTTTATTTATTTGGAGACCCCATATACATTCATTTTACAACTCTAGGATGCCAAGAGGAGAAATATGGGAGAAAAAAAAGAGAACAATGCAATAGATGCCAACCTGTTCTTTTAACTCCCCAAAACCCACTTGAGACTTCCCTCCTGTTCACAACCAGTGGATGTTCCCCAATGGACAATCCTCAAAGGAGAAATAGCAAAGGTGGGTTTCAACCAAAAGATCTAAAGGATTAATGCAGTCACCTCCATGCAACAGCTATCCTGAACCTGGCCCACAAATGAGGTACTGTTATTATTGAGAAATGTGTTCAGCCAAGATATAACACATTTGTTTTTTCTCTGCAAGTCTTTCCTAGTGGTAAATGAAAAATTCCACAAATACAAATGTGGAACATGCATATTCATATGGAAATTTTGTAGTTTACTAAGCCTTTGGATTAGGCAGATCAAGCTTTAAAGCTAAAAAACATTAAATCATTCTACAAATGCTCAGAGGCCAAAACACAACCTAAGCCTGGAATGTTCAGCAATGTCCTTATGCTATGAAGCCCTTACCACTCTGCCATTAGCCAACAGTTTTACACCACTGCTTGCACACTTCAAGGCAAAAATCACCTGGAATGTAAGTAGCTAGCATTTGGTTAATGCAGTTTCCTCCTGGGAGGGAGTCAGTGACTTTTGCCAGGAGGTTCCTGACAGAACACAATTCAGGGCAATCATAACAGGATAACGCCTCCATTTTTCTCCCCTCAGCTGAGTTCATTTGAGTTTTGCACCCAAACTTGCACTGGGGATGATGGGGCAAGCAAAGATGATTAGAAGGTGCTTTCCAATTAAACAAAGTTATGATTGTTTGTCATGTACTCCTGAGAGGCAAAACTGTAATGCATCACAGACTGAACCGGGTAATAACCTCAGTTTATCACAGGACAAACTGCGGGGTCACCAGGACTCAGGTCATACACAGCTGTGCAGCCACAAGGCTTCTCTAACACTGTTGGAGCACACACCAGGGCCTCAGATGCCCCATCCCTCCTCATCCTTTAAGAGATGCTCCAAGTCTACTTCCCACAAAACTCTGCTGTCCTGAGGAGAAATTTCTCTCCAGCTGCTGGAAGCTGTTGGAAGCCATGGCCAACTTGATCCTTGTCCCTCAGAAGATGCAGACATTTTTAGACACACTCCTCTCCTCTTTAGCAGCTGACCTCTGACAATCCTCAGTCAGCCAGAATCAATCACCCACACCACTGAATTATCCTGTGGAGGTTTGTCATGGGAAGGCAGGTGGATGGAAGGATCCACTCCTTTCTCACTTTTCTTTTATTACTGGGCACACAAATCAGCCAGTAAGGGTGGGGAAAAATTAAGGGTAAAATGAGTGGAGGTGCTGGTCCCATCACTGATGTTACTGCTGGCTTTTAACTTCACCTGAAACCCCTGCAACAACTCTAAGCACGAACAACTTTCTGAATGCTCCATTTCAAATTGTTTGGTTTTGCTGCCCTTAAGACACTGCAGTTCCTACTGCTAATTTTCTTGCATAATATGTAAACTCCACGCAGACATTTCTTTTTAAAATTCTAATGTACACATCACTTGCTTAATAACTGCCCATTTTGTATTGAATGGGTTATTTTTGTTGTTCTTTATTTTTGGCTTATTTGAAGTTTGGTGTTTTCACTGACACTTTTCATGGGGTTTTGGTTTTTTGTGAATTGCTTTTCTCGTACTTTTCATTTCTGGTTGGACTTCTGTATCTGAATTACTATCAAATTATTTCTGTTGTTTAGGTAATTTCTCTCTTTGTTGAATTGTTAGCCCCCTGCCAACACCTTGGCACTGTCCTTCTGATTAACAGATTTGCTGGCTGTTCCTGAAATAACAGCTGACTTTTACAGAATAGAGTTCTCAAACAGCATGAGAACAAGTGATGGCCTACATTCATCCCCAAACTGTTGACAGAGGTATCTCATCAGGACTTGCAAAGCTCCACTAACTCAGCTTGCAGCTGACAAGGCACCTGCAGTAGAACTGGTCAGCCCGCTTCAAACTGCAGCACCAACAGCTCTGCTGGATGCTGGGCTCCTCTCTGTGCTCTGATGGTGACAGCAGCAGCAGCCCTTCAGGTCCTGAAATGTCTTGTCTCACCTGCAGAAACCCTAGGGCTACCACCACTGCTTCTCCTGTGACTACAAAATGAAGTCATCCTGCTGCTGTGCTTGTCAGATCACTTTTCAAATCTACAATTCAGATTAGGTCAGCACTGCCAGCTTTTATCAGATTAACAAAACCTATCAGAGGTGCTTTCCTTACTGTATCAAATACTTGCAGCAATGCACAATCATGAAATTTGGAGTATGATGAGGTATTTCAAAGGGTCTTCCAAAGCCGCACAGGAACAGCCCAAAAGATAAATACTGCAACCAGAAGCATATCAAGGGAGCCACAATTCCTTCTCCCAGTGGTAATCTGAACTGAGCAGCACATTGAGCAGCCATGTGAATGTTAGTGACAAAGAGCCCAGCAAGAGGAAGCTATACTGACTTCTGATCCTAGAGCAGAAGAACACAGTAAAATGCAGACCAAAATCTACGCAGGTCAAATTTCCAATTATGCCAGAGAGGCTGATGCAGATAATGGTATCTTGCAGCTGAGTTGGGAATGTGCCAGTCACAGTTTGGGTGACATAAACATGGCCTGAAAGAAGTGCTCTAGATTGGGAAGAGAAGGTCACAGCATTGTCAAGGAACTCATGCTGGTACCAGCATATCCCTAGTTTCTGAAACAAATGCAGCAGAAGTCTCAGGTCTCTGTTGCACTGATAGATTCAACAACACATTAGTGTGCCTGCCTTACTACCTTGCTCTTGGATGTACCTGATCAGTTTGTTTCTACTGTGTGTATTATATGAAATATTCAAGGTTGGGTTTACATCAGCATACTTTTCTCCAGATTTTATTTAAGCTTTTATTTTAGTTACGAGCTTTCTGACAAAGTCCATCATGTCTTCCCTGCCACTTTACCATGACAGGCTCTATGTCTTTGATTTCCAACTTAATTTCTCAACCATCTAACTGGATATTTCAACAGTTCATGGCAGCTCTACAGCCTAATTAAAGGCATGCCCTGATTTCTTTGCTTTGGTGGTTTGGTTTTTTTTAACACATATTGACTGCTCTTACTAATCCACTTCTAGTTAATTATCTTCTCAACACCATGCTAGTAAAGAACCAAGATCTTTTTGCTGGATTGGCAAAAGTGTCAGCAGAATGTCTCAAAAAAGTCAGGCACACAACTTCTACTAGTTTGATCCATGAAATGTGCAGAGGCAATTTTTTGGTTCACTACATGAATTCAAATCAAGCTACTGATTATTCCTGACCACTACTCAATGGCTCTTAATCCTGCCTTGCAAGGTTTCTACAGAACTCATGCCTTTCGTAGTTTGTTTTGGTTCTATCTCAAAGTTCCAAATACATAATTTGATTGTTGTGCTTTCTTCAAAGAAGCAAGCACTGGCAAGGCAGGACAAGCAGTACTCCATCACAGTTTTTACAAGACAACAATGCAAATTTAGCATATTACCAGTCATGGCAGTTTTCTTTCAGATGTCAAAAAGGCAATATGGAACACCTGCTATGGCTTATTGACTAAAGAAGAGACCAAAGAGGTCAGATACCATGTACATTTTAAGATAATTTAAAGAGAGCCTGTATAAAACACACAACACAAAAATGCCCTTTTTTTTGTGGGGTTGGTTTTTTTTTTTGTGGGTTTTTTTTTTTTTTTTTTTTTTTTGTGCACACAATTCTCACACATTTGTCTTAAGCTGACATTGCTTGGGTAGCTTTCAGTTGCCCAGAGACTTCTAGGGCACTTGCTCTAAAAAGACATTAAATCTACTCTGAGTCCTAGCATTTTTCTGCTGGTCTCTTAGTATCTCCCACATGCAGGTCACTTAAGGGTGATAAGGCAACTTGATCCAGTTCTCAGTGACAAGGAAAAAATCAGTAAGAAAAAGATGCATGTACTACAGATGGGATTTTCAAAGCATTTCCATTTAAAAGCAACAAAGTGCTGTGGTATCTCTCAAGCTTCAAACTGTCACACTGACACAGCGAGCATGGCTCCCACAAAGAGCATCATTACCCAGCACTTATGCAATCAGAGGAAATATGTTACATCTTACACTTCTCCCTGTTGAGCAACTTGCAAGCTCATGTAATACTCCACAGAACTGTTATGGTAACTTGCTAGCGATCGTGTCCCCTGTGTGTGTGGAAAAAATGAAGCCAGCACAGAGGTGCTTGTTTGTACTCATACCTACTCACATTACTAGAGTAACCCTGATGAAAATTAATGCAGCTAAATTAGTGACATTGCTCCAAGTGTGTCTTTACTATGCTTCTTAAATCTGCTGTCACAAGCTAACTCAAGATAGCTGTACAACTCCAGGAACTTTAATCAACGATTAGCCAGGGAGCTCAGTCAGTCCCCCTGTCTGACAGCTCTCTAAAGCCTGTAACAGAAGCACTGCAAATGGCATGGAACTGTAGCTGAACACAGAAGTGCTTTCCCTATGTTTACATTCAGTTACTGAACCAAAAACTCTGAAAGGGAAGGATATTTGAGGATAATGACCTTTCAAATCATGCACATGCAAAGCAACTCTTTTGTCCCATGCCAAATTCAGGCTGTCAGAATTTATTGAAGACTGGAGACTTTGCTACCTTGCTGTCTATAAACTTCTTCCCTTATAGAAAAAAAAAAAGACAAAACCTGGGCATGAAACACTGTTTAAAACCACTTCTTTTCACACACTCTTTCTTTAACCAATTCAAACATCTGAAAACCATTCCACTGCGGTACAGCAGAAGCATATGGTGGTGACAAACTCTATTCTCTAAAGAATACCCTCCCCAAAGGGGCATGTTTCATTTAATTGGAAAAATCTGGGGCTTGACTGAAGCAATATCATATGCTGCCTGTCAGGTTTCCAACTAAAAAGCTCATTCTCACTGTGGTTTAAACATGAACTTTCTCTCAGTTATCATCACTGAATGTGTTATATTTTTCCATTTAGTTTTAGCCCATTGTTTGTATTTAATTCTGTTCTCCTTGGCAAGGCACACACATTTTTTAACCCTTAACCACAGATTTTTTAAGTGGTTTGTTTCTGTTGCTAACTAATAACATGACAAACATTTCAAAACTTCCAACATGAACTGGAAACTTACTCTGTTGATCGCTGCAGATGTAAACAAAAATTCCATCTCTCTCTAAAGGTTCATGAACTGCTTTATTGAAGGGTGGCAGTGCTCCCCAAGTGAAGGTGAATATACTGTTTTAACACATGATTTTAAGTGGAATGTAAAACAAACAAACATGGGTTGTTCTGTAAGGTATTACAATCGCTTATTTTGCAAAGACCTTGGTAGGTTTTAAAACTCCATACTGAATATTCAATATTCTTGAATCAATGTTGCATCAAGATTATTCTCAACGGGCAATTCTTGAATACTCCTAACTCTGGTCCTGATCTCAACAAACTGGATTAAGTTTATATAGCATCTAACAAATCCCTTCAAGAAAGCAATACCCAATACCACAAAAGCCTACCAGAGGAAAAAACTCTCCAACACCATTTCAGTCAAGACAAAGTAGGCAACATAACTTCTGCTAAAACAAACAAACAAACAAACAGACTGGTCTTGCAGGAAGCCTGATGTTGAAGCAGACTGCAGCTCAGAATGGCACGTCACAGGTGAGTGACTACTGGCACCAATACAGCTCTCCTTGCAGCAGCTTTCTGGGAGTATGGTACATGTCTTATTTTGACCTAAGCCACATTTACAGAGGACTTCTTTTTGGATATTTTGTCTCATACATGTGTGTATACACACACATTCCTCATTCATTTTAACAGTTGATATAAGCCAAAAAGGTACAGGCTTATCTGGGTTTTACTTCAGCTCTATCACAAAAGGCAGTAACATTAATTAAGCAGAGATGATGGTAAATGAAAAGCTGTAGTAAATAACACCAAGAGGATAACCATGTGAGAGCTGCTACTGTCAACCTGCCTGAATGCAGAGCTTCTGTATCAACAAAGAAAAGCTATTTCTTTCCTCATTTGTTAGTACAGCTGAACAGATTACTGAACTTCAGGAAGATCCCAAGATAGTATCAACAGTAACATACATTTCACAGATACACACACACAAAAAAAAAAAATCCCCACAAATTTCTGTTATACACAACAGTTGATCCAATATACACAAACTAGGAAGGAGACAGGGACCTCTTGATTTCACTTGCATCTCCCTTGAAAATATTTGGGCTAGACTTATCTGAAAATACCAGGGTTTGAGGTGTGCAATTTCCTCGCTGTATCCCTGTTTCTTTAGCAGAAACCTGGAAACAAACCAAGCAATATTTTTCTTGCTCCTACAGCCAGCAAGTATGCAGTGATAACATGACTTAAGAGTTACTTGCCTCAAAAGGTCATTTTATTCACCTTTGTTTCTTTTCACACATCCTTTCCTGATGTCACCTCATCTTAATACCATCAAGCTGCACTAAGCAGAATTTACACTGCAATTCAGACTCTGTGATCCGGTGCTTCTCAAGTACCTTTATATGCAAATCAAAATAATTTTAACACTTGTATAAGATCAGCCTGTACAGCAAGATGAGCTTGAAAATAAACTTTAGGAGTGAGTATGTATGTTTTGTATAAAAACATTGAATAGAAACACTTTCCTGCAAGTTGTTGATTTACCATGAGATCTACTCAATAAATATTTTGAGTATTTTTCCATAAAGTAGCCTTGGTAGTTTGAAGAAAGGAGTAGCATCTTTTTTGCAGAAAGTGACAGCGTCTCGTTCAGGGTTTAAAACCAACAAAACTCTCCTTTTCCTTCTAGTCAAAGTTCAGTACAAGCAACCTCTCTGAGCTAACATCAAACTTCCTGTGGCTCCTTTAGATCACAGAGCTGAAAGGACAAGTACATAACACAGAATGAAAAGCAGTGACATATTTAAGCCATACCTTAATACTCCTTCCATTTGGTCTTTGTTGTAGCCTTTTCCACCTTCACCTGCAGCAGATGCATTGCTCTCCTTTGTGCTATTGGGCTTACTTTGATCACTGCTATTGGCTGGCTTTCGGCAGTAAGCGCCTCCCCCAGCAGTACTTCCATTCTTCATAATAGCTTCCAACAAAACTATAAAAACAACAGTATATCATCATTACAGGTGTTAGTGATTAAGTCAGGGCTCTCAAGTATCTTAGATGAGAGCACCACATTTACAAGATTAGCTGCTACATCCTCCTTCCTTGTTGATCACCACTTTGTGCCACAAATGTTTCTGCAGCCAGTCTAACAATTCCTTTTTGTGGCAAAACTTTGGAAAAGTGTTTCAAAATTAGTGACTGGACTGCTCCCATCTCTCTCTGCCAAGGTAATGTAACACTGGCAAGAATTTGTCCATGTGCTTCATTTCTAGATGTTTTTTAGAGGCACTGAACCTGTGCCTTGGGGTAACAACATCTGAACACCTGAATAAGCAACTGTAAATTGAAGAAGAGGAACTACCTTACCCTCTACAGAAACTGCAAATTATTCCACACAGACATCAACCCCATCTCCAGCACATTTCAGTTCCTACAATACATTCCTTCTGTAACCTGTGTCATTAGTGGCCACAAACTGATGCTCTATTCCCTCCAGGCAATATCAGCTGAAATTCAAAACCACTGTTAAAATGCCACAAAAAACTCAGGACCAGCCAAGTACACCCAACTCAAGACCTGAATCTTGAAAAGCAGTTGGCTTCTGCTGGTTCTTGAAATCCTCTTTCATTCCATGTTCAAGGAGATGTCAAACTTAGCAGTTTTAATAAACATTTTACACAAAGTCTAGTTTTTCTTTCTGTATATAATCCTGCATTTTGGGGGTATCTGCCTTAGCAATGAACCAGAAACAATACCATTCTAATGTAAGAGACTGCATACAAAGTATAATATAGATTAAAGATTATTAAATAGTCCACCTTTCCTTAAAACAGATTCCTTCAGAGCAACATGGCAAACTACATAGGTTAAATTTGTTTAATAAAGAAAATTAGTTATTAACTACATTAAAAATGCACAAATAAAAACTGTGAAGGAAAAATGTCCCATGCAATGTTAAAGCATAGCAGTTTCTTCTAGAAAGCCAGTGGGAAGTATCCTTAAGAATTTTCTCCTAAATTAAAAAAAAAAAAAATTCCTCTGCCTAGCATGGTCTTTCTTAGACCAGCAGAAAACTGGGATCCTACACATCATAGCTTGTATATCACAGGAAGAAAGTGGAGCTTTGTTGAAAAGGAGAGCCACCACTTCTCGAAAGCTCCCCAGTATTTACTTTTAGGTTCACTTATTAGTGAGTAGCTACACTCAGCCGGAACAAGAAAGTCAGCTGACTTCAGAGCCAGTCCTGACCTCCAGCTGCCTCAGCAAGACTCAGGGATTGATCAGATCACGCCCTTTACAGCAGATACAAGGAAACAACTAAGCTTTAGATGTCTAGTTGTAACTGAGGGGATGCTGTCACTACAAATGAAATCTGGAGCTTGAAAACAGGAGACCTGCAGCTGCATTATGGATTAAAACTGAAGGACATATTCAATATCTGCAATACTTTATTCTAAATCCTCTGTTGTGGCGTATGAAGTTCTGAGGTAAATTAAGTAATAACAACTCCAAGGTGAGTAGGTCTGCAGGTTAAGAACTAATCAAGAACAGAGCTTTGAACAGACAGAATGAAGCGTTTCAGTCCAGATGTGCTCCAGAAAGTGCTACCAGAAAACAAAACAAAAAGAAAATTATTTTCTATCCAGTGAGTATGACATTTAACAATCCCATAGAATCCTATTGAACATGTAGCTTTCTTGAAACAATGCTTACTTGAAGTTTAGCAGTTCCTCCTTTTATATTGGTATTGCTCTAGGAATTTCTCATCCCTGCACCAACATTTATGCAGAAGCTGTGGGAGCAGAAACGGCAGAAGCGGAGGCACGGGCGAGAGTTTGCATTTTTAACATCCAGTGTTTCTTCACAGCAAGTGTGGCTCTGAGTCTCTTAATGAATAGGTTTGGCTGCAGTATACTTTAAACATTACTATTTGCTAACCCCCTTCTCAGACCTCAAAACGGAGTTGCATTGCTGAGAATACAATGCAGGACGCTTAAAAAAATAAAATTCAAATATATCAGTGTGAACTTCTTAAAATAGCAGGACACAGCATATACAAACATGCTATTGTCCTACATTGAAAAAGAAAAACACACAAAGGGTATGGAGCCATTGTTTCCTTCAAAGAAAAGATACAATTTGGATATTCAGAAAAACCTCTGACTCTTCCATTAACTGCTGGTGGTAAAATCAGCTGTTAGAACTGTAGTACTAACAGTGCATTAAGGAAAACTTTCACTGTGCATCTAGTATTTCAAAATAGGGCATACAGCCAACCAAAGACTTATTCTGTTAGCAGGTAAGACAACAAATCTTATCTCTGAATGTGTCTGAAGCCTCTCTCCTATGTACTATTACCTGCTGTTGAATGAAAGATCCTTGGACTGTTGTTGTTGGACACAAAATAAAGATGCCTGACTCCAAAGGCAGAAGAACATCAGAAGGCTTTATTTACAATTCCTCCAGCCTTTTCATTACATGCTGCCCTAAAAAGGCATATCACTGGTCCATAGAATCGACACCACTCTCCATGGGTTAAGTGACAGAAACAACACTTGGAAGAGGGATTATTATGAGAGCTTGGAAATATTATGAAAATAGAATGGTTATTTACAGGAACTGTCCTTGAAAGAAAATCTTCCCAAGGGGAAGAAAAATCAGCTACTGACAGGCTGCAAACCTTACAGACTCAGAAAATCAGACCCACACTTGGACTACAGTTGATTCCATCATGCACTAAACATGACCCCTACACATAGTTTCACTAATAGAAGAATTCTATTTAATTCAGGATTTGTCCTAATGCAACAGCCTAAAAACTAAGCTGACATGCTCCCCAAAAAATGTGTTTTTAAAGGCAGCATCAGAAATGGGCAAAATAAATCTTAAGAAGCACTGGAAAATAAAGTTTTTTCTTAACATTGTTTTCTGCCTTCAAACAGAATGGCACCCAAGTTTGAAAGGGACATCTTGTCCTTTGTTGTCTTTAAACTCACTCTTAAAAATCTTTTCCAGACCAGCAATTAGGTTCCGTTCAGTTGCGAGATGAATCATTACCAAAAATCAAAATCAAACAATTTTTTCAACAGCAGAAGGGTAAAACAATTTTCTAGCAAAGAATGACGTCAACATGGACACTACTACTATGAAGTCATTAGCTCAGTATCATTAAATAAGCACTGACCTTACATTTCACACTAGTAAAGCCTTAAAATAGCACTGCTGCAGTCAGCGTATTTCAGGCAGAAGCTTTGTTTAGCAAAACTAAACTTCACTGATGACTGAACTAGTGCTGAATGCCCTTTAAATGTAAATGTTGCCAAAAGCACATCACACATAGCATTGTTTTAGAGACAATAGTTAAAACCTATTCTCTGTCCTTTTGTAATCCACTCTTAACATCAGGGGGAGGAAGCTCCCACCAGTATAAGATTCAGCATTACCATTCTCATTGCTTTTATGACTGACAGAACTTCATTTGTGAAATGGTGGGCACACGTTCTCAATACGATACTAAAAGCACAACACACGAAGAACCTGAAACTTCAGTGAGAAATTAGTTCAGCTACCTTCTAACCCACACTCCAGAGAAAAAACAAACTGAGCTGAGTGACAACTGGGGCTGCACCACATTGTCCTACCACCATATAAACCCAACTCATTATGACTGTAGAATAAGCATTTGTGTTAGAACTAAAAGAGGGCTCACAAAACCTTAACTGCTTCTTTCTCTCTGGTATGTGCTATGACACATTTTTGATTACCTGAATTACGAATTATGGGTTGGATTTTTTTTCTCCAAGTGGACCCCCCATTAAAAGATACCAATGAGAGCAGTTTAACTTATTCTTAGTGTAAATTTTATTGCACCTCTTCAAGAACCTGTCCTGAAAAAAACTTTGTCTTCTTGCACATTACTGCACGTTTAAGAGGACCATTTAAGTGCCTCAAACTTTAAAACCAAAATAAATTCAATGAGTTGGTGTTGTTTTGGGAGGAGATGAGTTTAACAGATTTAACAATCTCCACAGCTAGAAAACTGAAGCACAGAGACAGCAGAAGTTTACAGAGTCCCCTAATATCTAAGTACTTAGTTCAAATCAGGCCTAGGGCTTTTTCAGTGGTATTAGGGCACCTGCAATTCTCTTTAGTTTCAGCTGAGGCCTTAAATACCCACCAGTTCCACAAATCAGGCCCTTGTTTTAAGCTGAATACCTGAAAAATGAAGTACCATCGATTAGCTGGTCACTAATGGAAACAGAGTGAGCTGACTTATTTAACATCACAGAGAAATTCTGTGAAGCTTTCAGTTTAAAAGACATAGATCCTCAGATTACAGCCCACTACCACAAGACCATCTTCTTTTCCCCAGGTCTGTGCCTCATTTGTGATTGACTTTGTTAATTTCCACAGTGATTAAACAAGTGTCCTACAGACAATAGCCTAATTAGCTATCTATTTCTTGCACTAAATACTTTATAATGGTGGTTATGTAGTGGCAGTCCTACTTTAAAAAAAAAAGCAAAAAAAAAAAAAAAAGCTCAAAACAAATCAGATTAAGATTTTTTTCCTGAAAGCTACCCTAGGTCTTGAGATAAAAGATGGTAACAAGCTGTGTGAAGCAGACAAAGCTATTTGTTCTCCTTGGTGGAAGAAGCTGAATTAAAATCCCCTGCCTTCCTGCCTCCTGACCAACAGAGATTCCAAAAAGCTCAAAGTATTTTCATGCATGTCATGTTCTCAAGCCACAGAAATTTAGGGGACTATGGCAACATCCATGCTGTCTTGCAGGAGAAAAAACAAACACTTGAAAAATTAAACACTAACTACCAAAGCAAAGCGCCAGTGAAATCTTCATTTATTGTTTGCATGTAATAAGAAGTCAGGAGATAAGAGGCCCAAAAATATTCACTGCATCTCCTCACAGCAACTTCCAGTCAAGATTTTACCTCAAACTTACACTCCAGAAATGCCAAATGTTTAAGCAGGCCTTTAAGTGGTACAGGGCACTGAAGTAGTTCCTACTCCTTCCAGAGCACAGACCAGTGGGAACCAGAGGAATGTAACAAGTCCCTGCTGTGTCCAAAGGGACTCTGACAGTCAGTCTTGAGCTGACTTCTGGCACTGTGTGACAGAAAGGCTCCAAGCAGGTAACAGTTCTAGATACACTCAAACCTTAATACTGTTCCTTTTAAACAATTATTTCTAAACACCTTTTGCTAAAAGGTTTCAAGTTTTTAGTATGGAAGAGGAAGATGAGCTAATTAAGTCTTCGGGGAGCCATATTCCGTTTTCTCTAGGGAAGGTAAACTCGTGTGCAATTCCTATGTGGCTGCTGTACAACCAAAAGGAAACCAAGCCCAAGAAAACCCTAAATCACACGTATATTAGAGAATGAAGACACGGTCCACTCTAGAACTGCAGCTCTCACTGCAAGCTGTTAGAGAGGGGTGATTCACAGTGACAGAAAAGAAGCCAACCCAGCCTGTCTCGGCCTGGGGCCTGAGATGTCTTGATGTTAATCGGGGCTAAGCCTCATCTGTATGGCCGCGCTTTTACTGACGGCTGTAGGGAGGAGGGGGAATGCAGGAGAGGAGCTGGCTCGGCCCTGGGAGATCCCCGCTGGCACCGGGGGAGATGAACCCACTCCTCCGCAGCGCCTGACGCCAGAGTCATGCACCGGCGGGGGAAGGCAGCTGCCCTGAGCGCTGCTCCTGGCACACACTCCGGCCTCCTTTCCCGGCTGAGCCGCGCTCCCCGCCACGGCCCCGGGCTGCCTCTGGGGCCGGGTCCCGCTCGCCTCAGCCTGCAGGGCCCCCCCGGGGGAG
>WEIU01017235.1:995-24380 GCA_013389925.1 Aegithalos caudatus | reverse complement strand
TTTTTGTACCAACATCTAACCTTATTTGGTTTTAATCACATTTTTTGAATATATTTTGGATCTTTCTGGATTTGTTCTGCTTTATTTGCAGAGACTCAGTTTCCTCTGCTCTTCTGTGTTTAAACCAGATTGTAATTTTTCTGTCAAGTTTAAAAAAAAACAAAAAAACAGCAGTAGAAAGTCTCACCTCTCCTAATGATGCCATTTTAGCCCTCATGGCAGCAGCAATCCTAACATCAGGACAACACCAGAACCCTCACAGGAGGTACAAGACCACACCAAAAAGGTAGGGATGACTTGTACAGGCTGCAGAGTGACAGGCAGGGAGGGATGGGGGGCTGAGGGCTGCACAGCAGGAGTTCAGGGTTACAGGACACAGCAGTAGGTCTGGGTACAGACAGGTCAGAGGAGTTAGGGACCAGATTAGGGACCAGGGTCAGAGTCTAGGATCAAAGGTGAGGTATCATAGATCAAGGGGGTTAATTGTTACAGACATACCTTTACAAACAACAGTAAGGTTAACTCTGGAGTTCACTTCTACCAAAATTTGGGATTATAGCTAAGGGCATCTCATTCCCTGGAACAGTGACTCCCAGAAAGGTTGATTTTGTTTCTTTTATTTTTAATTTATCTTAAATTTTAGTAATTGTACCTAAAGAAGAAAACCAAAAAAGGCATGTAGGTAAGTAGACTCCTCACCTTTCATCTCTTCTTTACTGTTTGCTGCAATGAAGGGCTTTTTGTGCTGGACTTGTTTTGGAAATTGTTTTGGAAATTTCCAAGTCTCCTTTATGCAGAGGTTTGCACTTGGAAGCATTTGATCTTGCAGTATGACTATTAATGCCCAATTAAATTTAATATACCGTGAAAATGAGTCACACTCTGACCAGGGCTATAAAGATGAATCTCTTCAACTGTAAAGAGGCTGTGACTGACCAAATGAAATTGTCCCAATGGTGGCAGCATAACATAAGAAATCAAATACAAAAATATGAAAGGTTTCCTCTTCAGTAAGGCTGAGTCATCATCACCAAATATGTACCCTTGTCCTCTGGGGTGGGGTTGCCATTAAAACCAAAGCACAGCGCTTATATTGCTGTAAAATTGTAAAGAAAAACATTTTATTTTTTGCGGTCAGGAGACCAGGCAAAGTCAGCATTTCATGCAAGATGAACCTTGCCTAGCTGCCATCTGGTTGAGATCCTCTGCTAGGAAAGAGCAGGAAAGATAGCATGCATTAGGGTTCTTGTGTTAAAAATGGATTTTTTGTCCATAGGTGTGAAGGCAAAACAAAATGTAGCATGTGAAATTCTCTAGGTGAAGTTACTGCAGATGAATAGAGGCATAATCACACAGCTATAAAATGACTGACTTTAACAACTAAGCTCTTTTCTAGCTTAAAAAATTGCTCCCATCCTGTCAAATTTTTGGGGTGGTGGTTTGTATATCCTGATAACTTTCGATTATACATCATTGCATCTTTTCTAATTTTCTTACGTGGGCCTGGGCCTGCATGGTCTTGCACTTGTCCCAAATTCATGCATATAAAAAGCAGAAAAAATGTAAACAAGTTTGTCAAATACAACAATTTACTGGTGAGGCCTTGCAACACCTGGGAGGAGCCTGAAAGAAGAAAAATATTCAGCACAGGGAGAGTTAAACATCGGTGGTTTGAAAAGCTTTCATCAGGACCATCTTTTCTGTGGCTCTCCAAGGGGAGGTGTATCCATCCCTCTTATCTCAGTGAAGCAGCTGGGCTACTGCTGCTGTAAATCAGGAGCAAAACTAAGGGATGGTGATGGGTAGGAGTTATGGCAGGGCAGTAGTGGTGCGTGGTGAGAGGGAGAGAGCAGCTTAAAACGAGGTGCTTGGATTTCCTGCGGGAAGGAGGGATGGGGGACATGAAGCCTGGAGCACGGTGGCGACGGCAGGGAAGGAGCAGAACTGATACCTGTGGGGCAAATCCTTCTCTGGGGAGTGGGAACCCCCACCCCCCGAGCTTGGCATGGAGCAGCTGGGAGGTAAGTGTGGGGATGGGCTCAGGGGGGAGTGCTGGCAGCGGGTGTTATGTCGCACCCTGCCTCTGAAAGCCACTAGTGCCAGAGTGGGTCAAAGCCACAGGAGCTGCTTGCACGCAACAGACTCTCCAAATTGCAAGGTTTGCAATGCCTTTCTCAGCTTGGGGAGCAGAGGCTTTTGCTAGCACACAGTAATGTGGCATCTTCAAATGCAGTGATTATGGGTGGGATTTTTAGGCATTCCTCTTGGTCATAATTTTGATCCTGTTCACCTGGCTTTGGCACACAGGTGCAGTCAAGATGCTGAAGCTGTGTAGGAACCAGGTTGCATAAATACATATGCACAGCCTGATTTGTCTCCCTCACTGCCTGGTTCCCCAGCAAAGCCCCAACAACAGCACTGGGCTTCCCCATGCTTTAGAGCAGCCCCAAGGACGCAGGGTACAAAACGTTCAAAGTAATTTCAGATGAGTCACCACCGAAAAGGGTGTGATGAGCAACTGAGACTACAAGGGTTGTTTCAGGGCAATGATCTGCTTCACATCTCTCCATGGGGCAATGCAACAGGCTCCCCATGTTTCAAAGCAACTCCTTGTGAAATGTGAACTTGCCATACATGCCAGTGCCTACACAACTGCAAAAAGCTGAAGGCCTCCCCTCAAAAAACAGCTTGGGACAAAAAGTGAACATCCAGAGGTCCCTGTGCTGTGCTGTCTGCCTCAGAGGAGCCAGGCAGAGCATCTCTGCAGTAGTGAGGGTGGGGGCTGCCAGCAGGGCTTGGCTGATCATTATGCACATTGTTGTGGAAAGGTGGTGTCCCACAGAGAACATATGCCAGGATGTACCTCCATGGCACTGGTGCATGGCCACAGAGGTTTCCCCTGTGACCTTGCTTCTGACCATATCCTTTCCCCTTTCACTTACTTGGTCATTTGTTTGCTGTTACATGTATTGGATGTACCAGACTTGCAGTAGAAACAGCTCCTCCAAAATGCTACATTTCCTACTCCTTTCCTAAAGCTTCGGGCAACCTATCATGGAGCACAAAGGCGACACCGCAGCTGTGAGCATCTTGCAGGCCACAGATCTGCACTATAAAAGCACTGTCACTGCCTCTTGCAGTGTGATGCACTCTATCTCCTGCAGCCACATGAAAAATTCCCTGACGTGTTCCAGCCCCAGCCACTGCAACAGTGACAAAATAGCACAGTAACAGCCCACAGCCACTGTGTGAAACTAGACTCTTACTCATCAGCTTTTGCATTGCTTCAGAAACACTGTCCTACCCTTCACCATAAATCTGTACCCAGCTTTGCCTGAGCTGGACCTTTAACATCAGCCACGTCTCCCGTAAGAAGCACTTCTTATCAGGAGTATCATTTCCTCCTCTTAAATAAGATCAAAAGCGTTCAACAATAACCAGTTTGATCTATGACTTGCATTTCCTCTCGGGCTTGCCATTGGCTTACAGGGATTTACATACCCATCAGCACTTTCAGAACAGCACCACACAGGCTGAATGGGGAAATGTGTGGGTGGGTATGGGTGGGTGTGTGGGTGTATCCAAGTTTCCTACATCCCTAAACTTATCAGTCAGAAAATCGAATGTTGGGGCATTTGCATGTCATTATTGCTTACCTATTTTATCTATTTAGCCTAATTAGCTAACTAGGTTCATTTAATCCTCAGCATTCACTAATCCCAATTAGAGATGGTCCCAAACCAGGATCTGGGTCCCAATTAGAAGATAACAAGCTCTTGGCAATCTGCTGCCCCCAGCGATCCCTGCAGCTGATCGTGATGTGTGGGAGTGCAAGAGCCCCCATAAAACAGCAAGGAATTGCAGACCTACATCACCTCTGTGCTCAAGCTCTAAAGACAACTGAGCAGCAGATCAGGATCTAAATGCATATTTTGCTTTGCATTGGTCTGCATATATCTTGAGTACTATATCCTCTCCCCTGACCCCCCAAAAAGTGAAGGAGAGCTGGTTTTTGCACATGTCCATATCAGTTGCATCAAACCATCCATAGAGGCCAGAAAAGTCTCTGACTATTAAAGCTCTTATATCTCATCATCCTTTGCAGCTGCTTCTTGTCTCCTTGGCTCATTCTGAACATGACATGGTGACGAATGCACACACATGCTGTAGCCACTATGCACAAGTAGCTGAAACAAGATATTATGCCCAGATGAAAAAGTGAGCTTGTTCTGCAGCAGCCGTGGTCAACGGGACAGACCTTGAGGCTTGCATTTGACTTGGCTGTTAAAAAGGGCTACTTGTGTCTGCTCTGCTTCTGCGTGCACAAAGGAGGGACAGTGGCATGCAGAGTGCCTGCAGGCACTTTGGCATGTCCCCATGAGCATTAGCTCCAAGAGTCCATCACTGTTTCACCAAAGCTGCAGGGCTGAAAGATGTGGTATTAGTGGTCTCCTGCAGGTCCCACACCATCAACGTGGTTTCAGCACAGAGTAGCACAGATAGACTGATCAGCACTTGCCTCCTTGATGTTTTCAAAAAGCCATGTCTTCCACTCAGCACTGTACCTGGTCCATCTTTTCCTGCAGTTGGAAAGGGTTTTACCTTCTGTGTGGCTGGCACCATTGGCGAGACATGCTTCATTCCCCTCCAGGGAGGCAAAGGGTTTCTGGTAACCTGTGCAAGCAGGAGGCTCCATGTGGGTCTCCTACAGCCTTTTCCTAAGTATGTTCTTCTCCCAGCCAGGAACATCTGACTCTGCCAAGATGTGGATGCGTAAGTTGCCAGCTCCTCTCACTGGAAGATAATAGCTAGCTCACTGAACAAAGAAAATCCAATTTGGCACCAAAAAAAGCAAACAGTCTTATTCTGGTCTCTCATCTTTTTTCACAGTTGGTGCAGTTCATCAGACTTTTCACTGATTTATACCTTGGCTGCAAGAAGAGTTTCTGACTCAAGGTTATTCTCCTCTCAGGTGTAGGCATGTCCTTGCTGTAACACAGAATGAAAGGGTTTATGAGCTGTGGATGTTCAAAGGGAGAGAGACATGGAGCTCCTGGAGCAGGTCCAGTGCAAGGCAATGAAGATGCTTAAGGGATGAAGACAAGCTGAGGGAACTGGGCTTGTTCAGCCTCAAGAAGAGACAACCAAGAGGGGAAGTCATCAACATTTACAAGTATCTGAAGCAAGGACGTCAAGAGACTGGAGCCAGGGGCTCCTCACTGGTGCCAAGCAATAGGCCAAAAGGCAACGGGCAGAAACTGATGCACAGGAGCTTCCACCTGAACATGAAGAAGAACTTTACTGTGCAGGTGACTGAGTGCTAGAACAGATTGCCTAGAGAGCCTGTGGAGTCTCCCTCCCTGAAAATATCCAAGAACTGTCTGCATGCAATCCTGTCCAATGTGCTCTAGGATGACCCTACTTGAGCAGGGAGGTTGGATCAGATGACACACTGTGGTTCCATCCAGCCTGACCCACTTTGTGATTATGTGAATGTTCACATCTGTATGACAATTATGTAGGAAGTGGTGGGCCACAAGTCCCCAGGTGCCTGGAGAATGAGGCTACTTCTGGCAAGTCTTTAATGAATTGTTTCTAAAAGCCTGATGGCACCTTAGGGTTTCTTTTTTTCCCTTTTCTTCAAGAGGACCACTAGAAAATTAAATGATTGTAGTTTCCTTTGCTGTAGCAGAGCTTAAAGGGGAAACTAACCCAGGAGCTCATACACTGCTCACTGAATTCAGCAGGGCCTTTTCTGCCAGCTTCAGTGAAGTTCTGGAACTGGCTCTCTATCAAAGGTGACTTTGATTTTTTGCGGTGTGTGGGCCTTTCCTCCCATTTCTCTATGGGGAATAGCTTTGGGAGGCTTCAGAGTTCAGATGAAATATTTGCTGTAGCTAGCCCTCAGCTTATTTTCTCCCTTGCATCATGACTATTCTTCTCTTTTACAGCTGGCAGCTATAATCACTGCTGGCCTCCTCCTGCTCTACCTTCTGCTGTGCTACGAGGATTTCCATTTCCATGTGGCTCATGTGTATGCTCGCCTGGGGTACCCCAATGCCCAGCACATCCTGGGACAGAGGTATTTGCAAGGTAGTGTTTCTCTAATCTATGGCTAACTTGCTGACAGAGTGTGCATGCTTATAAGCCAGAACCACAAACATGGCTTTGTGGCACCAACACACTGCTGGATTTTGGACACTGTATTTTAAACCTATCTGTGACTTGGCTGTCTTGTCTCACATCCAGGAGCTGGAGTGGAAAAAAATGAGGACATGGCCATGCACTGGTTCAGGTGAGGCACAAAAATCCCCCAAGCAATTCCTGCCATGGGAAATTGGTTTGTTCTATGGAAAGGCTACTTGTGATACGGGAGGAAGAAAAAGCTGGCAGTGCTTTGGGGGCAAACCTGCACTGAGCTGTCCTGTGCTGGTGGGAAGGAGGTTCACAGGTGGCAGCAGGGAGAGCAGGAGCTCCTGACTTCTCATTGTGGGTTGCATTATGCTTTGCTCCACTTTCCCCACCTGCTATTGCTATTTTTTAATCAGTGGGAAGAAATGAAGTATCTCGACAGTGACAGTGCAGAGGGATGCTGGTGCTGCTGTATGGCTTTTTGGGGAGGTTTGAGCTGCAGGTGGGCAGCAGGGAGAATGCACAGGTGCAGGAGGGGAGTGAGCCAGGAGCTCCTGAGGGAATGGGAAATCAAGCTACAGCAAAGTATTATTTTCCTGCTCTCAGCACATCCTCCCAAGAGGCTTCTGCCACATGAGTGACACAGCCATGCCTGTGTGTGCATTTGCTGTGGTACCCATAGTAGTTACACCTGTGATGGGAGCCTGGCCTATGCCCCCTGAAGTCCTACCATTCTTGGTGAGAAATGGGAAGGATTAAGGACAGGGAAATTTACTGTGCTACTCAAAAAGCAAGAGGAGAGGAGAGGAGTAGGCATGTTGGATGGTGTCTCTGCCTGCTCAAGGCATAGAACAGCATCAAGCTGCAGGACTTTTAGGGTTGAAAGAACTATGCCTGGGACAGCAGGAGATGCAAATCAAGGAGGAATCATTAAAGATATCCATACCTAGAGAAATGCTGAAGCCTTCGTGCTTTTCTGAATAAGGATGTTTCCCAAATCAGGGCCTTAAATTTCTAAAGAGTCACATTTCAAAAAGTGAATTATACATAACTTTTCCCTTACTTGCTCTGTCCTGGTTTCATTGAAGGTGACAAGTAAGTACCATGCAGCTGCTCACTGGTTTCTCCCCTCCTCTCCCACTCCTGTGGGACAGGGAGGAGGATTGGAAAAAGGTAAAACCCATAGGCTGAGATATGAGCAGTGTGATAATTGAAATAAAGTAAAATATAACAATCGTAATAAAAGAGAGGAATAAACCCCAAGAAACAGAAGTGATGCCCAACACAGTTGCTCATCACCCTGAGCAATGCCCAGCCTGCCCCTGATGATGGGCAGCTCCTGACCAACCTCCCCAGTTCATACACTGACCATGAGATGCTCCATGACACTGAATGTCCCTTTGGCACGTTCAGGTCAGCTGTCCTGGCTGTGCTTCCTCCCAACTTCTTGTGCACCTGCTTGCTGCCAGAGCATGGGAAACTGAAAAATCCTGGATTTAGGGTAAGCACTGCTCAGCAACAGCCAAAGTATCAGCATGTTACCAACATTATTCTCATACTGAATCCAAAGCACAGCGTTGTACCCGCAGCTTGGAAGAAAGGTGACTCTCAGCCAAAACCAACTCCTACCTTGCTTGAGAAAATTCAAACTCTGTTTTTCTTGTTCTGTGCTTCTCTTACCATTTTCTGTGCTTGTCTCTTCCTGGCTGTAGGCAGGCTGCGGGGCAGGGCCATCCCCATTCCTCCTTCAACCTGGCAGTGGGGACGCTCAGAAACATGACCGTGGCACCTGAAGAAGGGTAACCTGAGATAATTCTCTTCCTTCTCATGACAGCTTCATTCCCAGCTCCTCTTGGGGAGGAAGCAGGGGAAAGCTACTGCTGTAGGTACTCCATGCATGAATCCACTCCAGCCTTTCTAATGCCCTTTTTTTGCATTGTCAGTAATGCAATCCTACCTGCAGCAGGGAAATGGAAAAGCACAGTTAATCCAATGACACTTTAAAAATTAGGTGTCACAGTACCTACCAGTGCCTGTGGTCTGATTGCATATGTTTTTCCATGATGATTTCCCAAAGAAGGCAAGGGACAAGACCCATACTGGTATAGAAAGAGCTATTGAAGTGACATGTGAATTTTCTGCTGAAGAGACCTGTCTTTCTCTTTTAAGGGAATTCCCTTTTCACTCTCCTTCCATCCAGTGGGATCAATGAGAAGCTTCCCACTGACTGCCTGGGGGTTGGGTTGAAACTGCTCGGGATGAGTTTCTTTCCCTGATGTGCACGTGCACATTGCACACCACTGTTCTCAGCAAGGCCCACAGATAAAGAAATTTTGCCTTGTGCTTTGTACAGTCACTGTGATGACTTGTCTTGGGGCTAAGCAAAGCTGAAGAAACTGATCCCATCATAGTGAAACCCATCCCTTTCTTTGATTCTGTGTATTGCTTCATTTTGATTCTTTTCATTTGCTTCAAGCCTGAAAATTAATTTTTTTTTGGTTGGAGAGAGCAGTTGTACACTAAATGAAGCTAAAAAAGCATTGTTTGGATGAACCTTGTGATTTGAAGCCAGTGCATTTTGTTTCAGTCTCCACTGCATTTTGCATGATGAGACTCACATATTGGGTAGTATTTCAAGAACTCCAAAACCATTTCTCCTTCAACTAAGATGAGAAAATCACCAAACCTAGAACATAGGTGCTCTGCACATAAAAGCAGAAGGAAAATTGGATCATTTTCTGAATAGGGGAGAGTTAACTTTACAGATGTTTTCATATTTAGTAGCTGTGTTTCTTTTATAAAACCCTGTGTAATTAAAATTTAGCTAGTAATGAATTTAGGATTTCCTCCTAGATTTTCTTCATGAAGGTTTCATGTCCTTCAGGGAAGTGAAGAAACTCCTCAGCGTGGCAGCAGCCCATGGGCTCCTAGAAGCCCAGCAACTTTTGGAAAACATCTTCAAGAGCAGAAAGCTTCCCTGAATGACTGCTGCAACACCAATTCTGGTCCAACGTTGCCTTCTTCTTCACTCAGCAACCCCACCTTCTCCTTGCTGAGTGTCTAGTCTTCAGGAATTTGAATCATTCACTGGACATTCCTTTCACTTTGTGGTGCATCTCCATGGTCAGGTCTATACCACTCATGTGCTGCTGCTCCTTCTCCTTTTGCTTCCTGGCTTGCCACTTCTGAAGACCACTGGAAAGGTGAGCTGGAGGAAATCAGTAGCCTTCAAGGTTAGGCTGATGATAAGCATATGAATATTTTTGAAAAAGCTCCCGTCACTCTTGCACCAACTCATCTGCTAATGCTAAGTTAGATCCAAATATTGATCTGGGCTTGGTGCAGTGTTGCTTGCATGTTTGTGCCACCTTTCATGCTCTGCTTAGGCATTGTAATAACTGATCACAGCTAAGGCTTTATCACTGTAAATCAGCATGACATGCACGCATGATCCATTTGTACTGGAAATGACAGTGATTTAATAGAAAATATAAATGATGCTCTCACTTAACAGCTATTGTTCCTTATCAACATTACCATTGTCATGCCAGTTCTGGGGAAAAGTAATTCAATTTAATGGAAACTGCCTTCATTTTCAGGGTGGTCTCAGTTTAAAACCACAGTGAGCAATTGCATTTCACGGGTAGTGCACTCAACTAAACAAAGACCCACAGAGTTTTGCTAGCAATAAAATTGTTTCCCAGGGCTTTTGTTGGTGTGTAATGTTTCCTTTCTTCCTACCATGATTATTCAGCTCACTTGTTGCATGACACAGGGTTCTGCACTCCCCCTGGGTGCCTGAGGCCACACTGGTGAGCCTGAGAAGAAGGGGCTGCCACTGAGGGAACAAATGGGACAGCAAGCCCATGGAGGGGTCCAGGCTTTGGTTTCTGAGAATTGCTATTGTGCCAGGACTCATAGGAAAAGGCAAAAAGGATTTTATCCAGGCTCCTATTTTCCTGTCCCCTCTTGGATGTCAGCCTCAGTATCTTTCTAGGGTGATGCTGGCAACAACTGGGGGGCATCCCACAGGCGCAGCATGCCAGCACTCTGCACACTGGAGACTGGTGTAGGCTGTGTGGTGGCCACACAGAAAGGAAGGGATGGCTGGGCTTTGCCTCTTCTCTGCCTGGCTGTCCCCAGACTGCGCTCCTCAGGTCCAGCTCTGTATCCTGCTCCTGACAGGAGAGGACAGAGAGGAGACCTGTGGCCTGGCTGTCCTGCCTCCCTCAGCTCATCCCTGTCAGCATGCTGCACACCAATGCTCTCTGGTGCAGTGCAGCTGCCTGCTCCTCCCACTTGTCTCCTTTCTTTCCCTTCTGTGCTCCTTCCCACACAGCCCTTTATTAAATCCACAAACTGCACAGCAGAGCAGAGCTGCAGGTGAGTTTCTCTGTTTCCTTCTCCTCAAGCAGAAAAGCAAGACACCATTTGCCAACTCAAAAGGGAACTTATTTCCATGGCCTCTGCAGTCCATGCCCTGATCCAGGACCCTTTGGAGGCAGGGGAATATTTCCCTTGATGTGAGGCTTGTGCTGCATCACCTCTCACACCCTTTTTTTCTCATAGAGTAAACATGCATGAGCAGTAGCTTTAGATTTAGAAACCAGACCTGTGCTTTACATCTCATATATAGAGAAATGCACCAATTAAGTGCACCAGGCATCCTTTCCAGGCTGTGGTAGCCTCCTTTCTGTGCCTGGGAGCAGGAAAGCCTTGTCCTTGTCTCCACAAAACAGCATCCATCAGCTGAGTAACATGAGGAGCTGTCTCAAAAACCCTGCTGAAACCCAGAACCAGTGTGCACTACCGACTCCTCTACCCCCAAAATTATCCTCCTTGTTTTCTCCATCCTCCCTAGCTGCAGCAGCCAATGTCAGAGGGACATCCAAGCATGGTTGCAGAGAGCCATTTCCTGTTGCACACTCCTGCCAACCAGTGATGGCCAAACTCGTGCACCTGTCACACCTTTCCTATTGCCCCTGGGTCCAGGATGATGCTGTTAGTGGCCCAGATATGACATAAGGTCAGGGAGCCAAGGCTCACCTGAGTACGTGAGGAGCAAATGCACTGAGGGCCTGGTGGGCAGGGTCATTGCATTTCATGGTGTGCTGGGTTGCCCCTGGCTGGATCCCATCAAAGCCATTCTCTCACTCCCCTCTGCAACTTTACTGGGGAGAGAAAATACAGCAAAAGGTTCGTGAGTTAAGGGCTGGGAGACATCACTCACCTGTCACAGACATCACTCATCTGTCACAAAACAGACTGAACTTGGGGATATTAATTAAACTTATTACTAAAAAAAAAAAAATGTCAGAGTAGAATAATTAAAAAGAAAATTTTAAAACCAACTTTTTCCTCATCACTCCCTCCTTCCCTGGCTCTACCTCATCTCCTCACAGCAGTGCAGAGAGATGGGGAATGGAGGTTATGGTCAGTTCACTACAGCTATTTCTGCCACTGCTGCCACCTCATGGAGAAGACTCCTTCTGCCCCAGTGTGGGGTTCCTCCCAGAGGACAGAGTTCTCCACTAGCTGCTCCAGTGTGGGTCACTTTTCATGGGGTGCAGTCCCCTTCTGCTTTTCTTTGGCCACAATTACATCTATGCAGTAACTTTTTTTTCCCTTCTTAAATACGTTATCACAAAGGCATTACTCTCATTCCTGACTAGGCCAGCCTTAGACAGCAGCATGTTTTCCTTGCAATCATTGGCTCTGGCAGACATGGGGGAACCTTCTGGCAGCTTCTCACAGAAGGCATCCCATAGCTCCCCTCACTATCAAAATATCACCACACAAACCCAGTGTACAAAGGACTTAAGAAATCACCTTTTTCAGTTCTCCAGACAAAATGAGAAGCAGGTTTCTGTATGCTGATCAATTTTCCCACCTGAACCATGCTGTTGCCCAAAAACAAAATGGGCATTAGCACCAACCATAAGATTCTGCAGCTACCAGGCAACAATTCAGCCTCAAGGTTCACGCTGCCTTTCCTTTAGTGACAAGGTGTAATTCTTTGCTTTCTGAAAAAAAAACTGCTTTAGAATATAACATATCAGCTGAAATTTCCTGATGGTATACATGGTCTTGTACAATGGGTGAGTGACCTATCATCCAGTGCTATCCACATGGCCCTCTTTATTAAAAAAGAATAGTAAGAGCTGGACAATAAGTCTTTACAAACAACTCTGCATATGATTCAACAGAAAGAAAACAATTGTTTGTTCAATAAAGTCGTTTATCAAACAGCAGCAGGGGGAAGCCATTGGAACTCAAGGTGGTGACAAGATTTTACCAGAAAAAGATGTTCACTGTTTTCCTGCAATTTACAGGATTAGTGCTTGCATTTTTCCCCTTGCACCACCTCACTTTGAAACACAGGTGTCTCCTACCCTAATTGCTGCCCATACAATTTTGCTCTGGATTTTCTTTCAGTTCATGGTTTTGCAGTTGATGGCTGAGATATCATGTTCATGTTCCTCTTGTTTTTTCCCTTTTTCTCCCTAGACCTGCCTTGCCATGGCTGTTCTGGCTGCTGGTAAATGTGGGCACCGTGTCCCCACCTCAGGGAATGGCCCCCACTTGTGGGGCACTTGTCCCACACAGCATGGGATGGACCTCCCCAACAGCTGCCAGCCCTCCCCTCCTTGGCACTGCCTGTACTCAGGCAATTAGAAGGATTTTCTTTCCAAAAACACAGCTCTAATTATAATCTAATTCATCTTATTTGAAGTACAGTTTGGTAGTATTTCCATTATGCAAATATCAATTTATTATCCTCACATTATGTTTTGACTACAGTTGTGTTGCTAATTAGAGGTAATTTAAGTGCTTTTAAAAACCCCATCCTTTCCTCTCCATGCACCCTTACTTCCTTGCAAACCACACAGTGCAGATATTTAGCATAGAGTCAGTGATGAAAACCTGCAGTTATCAGCTCCGTTTGCATCACTCTAATTGACTTTCATTATGTTAGAAACCACTTAGAAAACATGATTTTTTCTGATTTACTTGGGATTGGGGATGGAGACATGAAAGAGGAAGGTAACTGACTCCAGCTGCATTTCTAACATCTTTCTGCCCAGACTGTCAAGTGCATTTGGTGTGGCTCTTGCAGTAACAGACCACACCATTGCCTTTGGTTGAGGGGGAGAATTAGAATTATATTAATGCTAATCTAGGAGAAACAACACATTCCTGTCATAAGACAGAGAAAAGCTGACTCCAGGAGTTTGGCTGAAAAAAATCATAAACCTGGCTGTTGCAGAGGTATTTGTGTGTCCTCTATAGCCCCACCAGCAGAGGCACTAGGAAACTAGGATAAACCCTATAACAGCAGTTCCCATCTGCCCTAACTGAAGGCAGTAGGAAGACTCTAGGTTTTGGTCATGGGGGCTGCCCAGCTTGGTACAGGCCTTAGAAGGTGAGCAGTGGAGACTTTTTGGGGGGGCAGATAAGACAGCCATGGGGAGATGTGTGGGAATAAGGACTAGGCAGTGGGTGTTTATGGAGGGCTAACACAGTCTGTCACTGACATCCTTAAAATCCTCACAGGATTACTCCTCCCAACCCATTTTACAATAACCACATCTTCTATCCATTTTTTTTTTCTGAGATTTTCTGTTGGGCATGTTAGGTGTGTCTGCTGTCACAGCTCAGGGCAGGGAGGGATCCTGCCTGCCATGCAGGTGACAAAAAGGCTTTTGCCTCCTAAAGCATCTCCAAGGCCATCCCAGTTTGATTTGGCTGGCATCTTTTCTGACCATAGAAATGTTGTTTTACCAAACACTTTGAGGAGCTCTCAGAGCTTCCCAGAAAGATGACTTTTAGCAGGGGGAAGGGAATGTTAGTGCCTGTAATAAAAGCCCACAGAATGATCAAAACCATAGATGGGTAAAGAAGCTGTGCAGCTCTGGCTTTGAAGTGCTTGCTTCAGCAGTAGCTGAACATTAGGGGTCCCCAGCGGACTTTCAAAAGCTNAAAAAAAAAAAAAAAAAAAAAGAAAAAACCTGAAGCTTTTCTGAATTTGTCTACAATATAAATCCCAATACCCCACCCACCTACCAGGCAAGCTCTGTTGATACCAGGGGCGAAACAACAGCATTAATGCTCTGACGTAAAAAGAAGACAGCAGCCGCTGTGCTGTGCCTACAGAAACCTGGGGCTCTCCGAGAGGGCCTTTTCTTTCTGCCCAAAGTCAAGCTTCAAAGCTTCCTGCTCCGTTTTGTTCTTAATTGAAAGTGCTATTGCAGTGGGAAGGGTTGTTTTTGTTTTGCCAATCCCTTTCCCTGCTTTTAGTTTATTTTCCCCAGGAGACTTCATCTTTCATTTGCAGAGTGAATTCAGCGTCCTGTAATGGAGACTTAATGATGGATCGTGGGTGGGTTTAGGGGAAGCTCTGCTATGGCACTGCCACACTGCACCAAACCTCCTCCAGCTGGGAAGGGGCTGGGCTCTTCCCGAGGGAGAGGAGCCGACAGTGGGATTAAGCAGATCTTTTGCACTTTTTGCACCCAGCAGTTGTTGAAAGGGCAAGGGCCACAAGGCCTGGAAAAGTTCTCTGTGTCTTGGGAACCCTGCCCAAAGCCCCTGGCTGTGGCACTGGTGTGGTTCCCGTCTCCGGGAAGGGAGGAGATCTTACCTAGAGTGCAGACAACTTCAAGAAAGCCATCTTATTAAAAATCCCACCACTGAATAGCAGTACAGAAAGGGAAGACAAAATGAATTGTCTTCCTGAGGCTAAAGTAAGCATTATAATAAAAATGTCCACCAAGACCTGACAGCACTTTAAAGGGCTGTCATTTCAGTGTCCCACAGCTGACAGCTCTGTCATTCAGCTCTCAGAAATTAGCACATATAATACTCCACATCACTTTCAATCATTAATTAAAAAGGTACAAATACTGTAAGACAAGTGTCCTTAGCATGCTAAGAATTTCTTAAGGTAAGATACAAGGTGAGCTTTGCATTTCTACTTGGTTCATGTTCTGCATGGGATGCTCCCTGGCAGATGCCCCCAGAGGGATTTAGGACCTTTTGTAAAACTGCCACACAGTGGGTACTACTAGGACAGCACCTAGCAACACCCCCTCTCTGTTGGCAAATACCTTTTCAGTGGTTTTTGTGTTTTTGTTTTTGTTTTTTTTTTGTGAAAGTCACAAAGCCCTGAAACTACTCAAGGTTATCCAAAACCTGGATAGGATGGCATTAATTAAAGGTGGTGTGACCCCTCAGGCCTCCCTGGGAACACACCTTGGCAGGAGGCTGAGTGGGGCAGGGGATGCTGCAGCTCACAAGAGCTGCCAGTGCACCGTCAGCCTCAGTTCAGCTTTGCATCACAAACCCACAGCACAAGCCCAGCTTTAGAAGCAAACACCGAGGTGTGTCTGGCCTCATCCCCTGCCCTGGATGTACAGGGAAGAAAAGCATTATGATGCAAAAATTCAGTCCATCTCTGTCTGCTCCACCAAGTGCCCTGGTGCATGTCCCATGGCTCTTTTAGAAGAGCACTGTAAGATGAAAGCCCAGGGCATAAGAAGGAAAAAAAACCTTAAAAAAAAAAAAAAAAAGACAAACTAATTCTTTTTCTCCCATCTTTACTATGCTTGCCTTCAATATTGGATTAATAAGAGGCACTGAAATATAGTCACATTATAACCCAAAATTAGTTCACAAAAGGAATTAAGTTAATTAGGAAAAGACAAATGTCTGGGCACTGTTTAGAAACCAAAAGCAAAATTATCCTCTATAGCTGGGGTACAGCAGCAGGTGACTATGACAGAAACATGGGGATTCCCTTCCCGCTCCCACCTTCCATCCTGTCTGCCCAGGGAAGAATTTGTAGATTTGGGGAGAAGAGCATCTCAAAAAGAAGTGGAAAATGTTTCTCAGAGTTCAGAGAGAATAGAGGAATTGGGATGACAGCCTCTACCTGTTGCTACCACACATCCAGTACTTCTCAAATTCCCCATAAAGCAACCATTTAATTAAGGAGTCAGCTTGAGAAAATTAGAATAAACTCTGCTGGAGCTTAATGATGACCAGATCCTTTTTACTGCCAGTTTTCCTCCAAAATGAATAGTAGGCTATCATGGACTCATGTCATTCACCTGGCTCTTCTGTTTGCCACTCACATTGATATGGCTGACTGCCTTAAGAATAGCAAAATCAGCCAAATTTCCCCCTTGCCAAATGACTCATCCAGCACAACACTGGTCTGTACTCATTTGTTTCCCAAAATGCCTGTGTGGTGGTGTCCAAATTGTCACCAACAGCATTTCTATGAAACACTTTTAGCAAAATGTCAGTGGCTTTGCCCAAGCTCTGATAAGTATCTTCTTAAGATGAGCTGAATCCAGCAGGGACTTTACTCCCAAGTCCCAATTCAGCAACACAATTAACTCCACATTTAAATTATTTTTTATTAAATTATTTTATAAAGTGGGATGAACATATTAGTCAGGGTCTTGGGTCTCTGGCATGTTCAGCAGTTCCCAGGCTGTTTGGCCAAAGCTTAGTCACAAAACAACAGTAAGAACTATAATAGAACTCACCTTTTCAGTGATGAGGGGAAAACCCAGTAGCACACATTTTCCTTCTCACAGGAGGTGGGAACCAGACCGGTAAGGAAGTTTCCTGTAGCCATTGAAAGACATGATTTAGGATTTTTTTCCCTATATATAGATAATGGCTGAAAAACTGTAGAATGAAAAGCCTTTTGTAGATGCTTGAACATTTAGAAAAAAAACCTGACTAAAATGTATTCTCATCATCCAAAGGATGAGTGCTTGGCAGAGAGGTGGAGGAAAGGCTCCACTGCCATTAAGGACTGGCACAGCATTGCCAGTGCAGTTGGTCCTTTCCTGACCACATTTCCACCTGGCTCTCAGAGGGCAGTAAGTTTTGTGAGCAAATCTCCCTTCTTTCTGATACCCTGTGGGCAAGGATCATCCTGTCCTACCCTCTTCAGAGGATGAGGAAATAGAATTCAGTGTGAGAAGGTGGATGAAGGGCCACCTCATCCTGGTAGCCAGCTCAAACAGCAGGATTTGTTTCTCACTTCACAGCATGAGGGTGCATCATGCTGGTTTCTGCTCTCCAGTACTGAGCAGGCTAATGTACTTCAAACTGAAGTAGGCTCCTCCAAGCTTAGCATGGTTCTGATTGCACAGTCTCTGCAATCTTGAGTAATTGTCACTGCCAAGGGCTCCTCAGAGTTCAGCACAAGGACCTCTGAAATTGCAGTGCTGCAGGAGAGTCCCCTCCCCAAAACTCTTTCTGATGGTCTCTTGTGTTTCTGACCCCAAGTGCTGCTGGGAGAGTTGGGAAGGGAAGGTCAGTTCAAGATAAGAGGCCCAGGTAAAGTAAAGGTCTCTTTTCTTTAGTTTCAAGGGTGCAGCACCATTTTTTCCCACTGCTTACAGGACATCTCCACAGTTCATGGAACAGTTCATCAAAGGAGGAGTTGTGGTCCTTACCGGCTGGGACTATGAAGCACATCTTTGGTGGTGAGCAGGATTTCACACTGCAGACACCTTCTGTTGAAAACCAAAAGTGTAGTCTCAAGTGTCAACACAGACAAGTTCATTTCTTGAATTTAAGGGTAGGGTTATGCCAGCAAGGCAACTGCCTTCATGAAACTAGAAAGATGAGGGTGGCAGAGGAGGCTAACAATTCATGGCAGTGCAAAGATCCAGCCCCTACAAATGACATCCCACTTGAAGACACTGCTTGACATTAAACCCATCGTGAGTGCAAAACCTGCATGCACTGGGGGCTGGGTGTGGGGTGGGCATAGGATATTTTCCCATAGTTTGAACCACAGCTCAGCTGTGACTCTTTTGCAGCAGCTCAGGAAAAAAAGAATTGCTGGATATTTCAGAAACTGAAGAGAGAAGACAAAAAAAGCAGCCACCAGCCTGGGATTTGGGGAAAAAAACATTAGCTTGAGCTGCCAAAGAAGAACAGAGAAACCAGTAGGGAGGCCCTGGAAAAAGGCAACAGAGAAAAGGTCAAAATACTGATGCTGTGCAGTGGAGCTAAGGGATGGATGCCCAGGGCAAAGCCACAGAAAAGCCTCAAGGCCTGAAGGTTCAGTCCCTCTGCCACAGGAGCTGCCTTTCACTTAGTCCTGTCCCTGAGCAGTGACAGGGCAGACTGCAGGGTCAGGAAAGCCTCCCTCCCTAAGGGCATTCCTCTGATGCTGCCCTTCCCATTCAGTGTCCCTCCATGCCTGGGGCAGCACCAGAGCAGGAGTCTGCAGAGCCCTCCCACTGCCAGCATCCTCCATCACTCCCTGCATGGCATGCCGGAGCTAACTCACCTCTGATCTGCGTTTTGCTGAGCTGTGCTTCAGCAGCTTAAACTATTTATTAGTCCCTGCTTCATGAAGCCATTCACCACTCAAGAGGCTTACCTGGAAAGCCCACAGTGTCATACTTGTGATGAGGAGGCTGTAGTCAGTGCTGAGAGCATCCCTGTGCAAGACTCAAAACACAGGCAGTGGCTGTGCAACTGCAGGCAGGGTTGCCACTGTCCTGGGCACAATGCTCTGGCTCCACAGACATATTTGGGTTCTGGTTTTTTACAGGGTCTTTTCCCAAAAGTCTTTAGGCAACTCGATGATTCATAGATCTTCTTCCACTGAGAGCCTTTGGGGTGACCAGAACAGTTCCAAAAGAACAAAAAAATATTAGTCCATGGCTGATTAAGCTAGCATTACTGCTCATCTTGAACACAGGAAGCAGCTCCTCCTGACCAGGAAGAGAAAACGCCTCATTTTAGGCACCAAAAGGCTTTCCCTGGTTTCCTGCTAAATAACTGCAGCCACTGAGCAGTAAATTCACTTCAAGGAGAAAACACTCAAGAGTCCACAGGGATTCACAACTGTATGGAGAAATGAGTGCCTCAAAATTTTACAGGTTTTTAGAAAAATAAATGTTTGTTTTGCCTCCCTCTTGGAAAGACAAAAATAAAAAAAGAAACATTCAGGCAAACAATTCTATTACTATTTACATAGAACACAGGTGTATATTTACTCCATAATGTGTTAGCTAGAGAACAAATAATCTCCCCACTCCCCACAAAAAAACCTCACCCCAAACTCGCAGGTGTGGGTACCAAAAAGTCCTGCTAAAAATCTCTTGAGCTAGTACAGCCATAGACCAAGAAGGAGGAAATAAAACCACCTCACTGCTACCCTCTAGGGAGTGGTTCATATTAGCACTGGGGGCTTTGCTCCTCCTGAAACCACCTGTGGACAGCTCCCATCAGAGCCAGCTGGTGCAACTCACCTATTCACAAGGCTGGGTTTGTTCCCCTTTGTTTGGATACCAGCTTTTGCCACTGGTTTGATTGGGCCCACGTGGAGCATTTTGCTCCTGTTACTTATGTTATGGTTTTAAAGGCAGTCACAGAGAATAACCTGTGAATGATGTTTACTGTGTCCCAATAGTCTGCCAAGGTTTCCGGTTTCAAGAAATGAAGTGATAGGCAAAAGTGCTCAAAGAAGAAAAGCTGAGAGGTTTTCTTCTTTTTTGCTTGATATAAAATAAATATAAATTAAAAATAAAGTTTCTGCTTAAGCCAAAGGAAAATCTGAATTTTAGCCTGCCTACTCCCTGTGTACAGCAGCAAACCTTGCCCTCTTGTGCACCACTGGGCTCAGGACATGTGGCTAGCTGCAATGAAACACAAGTTTCAGGAGACCTTGTTTATCTTCTGCCTTCCCCAAAAGCTATTACTGATGTTTTTTAGAATCTGTTGAAGTATTTAAGGGATTAAAGCCATTGACTGTGATTTCTGACAGTAGATTCAAAGCAGGTTATAGTCTCTCTGTGTGAAGTTTTGTACTGCTGAATTAGATCAAATGCTGATGCCTTTGGGGGCAATAAAAATAATTCCAGCTTGTGACAGAAAATGAATTATTTCAGAATTAATTCAGAATAATTCTTGGTAGAAATCATATATTGTATAATTACAGCCATAATGGCTATTTGATTTTGAGATAAGAAGTGGTTACCATAGTGATGCAATTCTTAAAGATAATTTTTGCCTAACACTGTATAAAATGCTATATGATACCTGTCTTCACAAGAAAGCAATTTATGAAGATGAGTTTTCCTAGTGTTAGGCCTGGGGTATGAGCAAGCAATACAGGCTATATATGGAAAAACATTCCCTGTTTGGTTACTGCCTGAAAAGCCCTATATGCACATTTCCCGGCGAACACACTCATAGATGTTGTCTCTGATTCAGAGCAAGCTACAAATCTTGCTCAGCTTTCAAGACCATGTAGACTCTGTGGAGGAATTTTAAACCTCTATGGAGTATTAGAAAAAAAATGAGAGAAGGAAATCAGAGACATATTTGTTCTGGAGAACAAGCCAACCCCTACTGCCTACCATCAGGGAGGGATAAAAATGTTTTTACTTTGAACAGTCTTTGAGGAAACATACTCTGAAATCAAAACTATTGGTAGAGTCAAGCAAAGCCACATTTTGACACATGAAGTGAAATGCAATCCTCAATGAGACTGGTACAAATTATCATTTGTCAAGACTATCATCTTTTTGGGGCTTCTTTCGGTAATCCTTGCTTATTTCCACTCATCCCTATGGTGGATTTAGAGGGACTGGTCTGCAGGATAGCTCTAGGGATTGCAGACCTGTGCCTGTGGGGAAGCTGGGTGTGTGGCTGCCTCCCACCAATAACATATCCCTGGCAGCCTGTAAGGGCAATGCAGCTTTCTTGCTTGGGTTGCCAGTAGCAAAACCAACTTGCCCATGGGCAGGACCCCTGGGGGCAACCACAGCCATGGTCATGGGGCTGAAGGACTGGGCTGGTTGCTGGATCTTTGCTGCTTTGTGGAATCCAGTTGTTTGTCTACCCTCAGATCAAAATCATTTTGGTTATTAAAGAGAGCAAGTCAGAGAGAAAGCGGCAGCACTGATCCAGCTGGGGTGGAAAGTGGGTTTTCTCATGTCATTATAGATTTTCTTGTCATCAGTGATTGCTCTGCAGTGCTTTGGTATACAAGATCCTATATTACATTCACCCTCCTTAAATTACTTCATGGCCTGATCCTCAGGATAGCCCTGATTTAAGAGAGTACACAGCTGACAACCCCTGTCCAGTGAACCCTGGGTTGCTCACTCCCTGAGGTGTCTTCTCCTGCCAAAAATTCCTGGCAAACTATAGCTAATCATGTGAAAACACCAATGCTCTATCTCCAGGTGTTTAATATAACAAGCCAGCTCGATTTGGGCTTAATTTAGGCTGTTGGCTTTTATTTTTGGAAGCTAACAGATGCAAACTTCTTCCTTCCCAAAATGGAAAGGCAGTGGGTGTTTCAAAGGTCTTGCACCTTGCTTCAAAGGTGACCCACATGGGAGCAGATGAAACAGGAATGTGGCCTTTGCAGCTTCACTGGGATGTGCAGTGGAGGGGCAGGAAGTTTCTCTCCCTCTCACCACCAAGCAATGAATATTTTCAATAGCAGCTTTAATTAAAAAGTGTTGGGCCTTACAGTAAAGATCTCCCAGACCCTGCTGCCACTGCCCAGCAGGGATGAGGAAGATCAAGCCCTAGAGCCTTCAAATGTTTGACTTACTAAAATCTGCCCCTCTTCCTCAGTACTCCCTTGTCCCTTACCCATGATGACACATTTTTGCTAAAAACCAACCAGTCCTGTCCCAAAATACACACGGTGCTGAGTCCACTTAGACAAACTCAGCTGCACCTGGAGCATGAGTGGACAGGCTCTCTGCTTTAACACATGGGATGTTTCAGACTCCTGTAAATCCACTTAATCTCAGTTTAAACACTTCTGTTTTCCAAAAACGTTGGGTCCAAAGAGCAGAGTATTAGATAAGAAAAATCCTAAAGGAGATTTGATACTTCAAATGAAAATGTTAAGATGCTAAAGCAATTCCAAATATGTATTTAATATCTAAGTTATTAAGTACCTCATACCAGTCTCAAAGCACTGAATATAAGAAATGAATGATGTGGATGTGATGACCAGAGCAGTTTTGCTTCAAATCCCAGACACAGGACTCAAAATATCCTTATTTCAGCATTGGATGAATTTCCATGCCTCTTCCCACACCAGAGAGCACCCAATGGCACCAGGAGTTGAGGAGCATCCCTGCATCTGGCAGGGCTAAGATGGGTTCCCTGCTGCTCTCAGGACCCCCAGCCCAGTCCACAGGTCCAGTAGCAGCATGTCGAGAAGGAAAACCAATTATTAATTCTGCTTTTTTTGCTGTTTCAGCTTTCGTAGCAGAGCAGGGCCTTGAGAGGAAGGCACTGTTCCTGGGAACAGTGTAGCAGGGAAAAAATGGGCAACTGAATAACAGAACCAATATGACTAAGCAGAAGCCATTTATTGTTTACATTAAGCTACAGTTACAGATTCTAAGATTGCTTGTTCATGTGTTTGTCATTATTTGATAGGATTCTCTGTCTTGTCCATGCGTCCAGCATGCACCCTCCAGGAAATATGATTGGTCCCAGGTTATTGCTCTGTGGATCTCCTTTATCTAGGTCTTGCATTCCTGGTATTCTATTTCTCAGGCTCTTCTTTTCTTATTTTAGTCTTGTTTTTCTCAGTAACCTTGACAAATTCCTGAGAGTTGTAATAGCAATAACAAATACCTACTGGAGGTAGTTTGGCTGGAGCACATTGTATTCCAAGTTATGTAGATACATTGCTACAGAACAGAGCAAAACTCCTCAGCCCTGTTGTGAAATGCTGTCAGGAGGAATAACTGAACACTTGAAAATGTGTAGAGAGTCTTCAGAGACTTGAAATAAGGATCTGAATGGTTAGATCCTTACAACAGTTTAGAAAAAAAAAAACAAACCCAACAAACCTCTGATTTTATTTTAATTGCTATTTCCTAAGTTAAAGTTAAAGTTACACCAGCAACAGACTAATCGACCTGGAGGAGGAGGTTTAAGGAAGGGTTTGAATTTCTTTTAAATTTGGGCAGGTGTGGTTTGGTGGGGTTTCTTGAGGCACAGGAAGGCTGCAGTGATGCTCAGGCTCCTGAGGCTGAAGGCGGCGGGAGGTGCAGCTCTGCCCCTGCTCTGCCCCGTCCGGCTCCATGTGCAGAGCTGTGTGCAGCTGTGCCCAGCAGGAGCAGGATGTGCCTGCCTGTGGAGCAGGGCCGGAGGAGGCCGTGGGGATGTGTGGAGGCCTGGAGCTCCTGTCCTGTGCAGCCAGGCTGGGAGAGCCGGGCCTGTGCAGCC
>WEIU01017234.1:6925-21318 GCA_013389925.1 Aegithalos caudatus | reverse complement strand
AAAAAAAAAAAAAAAATTAAAAAAAAAATACCCCCTCCAAAAACCCTATTTCCATAAACCACGTTTTCAATGTGTATGAAAAAAAAATTGAAAGTGAACCTTTCCTATAATATTTCAACATTTCCCTTTTAATCAGAAAAGATATTTTTACAAATCCTTTTTGAAATTAAAAGGAATTTAGCTACTAACTCTGGAGGCCCCTAAATATTCTAACTGAATTCTAGAACTGCCTAACCCAAAAAGAACAATATGATGGGGGTCTATGAAGAAGGCAACTGTTTCCTTAAACATATTTTATCTTCCATACTGGTGTAGCAATTCTGCCCCTTGCCTACCAAGGTCCCACAGATTTTTTAATAATAAACCAGTATGTGGGCTACTCCAAACAATGGAGACAAGAAACACAAACTTTTTTAAAATCACAAAGACAAGCTTGACTTTTTGCTATTCATTTTTTCTGCTTCTACTAAACCAAGATTTTCAGAGAACTAAATATTACATGTTCACTGACCTGACCTTTGGAGTAATGACCCTCTTAGGGTCTTCAGTTGTAGCAGGTATCTCAGTATGTGGGGAAAAATTATCACACTTGCAACATTACTGAGAACTGAATGTATATAATTAGGTAATTTACAGGTCTAGTATGCAGATTTTAGTGCATCCCAGCCAAAATTAGATCCAGTTGAACTCCTAACAGTGTTCAGAAAACATTATTAAATAGCTGATTTTCTTTCTCAAGTACCTCAGAAATGTTGTTTTCTACAAAAATTATGAATTTTGTTAGACTGCATAAAACAGAACAATGCTTCTTCTGCTGCCCAGAAGGGAATATCATTCTTTAATCTAGGCTCTTATTTAAGGTACAGTTTATTATCAATGTATGGAAAAAAGATTACAGGATAATAGTCTGCATGAGTGGCAATACTCATTTGCACTCCAAAGAAACTCTAGAAGACCACTAGACAGCTTCTCTCCAATAATAACCAAGACTTTTCTTAAGTATCAGCTATTCACTTCCAAAGTAGGTCTGATCCATGAATTTAAGCCTCTGGGTCTTAAAACGACAAGTCATTATGTGACAAGTAGGAAAAACTTACTTTAGAAGATGATGTTGCTATTTCAGTGTATCAATGAAAGTATTCAATGTAATCAGTTCACGACATTTTCAGTTTGTCAGAATAAAAGGTTTTGTGGCTAGCACTTGGATTTATTCATACAATTGAAGGAAAAAAAATTATCGAAAGCTTAGTCTGTTCTCTCCTATAGATTGTTTCAAGCATTTCCAGGAATGTTAAAGTAGTCCTGGCTTCCCTCTTGTATTTGCCATTCCATATTTATCTTCTCTTTGGGGAAAAAAATAAATAAGCCATTCGTTTAAAAATGCTATTTCAAAATATGAAAATAGGCAGTACAGTATTTTTTAGCAGAGAGAGCAATTTTTAAGTGGATGCCTCAACCCATTAATTTTTAAAAACTCAGGAACATTCTAACCCTGCCTGTGGATGTTGGCAAGCTAGGTTCTGACTGACTTTCCACACCTCTAGGATAGCAGCAAAATTATGTTTTTATGCATCCATATATTTTAATTTTTTTTTTGCTTATATGGCACTCCATACACTGTAATTAACCAATTAAACTCAAAAAAAGGAAACCCAGACTTCTTGATGGTATTTTATTTTGTTGATTCATGTATTAGTGTGCTTTATTTAATTGTCTTGATTCATTTTCATCAAAATGTTGTTAACCCAGATAGTCTAAACAGGACTTGACTCAGTGTACCTGAGAAAAAAATTCGGTTTTGGTTTTACTACTTAGAACGTCTATATTTCTGGTGGTCCTTTGAGATACTCTTGAGCTCTCTAAGACCTTCTTGTAAATAAACCATTGCATTTTATTAAATATTAAAGAAGGGCAAAATATTAAAGAAGGGTAATTTAAAGCTTTCTTTTTTCTTAGAAGAGAGTAATTATTATTGAAGTCAGCAACATGCTGATCTTCAAATGAAACATAGGATTGCTGTAATATTATTAACACTGTGGCTGTACTGCTTCAAAGGTCTTCACATTTGCTTTCAGCTACACCTAGCACTTGAAAAAAGGAGAAACCAATAGTGAAGGTCTAAATGACCCAAAAGGAATTTAATTTTGTAGTTTGCTACAGCTGAGCCCATTGTCAGAGATAGAATCACACAATCAATTAAACAGGAAAAGACCTCTGAGATCATCAAGTCTGACCTTTGACTGAAAACCACCTTGTCAACTAGACCATGGCACATCCAGTCTTTCCTTAAACACCTTCAGAGACATGACTCAACCACCTCCCTCAGCAGCTCATTCCAATGCCCAATTACTCTTTTCTGAAAAAATATTCCTGAAGTCCAATCTGAACCTCCTCTGGCCCAGCTTTAGACTGTATCATCTTGTCCTGTCACTTGTATCTGTGAGAAGAGGCCGGCCCCCACCTGGCTGCTCCCTCCTGTCAGGTGGTTGTGGAGAGTGATAAGGTCTCCCCTGAGCCTCCTTTGCTCCAGGTTAAACACCTCCAGCTTCCTCAGCTGCCCCTCATAAGACTTACACTCTAGACTCTTTCCCAGCCCCATTGCCCTTCTCTGGACACACTGCAGCTTCTTCAATGTTTTTCTTGTAGTGAGGGGCCCAGAACTGAACAGAGGATTTAAGGTGTGGCCCCGCCAGTGCTGAGTACGGGGGGACAATCCCTGCCCTGGTCCTGCAGGCCACACCATTGCTGATACAAGCCAGGATGCCATTGGCCTTCCTGGCTGCCTGAGCACAGCTGACTCATGTTCAGCTGCTCTTGACCCGAACCCCCTGGTCTTTTTCCACAAAGCAACTTTCCTGCCACTCTGCTCCCAGCCTGTAGAGTTGCCTGGGGTTGTTGTGACCCAAGGGCAGGACCTGGCACTTGGCTTGGTTGAACCTCATCTAATTGGCCTCAGCCCATCAATCCAGCCTGTCCAGATCCCTTTGCAGAGCCTTCCTACCCTCCAGCAGATCAACACTCCTGCCCAACCTGAGGTCAGCTGCAAACTGACTGAGGGGGCACTTCAAACCCTCTGAATAAAATTAAAACAGAACAAATTAAATACCCATCTCGGCTATACTATTGCTCATCCTAGGTAGTGATACAGTTATGTATAACAACATTCTTGTGATTCCGTTTTTTATTGTCCTATATAGTGCAAAAGAGATTAATATTATAAAGGATGCCACACTAACTGAAGCCACAGTAAATGCAAATGTATTTGGGCAGCTGCCAGTACCAGCGAACATCATTCAGGGCAAAAGACTATCAACTGAACACAAGGTGAAGGGTTTATGTTTTTAATATATTTCAAAATCAATTACAGTGAGCTAATTATTATATGGTGCTTTGAGGTTTGCTCTTGAAAAATGCAAATTTCTCCTAGGATCTAATAAGTAACAAATACTAAAATACCTACCTTATATACATAGTATAGAAGCATTAGGAAGGCAGATTGCAGTAAAATCATGGATCTTGAATTTTATTAGCTATTTTAATGTAAGTAAAATATAGCTCCACTAATGTAGGAACACTTTATTGTTGTTATTATTGATGATGACAGTGATGACATTAATATGATGGCCTCTTTACCCAGTAAGGTTGTATTTTCACAACTGTCTCTACAATAAATAAATCATTGTCTAAAGCCAAAAAATGAGCTTAAACTTTTTTTTTTCTGCCAATTCTAACCTCTTGATAAGTGCATAGACATGTGAAGCGCAAGCTTTAAAATATGTATTTCAATCATAGATGTATTTATGTTCATGTTCTATGTTTTTTTGTTATTCATAATTGAAAGGACAATACCCATCAGGTAGCTAAGAATTTGAAAGAACAATTTTTGCAGTAATTAAACACCAAGAAGCTAGAAAATCCCCAGTTTTTTCAGCTATTTAAGTTGAACACTGTCTTTCTTTTCAACGTTGAAATCTCCACAGCATATTATTCCAATCCACAAGATTGCCTAGAATCATGTCTCACAGGTGAGGACAGTTCTGAATTTATTTCACAGTCAAGAATCATCTTTATTCATAAATGAGCTGTGATGCTCAAATGTGTATTTGCTGCACCCTTGGCATGGCAGGGACAAATCCCTTTCCATCCAGCTATGTCTTGCTTTAGAAACAGATCAGTGAAAGGGTAGCAATGGAGAGCATTGATAATGCTCAATTTCTAATAGTGAGAAACACAGCCTTTAAAGGCAATATAAAATCAGTTGCAGAACAGAGAGAGGGCACAAACACATAAATTTTCATCTGTCACTGAAAGCCAGGTCCTCTTTCACAAAAAGTACCCCTTTTGCTCTTTGAACACAGTTGAATCTCTTCACTCCCTATGCTGTGGCACTCTCTCTAGAGAGTCTTTAAGTCCCATATCTGGAATATAACTTATTTCCTGAGCTCTGTTATGCAATGCTAATAGAAAGGAACATATTGCCCCTCTTTTTATATGTGTGAGGTTTTGAAAGCAAATTTGAACATGGAACAGATTTCAGGTTCTTGATGTGAAATAGACAAAGATCTACAACACTTCCTTGCTCCACACTTCTCCTGTTGGCTGTCTCCAGTCAGAAAAATGTCAACAGCACTGGATTTGCTTGGCAGGTTATTTTAAAATCTGTTGGAGTGTGCCTAATATATTTGGCGTTATTCTACAGAGAGTTTTAGCACTTCACTCCAGACCTTCATGATGGGAACAAGATAATTCAGAGTTCAGCTCTCCTACGTCTGCTGTTTCTGCAACTTACTGTGCAAATTACCTAAGATTGCATGGTAAATATGAGGCTGAATTTGATATTTCAACTCTGATTCTCAAGCCAGTCCTTTAAACATAAGCCATCTGTAAAAATACAAATTGAAAAATATAAAAATAAAACTAATCTACATCAGTCAGTATTTGCTTTGAGCACAGGCAAAAAAAAAAAAATATTTTCCATGTAGCTATCACTCATATGCCTGTAAATAACAGCATGCAGAACAAAAGTCTTAAAACTGCAATGATTCCTTTTAATTTTAAGTAAATAAAAATAATTCTAGTTTCATAAACTGATACTAGGGACCAGGATTTAGTATGTAGAGCACCCATATGTCTGCTGGAGTTGTATAGGCACAAGAGAAAAAACAAGAATTGCAGTAAAGTCTACTAACTGGTGAGACAGAACCATGCTTCTTGTACTGTGGTCCAGGGTGTTCAATCAGCAGTCTGTAAAGCCAGTTCTGTCATACCAAGGAGGTTTCTGTCAATCTCCTAGCAGAGGTATATTACACAGCAACAGTCAGGCCACAATTCTGTCATTCAACCTAGAGCATTTCTTCAATTAAGAAGAAACAACATAAATCAGGCACAAACACTGTACTAAAACCTGCATGGCTGCATCCTTACTGTTGAGCTTGCTTCAATGCTTGTTCTGATAGATGCAGAGCTCAACAGCTAAAGTAGGAGTCACAGGGGAGGTTCAGGCAGAAAAATGTCTTTTCAGTTGCCCAACATCTACTAGCAGACAAGCTGCAAGAGCAGACCTTGCACTTCTAGCCCACAAACCACATTAGCTGAAGCATAAGTCACTGCTCCTTCCTCTTCATAGCCAAGTTGAAGAGCCAAATACATGGTATCAGTTCAGGAGCATGCATCCGTGTTGTACAGCAAGTGGGCAAGGAAGCAGATAAATACACAAAGAAACACCTCCTCCAAGCCTGGGAGGCTGCAGGGAGGCTCCTTGCACTCCAGGATTGCAGTTTATCAGTGACTTAAAGGACTGCCACCAAGTTTCCAGGGAAGCAGGAATAGAAGTGAGTAAACGTTTACTTGCCCTAAGTCCTGCCACAAATTTTCTGACTCACAGGTCAGCCCAACACCATGCAGGCACACCAGTGTGTTTTGCAGCTTCCTACCTCAACAGTATCCCTTTCTGGCAGGAAGAATGGAAACCATCTCTTCCTCTGACTACAGCAGCAAATTTTATTTTCACAACTCACTTTTCTGATGCAAAATGAGATCAAGTGTTTGTGAAACATTCTACTGCTGTACTTCACCATTTAAATCACAGAGAAAACACAAGCAAATTTGTATGTCTCTGTCCCGAATGTATACATCTATATCTGTGCCTCCATCGAGTGAGTGTGACTGGGGCAGGGATGATTGCACTCCCTGCAAAATGCACAATGGGCATTTGTGCATGCATGAAAGGCCCACATTTGAGGTCCAGGGTCGGGAGCAAACGATGGGCTGCAAAAGGACCTGTGTCTGACTAATCCACCAGAGAACATCAGATATCTGATTTGTGTTGCTCATTTCATCCATTTTTCTCTTTGCCATACAGTAAAACTCTCTCACTTGTTCTCACAACTATCTGTGATCTTTGGAATTCACTGGTTATCTTGTTGGTTGATTGAAAGATGTGACAGCCCAACCTTCACAGGTCTCTTAGTCACTCTTGAAGTTCCATCCTGCAGATAGGATCTCTGGAAAAGTGTTTGAAAAGATATCCAAAGAGGTTCAGCCTACTAGAGAACATTATTTAAGATGAAAACAGTCTTGAATATATTTCTCTGTGCTGCAGTATTCTTCACTAGATCAGTGGCCAAAGCAAAGAACCATCTTTTCTTTGCTGCTGTTTGAAATTTACAGAGGAAGCAAGTAGACAGATAAAGGTAATCTCCAGCCTTCAGGGAAAAGAAAAAAATGCTTTTAAAAAGCATTTTTTTTAGGAAAAGCACTTAAAGTTTTTCATTATTCCATGTGCATAGTTGTTCTTTAGTTAAATCTGGTTTTAAATTCATAGTTCTGTGTTGTGTTCTACCTGTATCAAAGATTAATAGCTATCAAGATCCTGCTCTTATATCACTTAGGACTCTGCATAGATATACAGAGATAAAAAGTTCACTTCTTAAAGATGATGCTTTCTTTTCTCTCATCTGTATGGGCACGGCATTCTCCCTATTAATTAATGTGGTTAAGGATGACTTGTCAAGGTGGTACAAGCTTCCTATCTCATTACTTAGCAGCCCCATTCTTTAAAGAATAATAATTATCTCCCATTTACTATACACTTTACAATTATTGAACATTGCTTTCAAAAAGACATTTTAAAAGAGCATTATATTCAGGCTTGTAAACAAATGATGAAAAAATCTGAAACTACTTAACACGTTGAAGTAAAAAAACACAAATATTGTCAGATCTCATCCAAAATGGAGTAACTTAGCATGTAAGCAGCAAATCATGTGGAATTTGTTGATATCCATGTAGAATTTGTTGATATCCATGTAGAATTATGTTCCTGCCAAGAACAAGATAAAGTTTATATGTTCCTTTCCCACAATGCAACCACCCTTCTTATTACCTCCTGATATTTTATTCCTTGAAGTCTGCCTTGAAAAGTATGATGTAAACAGTCCTTTTGTTTTCGTTGTTGTTGTTGGGTTTGGGGTTTTTTTGTTCCCACTGTCCAAACTCAACCTCTTCTGTTGACATACAGTATTTGAGCAGGAAAATATGTAAGTGATATAAATTATATCCAACATGTGACTTATACATTTAGCCCCACAGGATCTCTTATGGGTGCAAATGGCAGTGAAGCAGAAAGGAGGGAAGTGATTAGTGGCTGCAAGCTCAGATGGAGATCAGTGAGTCTCATAGGTGGATCCATACTGTGTAATATCTTGATTGGTGAGCTAGACAGCGGGATTGAGTGCACACTCAGGAGGTTTGCAGAGGATATCAAGCTGAGTGATGTGGTTGTCATGTCATGTCTCAGGGGTCAGATGTCATCCAGAGGGACCTGGAAAATCTTGAGACTTAGCAGTCCATGGGAAATCTCATGAGGTTTTACAAGACTTCACCTGGCCTACAGCAACCCCTGGTATCAGCACAGGCTGGGGATGAACAGATGGAGAGCAGCCCTGGGGAGAAGGGCTTAGGGGTGCTGGTGGGTGAGAGGCTGGACATGACCCAGCCATGGGCACTCCCACTCTCCCAGCCCAGAAAGCCAAACGTGTCCTGGGCTGCATCCAAAGCAGTGTCACAAGGGAGATGATTATCCTCCTCTGCTCCACTCTGGTGAGATCTCAGCTGGAGTGTTGCATCTAGCTCTGTTGCCCTCCAATAAGGAAGGACATTGAACCTCTTGGAGTGAGTCCAGAGGAGTCCACAAAGAGGATTCAAGGGGGAGCCTTGAGAAGAGAATTCTCTGGGGAGGTCTTACACAAGCTTTCCAATACCTAAAGGAGGCCTATAAGAAAAATGGGGACAAACATTGTAGTGGTGTCTGTAGCAATGCATCAAAGGGTAGTGGTTTTAAAGTATTTGATCAGTGGATTCAGCCTAAATATAAGAAAGATTTTTTTAATTACGTGTGTTGTAAAACACTGGAACACAATCTGCCCAGAGAGATGGTAGATTCCCATCCTTGGAAATATTCAGGTCAAATTGGACAGGGTTCTGATCAACTTTGTCTGATTGGAAACTTCACTGCTCATTATAAGGGAGTTGGACCACATGACCTTTAAAGGTCCCTTCCAACCTAAACTATTCTAGCATTCTATGACAGTGCCTGAAAAATTCAGATTCTGATATTAATTGTATTCTCCTGTATTTTCTTTGCACCTGGACATGACCATCACTTTCTGTTCAAAAATATATTTAAGCATTCACTTTGGGCAGAACTCATGCAAGTGTTCCTCAAATCAAAACATCTCTCTGAAACTGGCTAATTTCTACCCATGAAGGAGGTATGGTACATGTTACACTGGCTGATATAACATGGTATTTTTTTTTGTCACAAGCAAGCAAGTAGCAAGCATGTTCTTGAAAAAGGTTCTGATTACAAATGTCTCCTTTACCCTATTTACTCTCCAAATAAGAATTGAAGCAAAAAGCATTTCTCTTAACCTTTCTGGAAACATTTTTCTTCTAAAGATGAAAGTTTAACAAGATCCTTGTTGTCTGAAAAAACCACAGCATTAGAATAAAACAAATTATGTAAATCTAGCTCTATCTAATTATTACCTACATTTTGTTCTAGAACTGCACATCTGAATAACAACTGTCAAAGAAAGCAGAAGAAATTAACTCATGGAAAGCTACTTTTACAACTTTTGACCAGAAAGATGTATTAGATAAAATTGACAAGGTCTCGTTTCAATTATTTTCTGTTCTGGCATGAACTTTCTGACTCTGAAACGACTCTTGGCACTGTAACTAGGAATTTCTTCCTGCTCCCTTCCTTGCAGCTTGTATTATCCACTTCTCACAAACTGAATGTCAAGCCTCCAAAAGACCTTCATCCATCAATGTCCTTGCTTTCTATATTTCAATAGCCCCTAAAGTTAAGGAAAATATTCTCTGCAGGTACTGGGAGTAGTTCACCAACTCTGCAGAGGGAAGAATGTTAGCAGCAATGAATGAGTTTATCTGCTGCAAAGAAGTTTGCAAGAGTGATATTTTATTCTTGTAAACTTTCTTGGTTCATTATATGTGTAGATTTCTACACTTTTTTCAGTAAAATCTTTCCTAGAGGTCACTTCACATGCAAAGATGCAAGAGTAGAAAAAGCTTGAGTGCAGAAGAGATTTTGAGTTGTAGCACAGTAATTTGAAATTAGTGGTCTTTTGCCTGTAGCACCTCTGAATTGGAAATTGCTGGCTACAGACATCCCTTTAACAGAAGAGAGGCTATTTTCACAGCCAATTTGCAGTTCCATGGAAGTAATTAAGTAATTCAGCATTGTTTAGATCATTGCTGAGTATGTTTCAGGTCTTCCACAAAATATTGGTGTTGGGGGTTGGATTTGTTTCCTTTTTGCTTGCGGAATTTTTTCCCAGTGGGTTGTTGCCAGGGAACTAATTGCTGGGTGCTTATGTGTGCTTGACCAGGGAAAGGACGGGGTGGCTCTCTTGCTCCCGGCATCGGAGAGGGCAGGTCTGGCTGCTGCTGCGGGAGGACTTTTTTGTTGTCTCCACCAGGTCCGACCCTGAGGAAGTCTACCCTCATCTCTTCGTGTGCAGAACTCTGAGCTGCCTCCAGCCCCGTACTGCTGCCGTTTCTCCGGCACTGCTCTCTTTGCTACGCTGTAGCCCTGCTCTGCCCCTGCCCTGCCAGGACATCTCCGTTCCTGCCACCNATATATATGTAAGTAAAGAACTGTTATTCCTATCCCCATACCTCTGCCTGAAAGCGCATTTAATTTTCTAAATTATAATAATTTGGAGGGAGGGAATCTGAATTCTCCATTTCCAAAGGGGGGTTAACCCTTTCCTAGAAGATACCTGTCTTTTAAACCAAGACAATTGGTTGCTTATTTGGCCATATATTTATATATATATGTACGCATATGCACACACACATATTTTAATACCTCCCCAGCTTAAATTGTCACATCTTCAGGATATATTTTCATTGTTGATAGTGATTTCCTTAGTAATACTTCATCACTGAATGATACGAAAGGAGACTTACAACATCTTTTTGAGGTTTTTTAAATTTTATTTTATTCTTTGATTGTAATTAGATGAATTGAGCAAAATCTTCACAAGTATTCTGAAACAGTTCCTCTATGGGTCCTAGTTCTTCTGGGGAAATTTTAACAACCCTGGACCTGGATTCATAAACATGACATGAATACTGACAGGAGCCTTGGCTGCATTGACCAGGAGGTATGAAGAGGACATGCAGAAAAATTATGATCTTGGATTTATGGAGAGCACCTTGTTCAGGTTAGACAAGATGCTGTGAATTCCTGCCCTGAAGCTAATTTGAGAAAGGACCAAGGACAGGTGGTTTCTTTTCAAGACCAGCTCTTCAAAACAAAAGGGGCACAGTAGTGTTCCTTTTTGATGACCTGCATTTCTTAAGTTTCTTACAGCTCATCTTTATTTTAAGAAGTAGTGGTTTCATGTCTCCAAATGAAAGCTTTATTCCATGAGATATTCCATTATCTCTCTAAACCAGTTTTAAAGTACTATTTTCAATGATTACATTGTGAGAATTAAAAGGCAGAGTTAGCACAGAATTTGTGGCTCCATTAAGATTCTCTTAGTCTTCATTAGAACTCAAATTTATGTTTATCTCTTCCCAGGTGTGCTATGTATCAGTTCCAGAAATTTCAGAGATGGGATTCCTGCCAAATTCAAAACACCAGCATGCAACACAGATAGTGTAAACCACAGTTTACGTGGTTTCCCTCAGTTCTGATGAGTAAATAGGCTCACCCCATTTATCTCTGCAAAAATATTAATAATCTAAGAGTGCCAAAACCTGTATGAGGGACATAATGCTAGACAAAAACCAAAGAGAGCAACTCAAATGAAATTATATCTGCAGAATACTGAAAAGGAGACAAAAATTCTTTATGGTGTAAGAAACTTTCACTCTACAATTTTCTGAGTGAATCTCATGCTAAGATACTTACTCAGATTTATAATCCCACTTTTTGCACAAAATGGTGGGCAAGAAGCCTCAACATCGGAGCATGTTTATTTAAAAAGAAAAACAAACCAAAAGAAACAAATAATATCAAAATCCCAAAAAGCCATGAAATCTTCTGCAAAGAATTTTTTATTTTTCTTAAATCTGGCCATAACAGTTCTGCCATCAATGTTTATGCCATCTATCTGCCGCTTGTCTTCTTTTCCCTTTTAGAGACTTGCTATTATTGATGATTTGGTGTATTATTCTTTATTGCCTAAAAATCAAAATAATTCAAGCACTGAAGTCTAAAGCTGCATGAAATATGACTGTTTCAAACCCCTGAGGTTATGGTATCATGAGAGACTCATCTGCAAACAAAGACCAGCAAATAGTAGAGGTTGCCCCAGGATAAAGTAGCATTTGCTACTGATTAGTAGAATTTGTTTGAAATTTTTGGATTATTTTGCCTGTAAGCCAAACTGTGGGCTCCTATAAGATGATGTAAGAGGACTATTTTTCTCTTCTAGGGCAATTCAGTATCTTGCTATAAAAGCTTAGAGCTATCTTCAACAATCAGCTAATTTTCCCATTGCCTCCCAAAAAGATGTGGAGGGACAGCAACTCCACTTTTTTGTCTTTTGCTTCCCCATGTCTACATAGAGACACTATGCCATTTCCAGTGTTGTACAGTCTTGCTTTTTGTTGTCATCTGGCCACTTACTGTTCTGTGACTGAATAAAATCAGATAGATACAGAACTATGCAGAAAAACAAAGACCAAGTTAGAATCCTCCTGGTGTGGTAAATACAGATCTTGGTATAATTACTTGCCTCCCTACAAAGAATGAAACTGGATAAGCACTAGGCAATATTTCCAGACCCTAAAGTTCATTATGTTGGCATGGATATACCAGTAGGATCTTAGGAGATGTTACGGCTGAGTCAAAGCAGAAAAATCTTCATACAAAATCAAATGTCTGACAAAAATGTAACACAAGTTTCAAAGAACAGAAAGATGGAATAATCAGGATAGGAATAATAGATCTGTTTAGGTTGGAGAAGACCTTTAAGCTCATCAAGAAACCCAGCTGTACCTATTCCCCTCTAAACCATGTCCCTACATGCTACATCTACATACCTTTTAAGTTCTTCTAGGAGTGGTGACAGAACCACTTCCCTGGACAGCCCATTCTGGTGCTAAGATACATTCAGATGTTTTAAATAAAAATAGTGACCTTATCCATCCCTCTTTTTTGCCTTGCTTGTAGCACAATGTAGCAAATGCAAATGAGAGACAACATATGGAAACTACGTATAAAGATAGAAAAAGTAGTGTAAGTATTATATCACATAGATTTATTTTTAAGCAAGGCCTTTAGCATCTCATGGAAAACAATTTGTGTAGATTCTCAGTTCTCAAGTGTTGTAGAACTAATAACAACTACTTTCCTAATTTGCTCTACTCTTCCCCCCATTAAAGCTTTTTTTTTTTTTCCTTATTAAGAATTAAATATAGAAAGAAAAAAGACATACTGCTTCTAAACTCTATGAACCACTAGTCATCTTCTTCATATTTCCTGGCATAATATCCTGAAGTTTGTCAGGCTAAGCCAGGATTAGCTGCTCACTGACACACTTCAGTGCGTTTTTGACATGAAACATTTCAGCAGTATCTCCAGACTGTTAAGATGGATTGTACTAGCCCTTAGTATGATGCCATTATGTTTAGCCATGTCATTATTCTATTCATAATATTATGATAAGTTACAACAAATGGAATTGCAAACAAAAATATAGTGGTTTGGGTTGTTGTTGTTTTTTTTCCCTTAGCTTGCTGTCCATCCCATACATCCATACACCAAAATATCTGCTTTACAGAATGTAGCAGGTTTGGTTTTATCCAGACCTCATTTCACCTGAAATCCCACTATGACTAAAGCAGTTTTTATTCTCATCCTATCCTGCCAAAATGCCAGTGGCAAGATTTGCTGCAGCCTGTGGTCTGTAACTGAACTAGAGCTCTTTGTCCAGGGATATTAAGTTAGCAGTAAGGAGAACATATTTAAACCAATCTGGTAAACACAGAGGTTAGGATGGTTTGTGATGTATTATGGGACAGTGGCCTGAGCAGGGCGTTGAAGGAGGCAAGGTGCTCCTAACACAAGTGCTCTAGAAGGCTGCACCCTGCCCAGCCCTACAATCAAATCAGGACTGCTGGGTGGGAGGTGGCACTTTACCAGAAGTGATAGGTCAGGTCTTAAGAAAACAGTGACTCAGATCTCAGTATCCTGTGATTCCCCCTAAGGCCATCTACAGGCTTGCAGGCACAACCAATTCCACCACAACTGGATGAGGATAGAGTTTACCAAGAGCGAGGTCAGAGGAGAGAGAGTTGTTTTCAGCACTACCGTACTTCTTCAAGAGCTAGTCATATTTACCATTTCCAAGATACTGAAATTCACATTTAAAAGAAAATGTAGCCTAAGTGTTGCAGTTTTGGCAAACAGCAAATAAATACAATATTGAAATCTTTTTTCAAATAGCCTGCAATGCAAGTTGCCTCAAGAAAAAAAAAAAAAGTAATTAATCTCAGCATTGAAATATAGTGACTGACAGCTGCCACAATCAGATATGTTTCTGATTTTGTCATTGCAGGCTGTACATAGTGGTATTTTTGCAGTTTAACACTCTAATTTTATACAATGGCAGCTGTGAATAGATTTTCAGACTCGTAACTCTACTTGCATGTTTAATTTGTATGCTAAATTTTCACAGAAGAGTGTACAAGTATAGTAAATAGGCATACAATTTTGAATATAACTATACATTTATGTGATTCTGGCAAGCAGAATGTCATAATTATATGAATATTTTTGTAGCAATCACTATTGTTGCAAGAAACACAACATGAACTATACAAAAAACTCTCTACTTTTTTTTTTTTTT
>WEIU01017233.1:99394-204134 GCA_013389925.1 Aegithalos caudatus | reverse complement strand
GCCCGGGGCGGCTCCGGCCGCGGTGCGGGAGCGCCGCTCCAAGGGAGCCCGCGTTCCCTGCCCTGCCTTTGGGCGTTCCTGTCCTAGGGGCTTTCTTGGATTTTCTTCTTTTTGAGCACATCACGCGAACAGCACATAAATCTAGCTGCCATTCGGGATGATTTTATTTTCAAGGGAAATGAATAATGTCATTAATAATAGAGCCAGCATCGCACATTTCATTCATGAACCAGTTTGACACAAAACACCCGACCTCAGGCTGGATTATGGCAAACTATAATCCAGCGTTTGCCATATGTTTTGCCATATGACTGACATGTTGTGTTACTTGCCAGTTTCAGCCACGCTTGCCATGAAGCATTAGCGTTGAGCCTCTGTCCCAAACTGCACCATATAAGCAGCGAAGAGAGTAAAAAGAGATGGAGAAGAACAAGAATGAAAACAAAAAGATACACAGAGAAAGCAACAGTAGAGTTAATATGGCAGATTGAGAACAGTACAATAAATACTAGATGTAGCTTGATATTTTAAAGGGCAAGGTATTTATAGTATAATCTACATCCATTTAATCTGGTTGGCTTTAGTTCAGGATGGATTAAATACATTTATAAAACAATAAAATACAAGTTCTTTTCCTCATCTTTTTCACATAAAGCTTTAGTAGAAAGTTGATAAATATGTGCTTTCTGTTAAAGCCATGACTGTTGTAATTGGGTATTTTATAAAACAATGTTACATTTATTTCTTAGAGACCTACCGGACCTGACAGTAGAGGAAGGGCAGTTTCTGCAGTACCTGTGAATGGCTGCAAAAAGATCCTCAGTAGTCCTTGGTCTTGCCGGTGTTGCCACTCCGTCCGTCTCTTCCCCATAAGTACTGCTTGGCAGGAATGAACTATTGGCTGTGTCTGATTCAAACACCTCCACTATGCAAAGACAATGAACAACACAGTCAGTCTGTCATGCAAACCCCACAGGCACACAGTCCTGGAACCAGCCCTTGCTGCCTCCAAGGAGAAGGATCCGATGGACTGAGTGCAGCACTGTCATTATTGTAATTTCAAATCAATGCCTGCATAGGGAACTGCAGTGCATAAAATGCATGCCTGTGCTTGCTCACACGTAACAGGCAGAGAACAGTAACAACAGAAAATTTTTAAGATTTCCACTAAAATGCTAAATCAGTATTAACGAATTAACTGTTTTCATAGCATGCTTTAACACTAGCATGGTTAAATAAAGCATCATTTTCTTTCTGTCTCTGCAACAATGAAAAGTCAGAAAGGAATTGTATGAAATGTCATAAAGTATTAATCAGATTCCTGCAACTTTCTTTTTTTTAGTTGTAACAATCACAAGAGGTTCTGCCCTCTACAGAATGCCACCTCAATGCTAGGATGGCTATTCTCACTCCCTACCTTCTTCAAAATAGCTACTGCTGCATCTGAATTAGTCAGAGAAAAGACTCACCACTTTCGTTCTCTTGAGATAGGTGCCCGTCAGTGTTACTGCCACTGTCTTGGCTGCTGCCTGAACTGCTTCCTTCATCAAAAGCAGACTGCTCCTCCTGCCTGGGTTCTTCTTGAACTGGTGATGCAGCAGGCTGTACCACAAAGGCATTCGCTCCCACTGTCTCAGAGAAGGTGAATCCAGCAGCTCCTCCCTCAGGAACCAGGCTGCCAGAGTCCATCTCGCTAGAACCGAGTCCATCTGTAAGACAATTTCTCGCCTCCTCAGAGTGTGCAAGCACAGCGTCTCTCCTAGTCGGGCTTCTGGCAGTATCACTCACTTCAGCTGCTTTCTCCACTGTAAGGTCTAACTGTGGAGGTGGTACCAGAAGGAACAGTTTGGGTTTCTTTGAAATAGGAGGTGGTTTCTTGCTTGGCAATACAACCTGAGTCTTGTCAGGAGATGCTGGTGACCCTTGAAGTGACACGTCAGAAGGGAGGTCTTCACTCTGCACTGAGGACTCAGGAGTGTCGTCAGTGGCTGACCCCAGAGCATCAGCTTCAGGAGATTTCTTTAGACCTATTGCACCCACAGGCTTTTGATCACTGTCAAGTACAGGTGTGTTATCCGAGAGAATGAGAGGAGAACCCCGAGACAGTGTTTGAACTGCATTTTTAAATGAAGTGCCTTGAGTTTTCATTTCCTCATCGCCTAAGCTGGTACAGAGTTTTAGTGAGAGAGATGGCTTTAGCAAAGAGTGTGACGATGAATTTGCAGTACCCTTTTCCTGAGAGATGGTTTCAGAAGCAGAATCACTTGATGGTTCACCTTCTGTTGATTTTTTCACAGACCTCAACTGCACCATTTGCAGTGCTTTGGTGGTTACTAATGGCATCACAGGTCTTGATGAATCTTGCTTGTTGAGCGGCTGCTTCACTGGACTGCAGCAAGAATCCTGGTTGCGTTTCTTGAAAGAATACTGTGGATATATAGTTACACCTTTTGTTATTTTGGGATCAAGTGGTGGTGCTGGTGGTGGGACAGCTAAGGGACAAGAAGGAGGAGGAGGAACAGGGGAAGAGAATGAACTGATGGAGGCTTCTTGTGGAAACCATGGGACAGTCTGAGCAAAGGTAGAATTCACACTGGCTTCTGGTGGAGGAGGGGGGAATGTGGGAGAAGCTGACAATGGTGACAGATCCATGACTTCTGCTGGAGGAGGTGGAGGACTAGGAGGAGAAAGTTCAGAGCAATGTGGAGATGTTGGAAGAGGAGGTGGTGGAGGAGGTGCAGCAGAATCCACAGGAGGGCTCAGGGCAGGGTCCAGTTTCTTCACACTCACACTCCCTTCAGTAGATGTATTTGAAGAAAGAGAAGTGGATGACGAAGACATGGAGACTGAAGACAGAAGAGAGGACTTCCTTTCAGGCACTTTAGGCTTCAGCTTGGATTTCCCATTTCCTGATGATGCAGACTTTACAAGTACAGGCACTGGAGTAAGCGCAGTGGGTGTATTGGACTGGCTGGAGTACCCACTCGATGGCGATGTCACTCGGTGGGATTTCTCTGGAGAAGCACTCTTTGGTTTGGCCAGTCCACTGGGCACTTGTGGCACAGAAGCCCTTGAGCCATCACTGAAGTGGCTGATGCTGTAATCACTGAGAGCAGATGATGTACTGGCAGAATGGGTCACTGGAGATTTCACCTGGTCATCTGCCACTGCGGCATAGTCGCTATAGTAACCCCACTGGTCAGCATACTCTGACTTTATGCTACTTGTTTCACTCTGGGAGGGAGTGACTGTGCAGATGGAGTACAGGTTTGGAGCAGTGGTGGACATCATGCTGCTGCTCGCGCTGACCGAGCTTTGGCTGCGGGAGCGCAACACCCAGGGATCCTCATAATCACTGCAGGGGCTCTGGGAAGGGGAGCTGCCATTTTTGCACTTGAGATTCAGCTGCAGAGAATGCTGGAGGGTGGCAATGAGGGTTTCATCAAGTACCTGTCCATTGGATTGGGCTTTTTTCTTAGGCATCCTTCTGAGTGAGTCTGTTCTGGATGGTGGCAAAGGTGGCTTCTTTGCCTTTTTCAATGAGATGTTTCTTGCAAGGGATTTGTCACCTTGGCCTGAGTGGTCATCCAGATGTTTCTTCTCCTTTTCTTCAAAGACATTTACCACGCTGTCTCTGGGGTTCTCAAAACCATTAGTACGGTTGCATGGCATGTCTGACTTCAGTCCAGAGTCCACATGCATGGAGCTGTAATAGCCATCATGGTCCACAGAATACAGGGAAGTAGAATCGTCCTTGACTGACGTCCTCTCCAGGCTGCTGCTGCTCAGGTTGCTACGGGGAGTGGCACAGCCTGGTGTCGTACAAACCACCTTGCGTGTAGGGGTCTCGCTGCTTTCTGAAGACTTGTACAACCAATGCTCCGTGCCGCTCACTGCTGCCTGTGCTCGCTCCCCAGAATAGCTGGATTCACTCCGACCATCGCTGTCCTGGGAAGGGCTTCCTAAAGCATCAGTGTTCCTACTGCTGTAGCTCATGCTCTGAGACCCAGCCTCTGCATTCCCAGGAGTGCTTAGAGAGACAGCAGAATCACCAAGAGAAAGCATCATGACAGTGTTAGAAGGGATGGTATCTGAAGTCAGCGAGTGACGTGTGGAGCTACTCTCACTCCAGTTACCACTTGAAGAATGGTGATCTTCTTTCCCACTTACTGCACTGCTGGCAGCAGGATTGTCTCTTGGATTTGGAAAGGCAGTGGAGCTGGAAATTTTACTATCCAATGATCCAACACTCTGGGCAGCGTGAATAAGGATAACTTCCGAGGAGGATGACAGTGTCGCATTGGGTATGATGCTCGTTGAGTAAGTGGCATGAGGAGAGACCACACATGCTGGGCTTGAGGACTTCTCGCTATCACAGCTTCTCACCTCTTGGGATTTTGGCCTCGACAGGGTCCCCATCGTGGGATTATTCCTCAGATGCACAACACTATCATCCACTTGCAATTTACTTATCTGGTGGGGTAAAGTGCCAGCAATGTCTTCTGTCTGCCTCGACATCATGCTCTGCGTCTGATCTAGGGACTGCAGAGACACTCTCGCACCAACCCGAGGCAAGCTGTGAAAACCCATGTCGTTATTTTGGCGAGAAGCAAATATAACTGCAGCGGAATCACTCATCACTGACATGTTCCCAGATGAGCTGGAGAACTGAGACATCTGGGCTGCAATGCCTTGTCCTTTCTGTGCTCGTATTCTTCTCATTGAAGGGGGCACAACTTTAACTTCCTCCGTCTGGCAGCTGGTGTCCTTGGTCTCAGAGCGCTGCATGGCGGAGCGATAGCTGTCCAGCCTCCCTAGCGTGGAACAGTGATCTGGGACATACATCGAATGCCCTCGGAAATCACTTTGGCCAGTACCAACTGCTGGAGTCAAAATAAAATAATTATTTCTTGAAGCGCAAATTCACATTTATCTTCTCACTCATTTAAAAAAAACCAGCAACCCAGCAAACTGCTTGATCCCCATGCTCCTGCAGGTTATGCCTTCTGAAGAAGAATCTGCAACAATGGATTTTGCAGAGGCATCATCTGTTTTCTGCATTTCTCTTCCCTTTTTCCTTATTACCAGGAACCTTCTGCTTACAGAATTGTCTGCGTTCCTGCTGCACATTCGACACATGAAATCCTCTGTTTATGACATGGTAATAATTTCCATAGTAATCAGTTGTGTCAGAAACCAAGTAGTACTGTTTGACTTCCAGTAGGCAACGCAGCAGGAACAGACAAAAGCCTGAGAAACGTGAAGTGTGTTCCCATGCTAATGCCTCATGCAATAAAGAAAAGGGGAAGGAAATCTGGAGACTAATATGAATAAAAGGATCTGCTTTTTACAAGCATTACACTTCAGAAAAAAACATTTCAGGAGACACAGATAGCTCTCCAAGTCCTGCAGCTTGTTTGAAAGAATGCTAACACATTGAAACATGCATTGTATTACCACAAATAATACATATATTATACCAGCATTCATAAAAGCATTATCCAACCCTGCAAAGAAAGTCATTAGATAATTTTTCTCCATACAATTACTTTCTATTTATCATAAAGGAAAAACTCTTAAGAATTGGGGAAAAGAAACAGCTGGCATTGATGGTTGTCTCATCCTCAGCACCATCAGGAAATAAAAAAATAACCTCTTTTTCTAAAAGAAGGAATAATCACATATTGGTGTAACTCCCCCCGCCCCAACTTTGAAGACAATGGAACATCAGTATTAGTTCAAAATATAGTTGTCGATAGAAAGGATTCTAGGGCTCTTTTAAATTTACAGTTTTATTGGTAGCCACCTTTTAAAATCACAAACCAGAGGACTGTTTTAAAATTAATCTGTGTGAGGCTGCTGCTTTTGAATTCAGTTGCACTGCTGTATAAATAGCAAGAGGAGAGGCAGGCATGCTGCTGGATATGCTGGTAAGGATGCTACATGTATGTCACTGTGGGGGAAAACTGGTTATTTCAAGTCTCTGCCTTAGTGAGTCCCAGGAGCAACCAAGTAACATGCCTGAAAGGAATGTTCTCCTTTCATATTTACGATATGAAACTGCATTGGGAGGAGAGGTATTCTCATCCTGCAGCTTTAAACACCACTTAAAGGACATTTAATTATCCTGATTCTTGGCAGGCAGAAGAGGCATTTAGGGTAAGGAAAAGAAGGCTCTGAAAAGGCTGCAGTTAAAGCAGCACACACAAAAAAGATTGTTTACTTCTTTTCCTCAGGCATGTAAGTAGTCTTTCAGCAGCTTGAAGCTTAGTTAGCTTGCTTTGTGTAAATTCCCTTGCTTTCATAAAAATGCAGCCTCTTTCTGCTTCTGGTAGAGGTTTGCTGCAAAGCTAGATACTCAGATGCTGGCAAATGTCTTGGATAATCTAATACGAGATACTGTCGGAACAGATGGGCTACTGCAGCCAACCAAGAAAGGGATTTGCATATTCCATATACAGTTATTAAGAACTGTACAGTAAAAAAATAATCTTCCTTTCCAGGTATATATTTTTCTATGGAATCAGTGCACCCAGTTGGTTAAGACAGAGAAAAACATCAAAGTAGACATTACAAATGTTTCTGGACCCATGACATCACTGATTTTAAGTGTTGGTCAATTAAAAATATCTGGTAACAAAAATCTGCATGCCAAGATATGTAAATAACCAAAGAGATGGCATATTTTTCTTCTTCTGCCACTGTGAAACAGACAAGTGCACACAAACACACATGCCGATAAGACAAAAGGATGCTGCTGGTGGAGAATGAAGCTGTCAGCACTACAGCAAGTACCTAATACTGTCACATACTGACCTGTGGCTGAGAGCACTTCATTTCAGTATGTGGTATGTCTGTATTGTATTCACAGAGGAAGCTAAATGCACCCTCTTTCACTAGTAGTATAATGAGGATGGGTGCTTTATGTCTGTTCAAAATGTTACTGCTAGAGAAGGTCAATGGCAAAGTGGACCAGTGCGGGACTTGCTAACCTCACCTTCTCCTTCCCAAACAGGGAGTTTTAGAACACATTTACTGGGCCATACTGTTCATGGTAAATGCACAGTGATGTCTGAAAAAGAAAACTCATGGCATTGAATAAAAGAGGCCACTGCATGAAGAAGGCCAGTGATGGGTATACCAAAATGCCTGGCACAGCAGCTCCTGCCCCTTCCCTTGGCACACACGGTCCAACAGAGCCTGGGCACTGCTGGCTGCCCCAGCCAGAGGAGTGCCAGAGCAGCACATCAACAAAGGGCACATCAACAGCCAGCTGCAGGATGCTGCTGAGAACCAGTACGTACCCTCAGTTTGTTACCAGAATAGATGTCATTTATGGTCCAGACTAATATGTGTTTTAAAGTCTAAAATTCTCAGTGACGAGGGTTCCAACAAATATGCTCAAGGAAACTGCATAAATTGACTCAACAGCAGTAAACACTCATAACCTCAATACCGCAGGGAAGGGAACCCCATCAGAGCAACTCCCTGCATTGGTGCAAGGCCTCTTCTAGTCAGAATGCTTCAGAGCCCAAATAAACACAGGATTATGGAGAGAAAGACAGCCCAGCTTCAGAAATATAAACTACAGGGCTACATCCTTCAATCATTCTATGGGATATGGTCAGGGAAGGAATTTTGCATTGGTGTTACTATTACAGGAACATAACTTTGAGGTTTTAAAGATTTTTTTTTTTTAGAAATGCAGCATATTCTGAAACTCTTTCAGCTTTGGTTTTGGCTTTACATGTATGCACCATCTCATGCAGAACTGTGAGGATTTACTCCTTTTATAGTTCCGTTTTCTGAAGAGGGACAACAGAAATCTGCAGGGAAAATGGTTCAAAAAATCAAACAGAGGAACATTTATGATTCAGGTATACTGGTAAAATGCTGAGGTGTTTATGATTTTGATGCAATTCAGAAGAGGGTAGCAAGGAGTATTTTATTTGCAATTTACAAATGCACTGTAAAACCCTCACTTGCTTCCTGGGTAATACTGGAAATTAAGGATTTTCAAACCACCTTAAAATCTTTGTTGGTACTGCAGCTAGAAGACAATCCCATTCTAGGGGACAGTTCAAACCTTTGACTACTACACTGATAATGCTGGGTTTGTCAGAAAATACTTACTTAAATAAATTGTAGTCAGAAGATAGACAGTATCTGCAACACCAAAATCCTTGAACAGAATCAGATCTTTTACACAATTCCATCCATAAGTCCATCTAGTTGCAGGGACAACTTGTGAGCAGACAGCAGCAAAAAATGTTGCAGAACCAGACATCAGGTTACAGATGCTGAACATTTTGAAGTCAGAAGCAGCTGCAAACTGGGTGCATGATAAATGTGGCTGAAAGTAACAATTGTCCTGTCTGCCTTTCGTATTATCCTGTGTCTGGCAGCACTGCAGTCAGTACTGTGTCCACCACAGGAGACTTGTATCTATGCCCTTCTCTTCCTTATTACCCTACTATGCTGAAAATCTCTCTTAAGGCAAATGCTCTTCACTATTGCACATAGTTTAGTGCAGGCTCTACCAGCAAGTAAAAAACACCCACTCTGTGGACTCTTGGTAGTCACTGGTGTTGCTCATTAGAGAGGACAGGGACATTGAGAATGACAAATTTGGCAAATCTGATGGGGAAGAAAGTGTGTCTGTATACAATCCCTGGGGCCAGGTACTAGCTTCCAGCAGCCCCGCTGTGACTCCAGCTGATGTGGTGGCACCAGCAGCTCGTTGCAGAAAATCACATGGAAGACCCTCTGCACTGAAATGAGCATGGAAAATTGAGGATTTGAAAAGATAAACAGTGTGCCTGTTGGTGTCACAAAGTACATGCTTGTTTCAATGAGAACAAAGAAGTAGTCTCTCTTACCTTCTGACAAACCATTTCTATTGTAAGCACTTGTCTCTTATGCCACAGGCACATTCCTAAGGTATGCTGCTCTCACTGCCTCCTCCTGTCACACCTAGCAATCGTCCTGCAAACCTGGTAAACTGGCTACATCACCACACAGGCACCACAATTTAGTGTTACAAAAAATCCCCAGAGATTCTTAATCTGTTTTACCTCAGCACTTACAAACTGAGTGATTTTAACAGACACTCAACAAGAAACAGACAAGTACATTGGGCTTATGGCAATTTTAAGGAATTTTCACTGTGCTCCATGAAGCATCTGTAATCTCTCAGAGGGGAAAAAAATATTGCAGTGAATCCTGTGAAACTTTTCAGTGTTACCAGCTAAAGATTATCCTGAATACTTGTACATATCACTGCCACCCCTGAGGGAGAATTCTGATGTAAGTATTGGGAATTCAGGTTTTCTTGATTCTATTAATTTCTCTAGCCTCTGGTGAAGTTTATACTCTCGGCTTCTGTGTTTTTCATCCTCCCAGTCTCAAAAAGCAGATTATACCTGCTTCCTAACACCTGATCTATAGATGGATAGTGCTGGAAACATACAATGGTGAAAAACTACAGGTATAAACCCAGTGTTAGTCAAAAGGCACAATAACTCTGAAACAGAGATATTCTCTCCGAAGAGTGGTAAAGTTGCAAACCAAAGCAGGCACAGAATGACTTGGCTGGAACAGCTGGGTATTTGTGTGGTATTTCTGAAGGACCAATGGGTATCAGGGACTCTTCATACCCATGGGACCTTTAACTTGAGTGATTGCTAGCCCTGGAGCGAACAAATTGGAGAAGAGTATCAATTAAGAGGCGTTTTTAATAGAATAGCTGTGTTTCCAGAGATCAGAAGGACTCATTTGCCCTCATGTTGCTGAGATGGAATTGCTTCCTCTCAGGCATGTCAATGGAGAGCTTCAACAGTCCCAAATGATACCTGAGACACCAACGGGTACCACCAGGGGTCTGAGCATGAAAGCAAATGAAGGACTGACATTAAGGTGGCAGTCATTCCCATCCCCATGACTGACATGAGATCTTACAGGTGACAGTGAGCTACTGAAAAAGTGAGGTAGGAAAATAAGCTGAAAAAACTCTATGAGGTCATTCTGACCCACTGAACCCTTACATCAAGAAGGGGAAAAAAAAGTACATGAGGCAAAAAATCACAGAGCTAAAAAGACTATGGATTGCATCTGTAATATGGAAAAAAGAATTTAAATAATCCAAAGGAAATACACACAAAGCATATAAAATTACAAGACACTTTTGGAAACCAAGAGGACAGAAATTTTCTGTTGGAATAAAAAGCCCCATCAAAATGCCAGTCAGAAGAAGGAGGAATCAAAAGGTGGAAAACTTGAAGATGTTTTCCTCTCCCCTGTTTTGGTGGGATATGTTTATTAGGAACCATGGTGGAACTGATAGTCAGGTCTGAGACCTGCTCCTCCTGCAAGACAGGGAGGGAGTCTGGGACACCAGAAGCTGCCCACTGGTGACTGGGACTTCACTGGTGCAGAATTCTGGATAAACACTCACAACCAGGTGACTTGGAACCTCCACAAAAAGAAATTTAGTCTGAGCCAGATCCTAGAGCACTGACACAAAGAAGGGACCAGGGAAAGATGGAAAGCATTTGGCTGCCTTTACTTCATCTGGAGAGTTGGAATGTGTGACGGGAGCTGATGATAACCAAAAGTCAAGAAATGAGCAAGGCCAGTGACAGGTTCTCCCAGAGACCTGCTCATCTCTACCAAACTTCTGTTTGGGAATCATCTTCTTGTCTGAGGGGGGAATACAAGTTTAAAAGTTTGCATATAAGATACCATGTGAAGAAGACACCTAGAGACAATAGATAATGGCAACGCAGAACAAAGAAACCAAGAGCACTTGAAAGTTTCTTGCTCTTTCTGCAGTTTTGACCCAACACTGACTCCTACTAAATAGGTAGGAAATATTTATGTTCTGTAAGCCAAGAAAGGTCATTCAGAAGTATGCAGAACTAATTTTTTTCATTGCTGTGTTTGGCAGAGAGAAGAATGCTTTGCCTTCTCCTGTTACTTTGGTGTCACTCTGATAAGTAGTACTGAGAGGGTGCTGCAGTTAAAAAACAAATTCAAAAAGTAACTGCCATCTCTAAACTGGAAGACACCTCACATTCTTACTGTGTCTCAGAATCCCATCTATCACGTTGCATTTTATTTATGCAGAATATTTTATACAGAATTTTCCAGTCTACACTGAGAGACTGGTTCATTGCTGGAAGACACCTGTGAAAACACAACAGTATTTCAATGCTAAAATGTAGGAATGTTTGAAGATACTTTGAGCACATGGGTGCAGTTTATGTTTCCTTTTGGTATGTCTGGCTAAGTTCTATGAGGGTACCACATCCGCTGAGCTCAGGCCAGCAGCCAGTGCAGGCTTCCTCTTCTGCTTGGTCTCCCCTGCTCCAAAGGACCCAAAGCAGCCAGGGGAGAACCCCAGCAGCTTGGCCTGACAAAAGCTCTTGCAGGCTCTCTCACAAGAAATGAAAATAGTCCAAGCTTGGTTGAAGCTTTGAGGTTCTCTCAAGTTTCTGCTTTCTTCTGAAGGATAAACAAGAGGTTACAAGAATCTGCTGTATATGTTGGTTATTTAGCCTGCACGCAGCAATTCTGATGTACCAAGGGATTTTAATCTCTGTGTAAATATTATAGCCATTCAGAGCAATGCTTTAGGGGAGAAACAAAGAGATTTATTCAGCTGAAACCACAGGGAGAATGTCAATAGGCATAATGCAATTGCTTGATTTGGAGTTTAGTCCGGATACTTTTTCTGATCAAATGAACTGTGGAATGTTTTAAAACAACTCGTTGTTTGCTTTGGGACAGTGTAAGAGAAATAGGGAATGGACTGCTACAGAAATATTTGGGGAGTGACAGGGGAGAAAAGGCAGAAAGAGCACTGAACGGGGATGGGGGAGACTTGCAGTTATTTCCAGCCTTCCCTGCAGCCTGGTGGCTAACTGGCTAAGTCACTTCGCTGCAGCACGTCTGGCTTCCCCAGCTATTAAGATGAAGACACTATCACTCTTTTCAAGTGCACCTCGTATCTTGTGATGGAAACCAACCAATACACTAAGAGGATGGATTCTGGCATCACAGAGTTCTCCTGGCATACAATTTGCTCCCTGGAAGAGATACAACCACCACAGAAGCAACATGGAGCTCCTCAGACAACTTCTGCTGTAGGGCAGATGGCTGAAGCCCTATGTGCCTGCAGGTTGTGGGCCAGGGAACCATCCAGAGAGAGCTCCTGCAGTGGGATACTGCCAGTCCACAACTTAAAATAGAAGCCAAGGAAAACCTTCAAGCAGTGCAACATGAAACGTCCTCACCACAGAGATGAAAGACGAAAATGAAGGTAAAAACTTGTCACCCATAGTGAACAGACTGGCAAAAGTCATAAATTCCTTTTAAGGTATTAACTGAAGAATTCTTGTTAGGATAGATGCTAACTGCATTCTCAGTTTACTCCACCAAATAAAACTACAGTTGATATTTTCAAGCATGAAACATCTTTTTGAAGTGGTCACAAATGTAACCTCTACATTTTGTAAATGCTTTCTTGAGGCAGGACTCCCATGGCGGGGCACTGTTCCATTACAGATGCTGAAGGAGCACAGTTCCACTCACAAACTTCTCTGCACGTAATTGTCTGTTTCTTGGCTTTCTCTATGCCTGACCCTCTAGCTCATTTCAAACCTACCCAGACAAGCTACAAGACGATTTTTGCTTCTGTTTCTGAAAAATCCAGGAAAATAACCAAGAACCAAAAACATAATTTAAAAATAAATAGATGCAACATGCAAGGTAGTAAAACTTACAGAAATCAGCAATATCTGAGATGATTTCACATGTAAAGCAACAAAATTAAGTTCTGCCAGACTATTTTAAAACATATTCTTCCTCTACTGAGAAAAGAAGTGCGTGGGGGGCATACTTTTACTTTTATCTGTGAAGTTATAGTCTCAGAAAAACTGAAATAATTTAAAAAACCCCACCCAAACTAAAATAACACAGTCTAAATGAAAAAAAATCTGAAAAAAGGTCTGAAATGTCTGCCAAAATTCAGATTGTTTCATCAGCCTTGAATTCACATCTACTACAAAGTGTGAAGGAGGACTGCCTGAGGTCTGAATGTGACTGAATAAGTCACATTTACACTACCCTCAGGCAGTCCTCCTTCTTAATAAACCCAACTTACCTGGGTTTATTAGCTATTCCATATACTTTAAAGGAAAGGTAACTTTCCCTTAGAATATATCGAATAGCTAATAAACCCAGGTAAGTTACTGCCAATCAAATAAAACTGATACTTAAGGGGTTGCCAAAACTAAACTGGAAAATAGGTTTTTCACTCCTGATGCAATCCTTAGCAGATTCCAGAAGGCATCCATGAATTGATTTACTCCACAAGTAATTACTCACAAGCCAATTCACCTGTCCACTTTAGTTTTGCTTTGGTGAACAACCTGGAGAAGATGACCAAACCTGAAGGAAAGCAATAAAGCCCAGAAACCTTACGCCCCTGCAGAGTTTCATTGTACCAGTACACCATTTTCCAAACACCCTGTTCCCTTTAACAGATGAAAGTCAACAGATTAAAGGTCCCAACTTCCCAATGCAAGAGGTGGCAAGGAGGCACACATGTATTTGGAACTGAAATAGGCTATCAGACTGTATTTGGTTTCATGAGCACTGGCAATGTTATTAATAATGATAATTATTAATGTAATGAGTGATGATAAGCAGTGACAATGAACAATGGATGGAATACAGTTCTGATGAGCCATACCTAGCTCCTTTTGTATGTTGTCAGGGATTCCTGTAATAGTCTTTCTCCTTTTGACTTTCTTCGGCCGTCTTACCACCGTGTCTGTGTAAATTAGAGACCGCCGAATGCTGGCTTGGCGGTCGAAATTCTCCCCTAATACATGGTAGAACAAGCAAAGCAACATTACTTCCAAGCACGCTGACATCATGCACTTTCTTCCACTAGTTTTGTTGTAGAAATGGAAAAAAAGGCATTAATAAATGGTGTTAAGCTTGGTCCTACAATGAAGATTTACACTGAAGGATGATACAGCACGCTGTCACAATAAGGCTTTAAACACCAATATCCATTACACAGACTGCATGTTTTAAAAGGAATTTTGACTTCCTGAGCCCAGTTCATATTTGCTGAGTGCTGTTCTCATTCCACAAGGAAAGAGAATCCTTGCTTTAATTTGGCCCTTCATAGGTTTTTCTGTGGTTTTGTTAATTTATTTTTAAGTAATGAGCTGCAGAAAAAGCAAATCTGCTCATGAAAATGAAAGATCACAATGGTTTATGCAGGAACAGACATTGCTATTGGCAACAGCTATTACGATGCCTTTGCAAAGCTCCATCATTTACTCGCATGAGGCCCTTCTTTTTCATTCCAAGTTGCTCTGAACCTGACAAGTGTACCACATTTCTGGTGTTGATCTTTTAACATGAATACAAATAAGAACCACAGAGCACGCAGAGATCAAACTGATCGCACGGACTCATAAATATTTCAGAGTGAAAGCTGCTTAAAATTGAAACTTTACAGATGATTATAAAAATATACAATGGCAAGAGCTAAAAAAAAATGTGTAAGTGCACTTTGCCAGACAAAGCCTTATGATGACCATGTGCTGTATCATAATGGGACCCAGAAGAACCGCTATCATAAAGCAGCTTTTCTTTTGGAATTCACTTTTGTTTAGAGGTTTATAATTTGGGCATTTCACTTGTAGTAAGAAAAAGATTGCCCTGTAGATCATCAGCCAATTCTTTGTCACTTCTAAAAATTTAACAGCTACCCCCCTCAGTAGCTCACATGTAAGGTCTTTTTTTAGAAGTTTAAGCATTTTAAACCACTGCTCAATGTCCTTCAGATGACCCATTTAAAACTTAAAGGCAGAAAAATCTTGATATACATTGTACATGTTTTTTTTTCATTGTACACTTTTTTGAAAATTTTGAAAATTGATGACCAAATTATTTACCTCTAAAAAGTGATTAATGCACAGTAACTAATATATCATGAAAATTACCCCTAGCTGACTGCACATCAGTATGATGTGTGTCGTGCGAGTAGCAGAGAAAACCTCATTACCTCTACAACAGTTAAAGATACAGTCATATATTAAGGTATAACATGTAGACTTGTGAAAATGCATGGAAAAAATGTAGCATTTTCATTCACCATGTTGTAAATATAAAGACTCTGACTCTGTTTGACCGGAGCCTTGACCACAGGCTGCAATGCTGCTGAGTGGAATCCTTGCAGTTAAAAAATGCCAGTTTCATCCAAGTTTTGGATTGATTGAAGTCAGATTATGGGAGGAGGGGAAGCCCACGGGAACTATAAAATGGAGAGCTATGGATCCCACTGGCTTAGTAGAAGTCCTGAAATACTGAGACAGACTATCCACTGTCTCAGGCAGCACTACTCTGAGGATGTTAGGACCCATATGGGGCAAAAGTCAGGACATCAGGTTATCTTGTCCTTCAGGATGAAAAAAATAATTCTAGCCACACTACAGAAATCCAATGGGGATTTGAAGGAGGAAGTTTTGCATCTCTGAACATATCTTTAGCCAAAGGCCAACATTCATGCCTGAGATGGTGAGTTGCAACAAAATTGTAATGTGGCTTTGAATAAAGCCCTGGAATAAAGTGAAGTGGTAAGGAGAGGGTGCAAACAAGGAGAGAGTCTTTTACATGAAGCCTCAGACGGCACAAACAGGATGGCCATGGGAAAGTATTACTGTGTCAACTGATCCACAGTAACTTGTTCCAAATGAGCTACTCAAAAGCTAACTCAACCAATCCATCTTTAATGGCTTTTGATACAAAGGCCACTATGCAAATCTGCAGCATTTCAAAATAGCAGCTTCAGTGAAATCCAACAAGCAAAATCAGAATGTATCAGTCTTTTTTTCTTTCTTCACTGCCATCTTTTTAATTTTATAAAGTATTGATGTCAATGGTAGGTATATTTTACAGATTTAAGAATATTTTTCTCCTTCTCTTACAATTTTGGAATAAATCATCTAGATATTCCTTATATACTTTATTCAGTCTCCTTGGATTCACAGAAAATACTTAAGTATGCACTTAAATCTCACTGAAGTTAGTGAAGCCAGACTCAAGCAAATGCTTAAATATTTTGCAGGATCCAGCCTGGCACAGATCACCTCCACCATTACCAGACTCCTCCATCTGGAAAGAAAGTTAGTTCCGGAAAATCCATGAGAACAGACACCATTACATATCTCTTTTAACCCACAGAATATGCAAAGACTGGCCACCACTGAAAAATTCAGTCCAACCCCTTCCAAAATAAAGCTCAGCCCAGGCACTGTGAGACCGAACTGCTTCCAAATCCAGGTGTCTAGCCAGCAGCTTGTCAGCCTAATGCAATGCCCCTACACCTTCAGGCTATCCAACAGATTTTTATGACTACTGTATTAGTTGCAATCTGTTCACCAAAGAGCCCTGAAAGCTGAACTCATGGAGCATTTACTGCACAGCCACGTGAAGAGGCCTTTGTAGCAGAATCACCACTAATGCACTGCTGAAAATGTTATCAATTGCCAGCAGCCTCTTCAGAGGTTAACCTTTTATTTCATGCCAGGAGTAATAAAATGGAAGTTTTTTGACCTCTCTTCTGGGAGAGTATGAAAAGGAGTGTGTGAAGGAAAAAGCCAAACCAAAACAAAAATCCTCAATGGTTTGTGCCGAGTTATGTTGAGCAAACGGCACCGGATTTCTTGTCAGTTTTTTTCCTGCCTCGTGCAGTAACATAAGGAACTTCACAAAATAAAATTACTCAGTGTGTGGGAGAGCAGAGGAGGGGAGCAGATTGTGACTTTTTAAAGAGGAACAAGGATAGCAGCTTTTTCTGTATGTTGTGTGGCTCACATGCTTGCCTTGTTTCACAGCAGCAACACAATTATTTCAAGGGAAAAGGAATGGTGGATCCTGGAGACCAGATCACATGGTGCAACAGCAGTCTTCCTTTAATGTCCTCCCTCTATACCTCTTCCAATTACTATGTTTACAAGGGAGTAGGTGCTCAACCACACAATCAGAAAAGTGAGATATAATATGCATGTGCACCAGTTCAACCACAAAAGTTGAGAATTGCTGAGTATTCCAAGTCCTGACTAAACAATTCAGGGGACACAAGTTTTGCTACACCAATCAAAATATGCAGGTTGAAGTCACCAGCATAATTTATCCAAACAAGGTAATGTTCCACATGATGCTGAATTAATTCTGTGAGTTATTTCATCCCTTTACCTCATTTTTCTTTCCATGTATTTACTTCTCCCACATTTTTTACAGTATGCAGGGTCATTAAATCAAACAACAGATTACTGTTTCTCTAAGTATACTGTGCTCCTGCTGTCACAGTATCTAAGCCCTACTCAAGTTTATTGATTATGTCAGATTATCCGTTGTTCCCATAACCTGGCCTTTTGCATCTGTACCCTAAATTCGCTAGATAATGCCAACTGGCCTAGTAACATTTCAGCATTGCATGTATTTTCCTTCCATTAGTTTTCCAGAGGTGGGATGTTCATGATTTCATGTTGTCTTCATCTGTTTACTTCGAGTATTTTCTTTTATTTAAAGAATAATTTCTCAGAGCTTGGTGATGTTTGTTACAGCTGTCCTGCTCCTATATTACTAGAATATTTAAATACTATTAAATAATACTAATTAAAATGCTAGTTTATGAAAATACAGGTGAAAAAAACATTGGTACTCATGCAGGGAAAGAGAACCTAATTTACTTTCAAAACAAAATCAAACATTGCAAGCTATTGATTGTCAGAGTAAGTATGGAGTCAGAGCACGCCATATGGCATTTGAAATAAATTGGATATTGAATATCATCCTGGCTTTGGCAGGCAAGCAGTAAGTTATTTGAATTAACTAATAAGAAACAATCTTGATACTGTGCAGAAAAAAAAGGAGTTGTTAAATTGAAGCAAAAATTCCATCTTTGACAGAAACTGTATTTTACACATAACAAAGTATCTACTCAGCATTAGATTTAACATAGTTTAACCTCCACAGAGTGAGAGTTCTGCAACTGTAGAATCAAAGAGCACTTCCAAAATGAAGAGTTAATACACAGTTCATAACAACATGTGGACTATGTTTATGTAAGTAGAGTGTCTTACCTAGAATATTGCTCAAAGATGCAGCCTCATTAACTTTTGCTATTCTAACCCTACTCTCCTTGACACCCGAAGCTTTTGTTACCCATATAACTTAGACCCTAGAGCTTTTTCTCTTTATTTTTGTACCGTTTAGACTTTGGAACACAGAAGTTCGTAACAGCCTTCCTAAAATAAAGTTCCTAGAAGAAAATCTTGAAATATCGTCAACATTGGATAAAACATGATTTTCAATTACATATCCTCAAGTGCAGTCCACAGCAAAACACTGCTATTTATCAGCCCTCTTCTTCCACTTCATGAATATCTAATGCTGTTTCAAGCCCACATATTTTAACTATCTCCATTAATGATAATATAAATGGATTTTGATATTTTCTAATTAAATTCAGATTTAGACTATTAAACACAAAAAGGTTGTCATAGAAAGATGTGGTAATTTAAAATTTATGAATTGAATATATAAGTGTCCAAATACTAACCAACTGTACAGATCCCCTTTCATTTCTGCCCTCCCTCATCAGGATAATGCAATTACTGAAATTAAAAGCCTACCAGTCACATTAATAGGAACCACATCTGTTTGGACGGCTTGCGCTTGTTGTCGCATTTTCTCTTCTGGTGTTGGCAGTGGGAGAGACTTAGTCCAGTTGGTTTGGGTGTTGATATCTGATAACTCATTTGTAGCAGGACTTTTAGGCCTTTTGATGGTAATGAGCTTCTCTTCTTCAGGGGGAGAGACAGGACACTACAAACAGAAATATAAACAATGTGAGTTTATTACTAAAAAAATAGGTAGGACTATGGTATTACTAAGGTGTTGCTGCTGTAGTCAGCATTGATTGTTTGTGGAGCAAAACACACCCTCACAAATGTCACACTTGGACCTACACAAAGACCACTTTTAAGAAAACACAAAAAAATGCATAACAAAACATCTGGTTTGTATTTTTTCAAGACAGTTGATTGTCTAAGGAATATATACCAAAGAAGGAGAAAAGAGTGGTGTTGCACATAGCAAAGCACAGTAACTAATTACACCTTACACACTGACACAGCTCCTGCAGTGATTAACCCCTCTCTCCCTGCAGCAAGGTCTGCCTTCCCTTCCCCTCTCACCTCCCCATGCCCTATTAGAAGATGAGATTTGAGCACTGCTTTGCTCCCGCTGCACTAGGCTGTACGAATGCATAAGGTCTCTGCAAGAATCCTGTAATCCAAAGACATCAGGATCTATCTTTTAGTAGAGCTCAGTAAAAGAACCAATCAGCACACTCCACAGAGTCATCACAAATGGATCAGTGAGGTAAGCAAGGAACTTTGCTTTGGTCTTTGGACAAACTCATGGCACAGTCCAGGGGGTTACTCATTTTTCAGGAATAAAGCACTTAAAATTATTAGTAGCCACAGAGTGATAATTTTGAAAGTCAGTTCTTCTCTAAGATGACACTTTGAGCGGCACTCAATTCCATGAAGTGTTTTACTTAGAAAACCCCCCAAAAAACAACAAAACCCAACCAGTAAAATAAAAATCTTTCTGCAAGAGAAAAAGAGGTTGCAACAGCTTGTGCAAATCCCTCCACCAAAGTTATAAGCCAGAAAACCATTTCCTTTCAGGAAGCAAATCTGTTTTCATTACAAGGTCTTTGCTTGTATGCCAGTAATGACAGAGAAAGCCTTAGAGCAGCTTTTTACTGACAGGACAGTACTTGTCCATCACTGGGGCTTCCAGCAGGTGGTCACAAACCCAAGTGAACTTGAGAGAAGCAGCCTTCCCTCCTCCCTACTCCTGCCAGGAAGGCACTCCAAGGAATCCCAGAAGCAGCAGAGGAAGGAAGACCTGGGGGAAAACCAACCACAGCTGCCTTCTGCCCCCCGACAAAACAAAAAAAGGAAAGAGAACGTGGAAGAGCAGTTGCACAGCTTTTGCAGCACAACCAATGATTTCTGTGCAATCTGCTGAGTCTCTGCTTCAGAGGAGTTTGCTTTGAGACCTTCCGCCCCACCACCAGACCAGAATTACCTTCCTCTTTTCTTTATTACTCTGTCCCTTTGGAAACTCCAATACTACCTCAGGACAGGGTTGTCAGTACTGGACCACTGCCTCTTTCCCCCTTGTTGCTGCACACAGGCAGGGAAGGAAACATCACAGATATTTAAAACAGATGGATTTTTTTATTATTGTGGGTGTTCAGTCTAAGTTATCTGTTTTCTCCTGAAGCTGAGTGCTATACAAAAGACATGCCCCAACACTGTGCTGCAACCACTGTTTATAATTTCTGGTTTTAATTTTCTTCCTGTTACTATGAGGAGTTCCCACTATTTATAAATAAATAACCACTTATTTATTCTGTTATGATTTGACTCTACATCCTTTAGGATAGAGTCCAACATCTTATTAAACAGAAAATAAAAATAAAAGCAACTTGCAGGCAAAAAGTTAAAGAAAAGTTAAATTTCTTCAAGCATCACTAAAAAAAAAATTTCAGGCAATGAAACTATTACTAATATAATTCTGTGGTTTGGAACCACACTTCAAAAACATGGGAGCTTTTCTTCAAGGAAATAATCAATTTCTGACAGCTTTGAATTTCTTTCCTAGAGAGGCTGTGGAAGGGATAGATGCTGCTCTGTAGGTAAGGGCTCAGCCCAGTGAAATTCCTGGCAGTTCTATCACTGCAACCTTCTTGGAGGACACCAAGGCCTCTGCTGTTTCTAAAAGGCTCTAAAACCAAGAAATAATATGATGTGAGTGCTTATCTTTTTTTGAGAGTGTGTCCATACACCTTTATATACACATACAGTGTGGGCACATATATATGTACTTAGAAACACAAGGACTTGCCCACCTCAAATTACCCAAATTCATAAACACCTTCTTTAACTTGAGCAATTTGGGAGAGGAATGCCACTGAAGAAGGGAAAGCTGCCTCCAGGTCATGCTTCCCCCCAGTGAGGTTTAAAAAGCAACTGAGTGAGAGAAAGGGTTTCTAGGGAACATGGCAGGGGGGTGACAGCCCATCTGTCACAGCAGACACGTGTATATGCACTTGAAGGAGTAAGCAAGGGCTGAAGCAAAGAAATATTGCCCTCCCGGTACTACAATGAGCTTTTCTCCACCTGAATCAGGGAGACCAAGGGAGACACCTCAAACACAGCTTTGCAGTTTATTTGGGGTGAGGACGAGCACCAGTGACCTTCAAATACACTGCCTGCTTGATACTGTCAGCATCAGTATGTCACCTCCAGACTGCACTGCAGTGCCAGGTCTCAGCTGTCATACAGCAGTCTCTAAGGGCTACTCCAGTATGTCAAGTGGCAGAGATACTGGTTACAAAGCCATCTTTCCTTTTCAAAGAAGCTACCCAAGACAAGCAGAACAGGTTTTTTGTTACAGTATGAACAGAAAAACTGAAGAAGTGAAGCATCTGCTTGCGACAAGGGAATCTTAATTATTCAAAGAATGTGGAACATCAATCAGAAATTTTGTAGAATTACTAGTTGAGAAAACTGGGGACAGACTGACTAAGACAGACAGAAATGTGTCAGGCTATATGGGCACATAACCAATTGGAAGCAACTGAAAATTCAATGGTGCAGTTGAGTTCAAAGCAGTGGCAGGGAGAACAACCTCCTGTCACAGGACACACATATGCACTTCTACGGAACAATTCAGTAGAAGAGCTGGAGTGGTTTTGGGTGTAGGAATAAATGTTCACATTCCAAATGTGGGTACATTTTCCATGTATCCTGAAGAAACATGACTGTCTCTACTTATCTCCTTTCTTCCAGAGTACTCTCAGTCATAATGGTACAGATGTGACAAAGCTGTACACAGCTTTATTACATGAAGAGGAATGCCAACTCATCTTTCAGCCCTCTTCAGACAGAAATTATTCACCTGTATAATTAGGATGAAAACGAGATTTACATATTTTTAGCAAACATTCCCACATTTACAGCACAGGAGCTCACTGGAAGACGCAGTGAATTGCTGCTGTGTGACAGGAATGTCTTCTCCAGTCAGGTCTGTTACACCAAAGTAGAACAAGGCATAGCTGATCATAAACTCTGTGTTCACAATAGAAGTACCTGTCCCATTTTTAAAGCACCTCTGAGTCATAGTAACTTTACTGCTAGTCTTAAATGCCCAAATCTCTGGAATGGGTTGCTATGCTCACCTCCACAGGAAAATTTGTAGTAATTTGTTCTTTTTCATGAACATGGTAAGGGGTAAAGGTGGGATGTGAAAGCAGCAGCTTTGGACCTTGCAGCATTTCCACAAACATGCACTAGGGGTGACAAACCACGACCCTTCAAATGGGAGTTAAGAATCCAGCATAAAAATGGCCTGTATATATCTTATAGACAAGCTATATAGCTTAGTAAGCTGGAGCCTCTCCGATGTCTTGTTGACGTATTGTCCCCCAGCCAACTCAGCTGCTGAGATGCAACAAAGGAGTTTCACTATCTCAGCACTTTCATGCTATTTGAGAGGTCCCAGATGACAAATGAGTTTATGCTATGTATCTTGTAGCTCTCTCTGCCTAAATAATCTGTTTATTCTAAATCCTTTTTATGTAGCAAGGGTTTATACTACAGTATTTTAAAAAAGATGGAACCTCCAGGAGGAAAACTCAATCCACAAAAATTTTACTTTTCACAAAGAGATTTCAAACTTCTAGTCATGCCATTTACCCCACTGTCTACTAAAATCACTTCTAAGATCATAATTTATCAGAAAAACAAAAGAGAGGGAAAAAAAATCAACGTTGCAGACAGCAGCCATACAAGTTCAGCTGTCTATTGTATTTGCCAATATCCTATTTCAGCCTCTGGTGTTTTACTAGGTTTGATGGCTTCAAGAGCCATTTTCCCAACACCAAGGGATCAAGACAATAACAGGGAAAAGAAACCCAAGACACAAACCTAGCCAACTGAGAATGGCACTTGACATGCCTAATTCAACCCCTGGGGTTTCACACTGTCTCATGGAACACTGCCACATTATAAATTTGCATGAATTTACACTTTAGATGAATTAGTCATTAGACTCTATTTGGTGTCCTCTAGACCAAGGTCATCAGTCTAGTTCCCATAGTTTTCACAGAATATTCCATTTTATTTCTTCTATACACAGACCTCCAGTTGCACTAGTCAGCACTGCTACCCTACAGAATTCTTCACTTCATAACTTTCATTGTGTTTCAGTAAGGAAAGAACTTTTTGTAAGTGAAATGACTGACTACCAAGCAAATTAGCACCTTAAAAAACATTGCAGAAATGTTCTTTCTTCTTCCTCTACTCTGTTGTAACGGGATAAAAAAACACAAGAAGATCTGTACTGTTTGGAGCTCTAAAAGTCTGTCTAGTATCTGCCTTAAGATAAAGGCCAACAAATTGTATCAAGGTAAAATTTAAATCTGAGGATGCATAGAGACAGTACTTTTTCCTGAATATTCTCTCAGCATTGGATGGAGTCCTCGCCCTTTAAGAATGTACCCCAGTTGCTTTCTAAATCTGTGCAAACTTCCAGCATCCACAATTCCCACAGCAGCAGCACAGTGAGTATTCCATGAGTGAAGAATTACCCTGTTTTCTTTGTTCAAAGATTTTCTGTATTTTCTCACTTCCTTATGCTTTGGCATTTCATGTGCTGTTTCAGCTCAGTAAATGGCACAGTATTTAAAAACCCAACCCCCTGTAAATGGTATAAAACAGAAGTGCTGCTTACAAGGGCAGTACCATGCAGCTGCAGCAGAGGGGCAGGGAGGCCACCTGAGGACACCACCCAGAGCTATCTTCAGCTCTGCCAGACCTCATGCCTGGGGGCTTTTTAGCCATTCCCACCTCCAAAACTGAAGTGCCCAACTTTACCTCCTCTCAACACCAGGTAAAGTTCTGCATTAGACTTCCTCAAATCAATGCACTTGGTGTACTTGTTTGCACTTAAGATACTAAATAGTTTTGTGCAGATACTGGAGAGATAACTAACAGTTCAGATGATCATAGTGGCAATTCTCCCCATCACATCCCCCCAAATAAGGGAAGTGTCTTTTCACCCAATGCATAATTATCAAAGCAAAATTCCTAAGCCAAATGATGTGACTTAGGGAAAAACACCATGAGTTTTGGACCCTCAAACATTTTCATAAATGGAATAAAGAAATAATATATACAATACTGCACGCCTGGGAGCAGGTATTCTCTGTAGTTCACATTTATCATTCAAGAAAGACACATTCCTCCAAATTAGAAGGGTTTTTCCTAGGCTAATTAAAAACCAATTAAGCAGCCAATTAAATAAAACAGTGTCCATTGGGGGAGGGGTTTCAAAGGAGGCAAATATTAATAGACAAAAAAGGGAATAAAAAATTCTGTGAACCAAGTACAGGACACTGCAGTGCAGACAAAAAGGAGTACAGAGGAACATAAAAGAAACAAACCTGATGTGGGATTTTTCTTTTTTTTATTGCTTTTTTTTCTAAGCAGAAAAATACAGCAGGTAACAACTGAAGACAAAAAGCAGAATAAGATTGCATATATGCTAAATGCTACAGGTAACATCAAGCTGCAGATATGGCAGCTGGATGGTCCCACTTGTGGGCAAAGTACCTTCTTGTTCCAGGGAACCAAGTTACAGCAGGCGCTAATGCAAGACTGAGAGATGCAGTCTAACAGACTAGACTGTTGAGTGAGACAAAAAGAAACAAAGAGAGTGAGTGGTAAAAAGGGAAAGAAAAAGGAGTAAGAAAAAAAACACACAAAAGACAAATACAGTTAATATACACATGCATACACTTCAGAACATAAGGAGAACTGGAGTTTGAATGTGACATTTCAAAACATCTTTTATGGTGGTAAAACAGAGTAATACTGAAAGACAGGAATAGCTCCCAAGTTGTGTCACCAACAGCAGCATGTAAGATACAAGAAACCAGAAGAATGGTCACAGTATTGAGATGTAAAACCCAGGTAAACCAACTTAATCACCAACAAACTCAATTAGGATCACTACTATACTGGTGGCTTGGCCTGTGCTCCATTAATCTACATTGTAAGAATCTACATTAAAAGAAAAAGGGCAGATTCATACACTTCACTTTATATTGACTTCCATTCAGAGATTCCAGTTTTCTATGTTTTCTAATTTTGTTTATTCATTTTTTGAGTTGGGCCTGCTTCTCCTTAGTGGTTTTCCTTTGGAAAAGCATATGTTCTGCTTATCTTAGACATTTCCTAAGACACTGAACCAACAGATGAACCAACGTGCTTGGTGGTGTGACTGTTATCCTCTGCTGACAGACACCCACCCTCCCACAAAATCTGAAAATGTTTGTGGATCGACACCTAACCATGGTTTCATATTGCCTCCACTGTAAACAGACAAGCAAAATATCTGGCTATGGTTTTTATTTTTAGAAGCAGATTAAAAGTAACAGGGAAAGCTAGTTTCCTTTGTGATATCACCCACTCTTTTTTTGCTGCAAGTTGGCAATTATATCAGCTAAGAAGTTTATGAACAGTAAATAGATATTCATCTACCCATCATTATTTTGCTGTTCTTGAATTTCAAATATTAAATAAATACTGCATGCACAGAATTTAAATGTTTGCTTTTTTGCTTTAAATAGGCAAAAAAGCTGTAAGGCTTTCATCTAGTGGTAAGGACTTCACATCTTGAATCACAGGACTTTTGGTGACCCCAGTTCCACAGTTACCAGAGAACTCTCCTGACAGATGAAATATAACTCCCTCAAGGCATAAGACTTGCTAGAATTACTTGGCTCTTTACCAGTACAACAATAATTCAAGTTCAAAAATCTGTTGTGGTAAACATTAATTTAAAGAAAGATTAAACATTTACAGTAGTTAAAAAAAAAAAAAAAAGTGCCAATTAAACAGAGATACTGGTCAAATAATTCCACAAAAGAAAGTTATACAATATAAATGGAGAATCATGCTACAGTTTACAAGAAATTTATGCCTTTATGAGCTGGAAATAAGAGTGGCAGGGTTAAGGCTAAGGTTCTGAGATAACCAGTAACAGCCAAGACTGTCAATTTGGCAGCTATCTTTCTCCACAGCTCTGAATTATCCTTTCAGCTATAATATTTAAAGGAACCTATTCCAATTTGAAATGGAAGTGCTATCCTATATTTAAAGCATACTTAGTTGCATTAATTTTCTCCAGAATGCAGAGAAATTGTTAGTAACACATTATGTTAACACTCAAAAAACCCTTAGCCAAGAAAGGATGACAGCTGCTAGGCTCCAAAAATTCTCACCCAGGCTTATATACTTTCATGCAAATTGTTTAAAGGAAAGTGTACTTATATTTTTTAAATGTTACGTTAGTTTTACATGTGCAGATGGTTATATGCTGCACAGCACTGGCCAGGACAAGTTGATGACATATATGTATGCATTTATGTGCAGTACACTAATAGCAACAAACAAGGTGTTAATACTTTCCTCAGTGGAAATCATAACTCCATTGATTTCAGCAAGATTTTGCAAATTACCATTATAATGCATTCCACAGTATGAATGTGCTTTACATTCTCGGCTCACTGCCAGTACATACCACACACAGCTAAACAAGATGCTCTGACATTCCCTGCCAATACACAGATAAAATGCAATCACCACCTGGACAAGAGAATCTACATAATCCAAAACACCCTTTATTATGTGACTAAAACCCATAGAGGATAAAACTGAAAACACTGTACCCTTTAAAGTGCACTCTCAGGGTCTCTGCACATTTTGCTGATAAAGAGTTATTTGGTCCACACTACAGAAGGACATATGGTTTAGTAACAATTCAAAGAAATTAAACTGTGTTACAATCAAGGACATCCTCCCACTCTCAAAGCAAGGGTTGTTTTTGGCAAAGTATTCTAGAATATCTATCTTGAAAATGCCAGGAGCTCTGGCATTTCAGCTTTAGAAAGGCATGCTCTAGTGGATCTTGCCATCCACTCCAGCAGTAACATCCTGGACCACTACAACACAGTCAGCTTTTCCTTCAGAGCCCACAGGCACAACAGGATAAAGACAGGAGAGCAGAATTTTTCTTCTTCTGAACAATAACAACACTTACTACTTCTGTAATTGACATCTATACAAATTAATGTACAAAGCAATATGGCTTCATAACTTTCTTAAAAGTTGTGATCAACTTTTCCTTCTCTTTACTTAATTTAATTCTAGATTCTAAGATAAGCACACTGGGACTTAAGATGTGAAGATATACGCACAAAAATCATGAATTTAACTGAAAGAAAGGCAATAAACCCAACTGAGTGGACAAGCTTCATTTTCTGGATGCCTTTACCAAATAGTTGTGAGGCACTAAGACAAAGCTCTACCTAACTGAATAACCACCTGTATGAGCAAATCAAAGTGGGTACCTATCCAACTTACAATTCAAGTATGCTGATGGCTGCCGAATAGCTCTTCTTGCTACTTGAATGGAAACACTTAGCAGCTACCCTTGCTGGGCTCTTCCCTCCAGAACATTACCAAAGCCCTTCCTGCTTTCACAGGCTGAACATGGCAGTGGGAACTTTGTATCACTGCATGCGAGTTTCAAGAGACCATGAAAGTCAGATGATGAACTACAGTCACTGCAGTTCTGAGAAATAAACATCTTTGTGATCCTCTAAAAATCCTGCCTTATTTGAACAGTGTTATGGCAGGCAATTAAACTGCACTAGGCAAGTATTTTTTTCCATTACCTTTTGTTCAATTTCTTCATAATCATCCTGGTAACTTCCACAGATTGCACTGGAGGATGAGGAGAAGGTGGGGCCCTGAGAGTAATACTGCGAGCTCCGGTAGCCATCCCGCCGCAGCTTGTCACACTCTGCCGAGAGAGAGAAACAGGAGGTTTAATCATGGAAAGAGCCATTACTTGCTGTTCAATGGCATTTAAGTACTGAATGTTTGTCTGAAAATGTTTACCGTGCATTAACATTGTCTGCCCCAAGTGACAGAACCCAAGGGCGTGTTCCTGGTATTTGTATCTGTATTTCCTCCTCCCTCACATGTGTGACATACGTAAGCCCACACAGAGCGTATTAACCCAGGCGATGGCAAGTGCTTTGGAAAGAAGGGGGAAATAGATTTCTTTATTTATTTAAGTGAGGCCTGGCTCGGTGTCTTGACAGATGGCAGCATCTTGCAGGATGGGACACGGATGCATGTGAGTAACTCCAGGGGTCTCATTTGCCAGGCCGGTAGACATCTATTATATGCCTTACACTTGAAATGTTGATGATGTTGCTCACTACTCAAGCACCATCTGCTAAGTAACTTTGGCACTGACCACTCGTCTTGTCTTCCTGTCCATGGAAGAGACCATTTACTGTGCTTTTGGAGAGCGGAATGCAAATCTCAAAGATTTGCAGGGATCTCAAAAACTTGTGTTGCTGCACAGCACATGTAGTTTAATACTACAGAGTTTCTAAAGTTCAGAAGGAATCCACAGCAGACATGCATCCCCACTCACAACAGCCAAAATTCCAGTCAGCATCGCATCCCCCTCACCAAGTTTTCCACAATCATCTTCCTGCCTCCTAATTGATATTCAGTGTGATTATGCTCAAGAATAACAGACGCCAGAGCATAAGGAAAAATTAAATGTTCAAGATGTGGCAACCAAACTCATCAGACCAGTTAGCTTTACATTTCCAAAGACAGATATCTGAATCTGTTGAAAGATGATGAAAGCAAGAAGAAAATTAAGTATTTGGTCTATTTCCATTTAAGGAACTGAAATTTCTGCACAATACGCAGGCATTAGCACAACAAAAAGCGCTTTTATCATCAGTTGCTGGAGAAGGTCTTTCTGTGATTATATCATCTGTCTGCCTATCTTCATCTTCTGAATACTCCCTAAAATAGAAAAGATGCAATGCTTATACTAAGGGCAAGGTTTTAGAGAGGCTTTTGCCTGGCAAATGATTAGGTGGAGTTACAACGTGCAATTCCAGCACACATGTCCTCTGTTTTGCTCAGATGCTTCTGAGACTGAGGTCTGGAGGACTCATGCTGACAGGTTGACTGACCTACAGCAACCACAGTTCTGTGAGGATTTAATTAGTAAGGACTCCCCTGTATCTGCACATAAATGCTGAGGAGGCAAACTTACACTCTGACAACAAGCCATTTCCGTCAGTGCCAAACATGCCCTTGCCTATGTACCCCTACGGCGTCAGAAAGGGCAGCGTGGCAGGAAACTTTCCTTCTCTCTCAATTCAAGGACCAGAAGTGGCAGTGTGGCTTTTGAGATCCAAATCAATGGCTGTATCTCAGGAACAGAGGGCTGGTAACCCTGTTTACCCATTCCACATGTGTGAGCATGCTGACATAGTGCACATCTGGCAAACTCTTGCCGTACTTCAGGAGGGGGGTGAAAAATGACAGTCAGCAACCACAGCAAAGCAAATTCCTCCACTACCGTTCCAAATTTGGTACTGGATCCAGCCAGATCCAGCACATGACACTCACAGATGTGAGCACCCTGATGGGTTGGTTGTTGGCATGAGCTACAAACGAACAGGGTAAGCAGGCTGTGGCAGAACAAGACAACCTAAAGACTTGCACCAACTTGCAGCGTGGGTTAACACGCTAAGCTGTCAACTTAGACACTGCAACTTTTAACTTCAGAGGGATCATTAATCACTGCAAACAAACATGGATACAATTTAAGAGGTGCACAAGAATGCAGTTAATTTTCCTCCCATTTTCGGACTAAGGCTTAGGGTCTTTGCTGGCCACTCCTGCAACTCTCTGACATCAGAAATCATTGCATGCCCCCCAAAAAAACCACCTGTGGTGGTGTGACCTGGGCTAAATGCCAGGTGCCCACCAAAGCTACTCTATCACTATCTTCCTCTCTGGGCAGGGGAGAGAAAACATAACAAAAGGCTCATGAGCTCAGAACAGGACAGGGACAGATCACTTACCAGTTAAAATCACAGGCAAAACAGTCTTGATTTAGGGACTTAGTTGAATTTATTCAATCAAAATAAGAGTATGATAATGAGAAGTAAAGCAAATCCTAAAAAACACATTCCACCCACTCCTCCCCTCACTCCCAGGCTTAACTTTATTCCCAATTCTCTACCTCCTCCTAACTCAGCAGTGCAGAGAGATGGGGATGGGGGTTATGGTCAGTTCATCATGTTGTTCCTACTGCTACTTCGTCCTCAGGGAGGTCATTCCCCTGCTTCAGTGTGGAGTTCCTTCTATGGGAGACAGTCCTCTAAAAACTATCCAACCTTCCCATCGGCCACAATTGTTCACAAACTGCGCCAGCAGTGGCTCTCCCATGGGTGCAGTCCTTCAGGAACAGTCTGCTTCAGTGTAGGTCTCCCACAGGGTCAAAAGTCCTGCCAGCAAATCTGCTCTTGCTTGGGCTTCTCAGTCAATGGATTCCCAGGGCCTGCCAGGAGCCTGCTCCAGTGTGTGACTTCCCATGGAGTCACAGTTGTCACAGGAGACTCCCAGAGGCAAGCCTCTTCTGAAGCACGATAGATGAATGTTCTGATATTAACTGCTTGACCTTATTTATTTTCCTAACCAAGAAGGTGAAGATGATGAATAGTGCTCCTCATGTAGCCCAGAAAAGCTCCAAAAACTTAAGGAAATCAATGCTGAAGGTCTCAAGTCCAACACAAGTTCAAGCAGACTGTCAGTAACGACCTGTCAGCCTATCCAGCTCACAACCTCCCACTGTCCACAACACAAAATCCATGTAACTTCAGAAGTTATTGCAGCAATGCTGCTGATGAAGCCAAAAACCAAGAAAAAGGTGGTTTGTCCCCAAGAACAGCTTTTCTATGTATGTACTGTAATTGTACATATTGCAGCACAGCAGGAAACACACTGTGGATGGCACTCAAGGCCAGCAAACCTCACCAGAGGCTTTAGGTAGATATCCTTTATTTCATGTTGCAACAGCCTCCAAGCACAGCACAAGGTCAAACATTGCATCTGACTGAAGGTACTATTGCTGCCAAACCAAGGGCAGCAACTGCTGTTTAAAAACTGCTCTACCGGGAGGCTCCTCTCCTCCATCTTCTTACTCTTATTAGAGGTGCATGTCCTTCTGTCAGCAATCAGGTTCATATTTTTCAGATCTAGGGGGTTTATTTTTGTAAAAAAAAAATACCTATGAAGAAGCTTAAAGTAAGAGACACTTACTTTACAAAATACTCCGGATGCTTACTCTTGGAAAGACTCCCTACTTCCCAGAGGAGCAATACATTGTCTTAGTCTGACAATCCCAAACAGAGAAGAGCACTCACTATACACTAGGTGAAAAAGTTCTTACATCTATGCATGTTATTTCAGAGATGTGTATACTGAAGCTGACAAGGTAACTGAAAGATCCATCCAGTGCCAGTTATTAAAAATCTTCATTTTCAAGAACGATGATACATTAGCACCGGCTGAATCAGGGACATGCGCACTCTTGGCTGCCATTTCCCACATCACACAACACAAGAAACTGTGCATGGTGTTTCCATATTTCCATTAAAGAACCTCCAGGTTCTTTGAACTGCACATGCTGCAGACAAGCTCCATGTCATAATTTTCACATGAATCTGATCTGAAATGTGCAACAATATGATTATGCCCCAGATGAATCAATTTTGCTCACACAAACATTAATTCCAGAAAAATCAGGAGTGCCTTGGCAATTGCAATTGGTGGCTGCAATGGGTAGTACCACAACTCAAAAGTCTGAAGTTACCTCCCCTTCATCTCCTGACTGTTTCTGGGGATAAGTGCACAGGGACATTGTCACCTGCTGCCCTGCAAGTGCTTTTCTGGCTAGGTGAAACCACAGATTAGTTCTTGTTTTCCTTCAATACTAGTGACACAATTTCAGAACCTCCTTTGTATTAGAAACACTGCTTAAAAATGACTGTCATTAGATTATAATTTATTCCCCCTTATGTGGTACAAGTGAAACCCTTCCTAAAAAATGAAAATTTCCCTGAAATTTTTCCTTGCATTTTGCTGCTCACAGGGTGGTTTTAGTTAAGTGTGAAGAAAGTGCGTGGGAAATGCAATCAAAGCCCTTTTAAGGGCCCCCTCATAATTTCCACAGTTATTAGAAAAGGCTTCAGGAACCAAAGCAAATGTGTTAAAGCTGTCAGTGCCCAATACAATCATGCTCAAGTCTTCTAGATGCCCAGACACTCATATATTTGCTCAGGATTGCAGTATGCAGCCTTTGCCAGATCTTGGCATCAGACAGGAGCATGCTGGGGACATGTCCTGTGCATCACCCATCTCTGCCCTCTTCCCTCCTGCTAAATAAGCTGGTGAACAGGAAGGTACCTGCAGCAGCAAACTGAGAGCAGAGGCCCAACCAGCCATGTGCACCAGAGTTTTGAGCCACAGGCACTGAATTTAGCACTGCTGTGAGTAACTCAACCTCTGCATATAAAAGCTTACAGGCTTTGTGACAGAATGTCAGGGCAAGTGTATGAAAATACCTCTGAGGCCTCTCAGACCAGATCTCTCTATTTCATACAAGAAACTTGTATATGTCCTTGAGTCAGTTACACATAGTAACAAGTCTCAAACACAGAGGCAACTTACTGCTTTTCCAACAACTGAAACCATATTCTCTCATGATAATTTGAGCCACAAATCACGGGAGTGAACAGAAGGCACAGCACTGATATCTCAGTAATTCGTCTGACATGGTATTACCATGGTAAAGCAGGATTAACGTTTACCTTGTCAGACCTACACACCACACCGTGCGACAACAGATGGGAGGCTGGGTTTTCTGGGAGGGGACCGGATGCCCTTTTCCTTGTGGACCTGATATTCCTGAGCCTGAACGGTTTTCGGCCTGTCAGTGGCTGATTTTCTTCCCAAGGGAAGATTTCTTGGGAGAATTTTCTTTCAAGGACAATTTCTGTAAATAACTATTTTTGTCTCATTACATTTCTAAGTAAACAATATTTTTCTCGTAACAACTTCTCCAGGTGTTGTTTGACTGTCTAGTTTTTACTAGAGTGGGAATTGAACCCGGGTTGACAGCTTTGAAGCAGCGATGCTAGCCATTACACTACAGGAGAAGTTGTTATGAGAAAAATATTGTTTGTTTAGAAATGTTATGAGACGAAAATAGTTATTTACAGAAATTGTCCTTGAAAGAAAATTCTCCCAAGAAATCTTCCCTTGGGAAGAAAATCAGCCACTGACAGGCTGAAAACCTTTCAGGCTCAGGAATATCAGGCCCACATTTCCTCTCCTTTGACGAACTTTGCTAACATTTTCTACCTGCTTGAGATTCCTACTTGTAAAACTTGTTGCAGTACCTTTAAGTTTATATGAAGGAAAATTCATTACCGTGTCAGAAGCAGAACTGGTCAGAGGGACATGGATTCAGTTATTTTCAGGAGTTGAATTTATTCTTTTCTTATTGTAAATTAACTGTGCAAGAGTAAGTGTTATTTTTAACAAGCTTCTTCATAAAACAACTATTCTGCCTGTCAGCGTTAGCATGCCCCATATATATACCTGTCTGCAGGGAGAAAGCCTCCAGGTGCTGGTTTCCAGGGCTAGAGCCCATCTGAGCCTGAGAGTTCTCCCTAAGACACAGCACCAGCAAAAGCACAGAGCCACAGCTCTATGCCACCACCTTGGACCAGTCTCAGGCCTGAAAGTGCACCCATCACTCACTAAATTAGCCCTAATGAGATTACTCAGATTACTCTTGTAAGCAAACACCGCTCACATGACTGCTACAGGATCAGGCCTTAAGATCTGTAGCTGACTACATCCACATGTAAACACTCAGGCACACTCTCACAAGAATATATTGAAGAGTCTAGTACTAAAAATTAAAATCCACATTTCTAAATATTTATTAGTAACCAGCAAAGGTACTGGTTAAAAAATTAAAGTACTATGATACTGACTAGCATAAACTTAGAAACTTGGCATTAAAGTTACTCAGACATCTAAAAGCTCCAATCAGCTTGGAATAGCTACCCATCCCATTGGGTCAAACAATGAAAAGACAGGAAAAGCATATCTAGGAAACATCTGAATTTTCCCTGTATGCAAGAACAGGACCTGGAACTCAAGACTAATTGCTAAAATCCAAAGAGAAAACATAAGTCGGACCAGGAGCAGATGCACTGCTCACCTGGCAGACCTGCCCACAGCTGCTGAAACAAAAACTGCCAGGTACAAAGGTAGAAAGGGGAAAGACACACACCACTTATTCCACCTCTTGCTGTCTCCTTGTCAGCAAGAAGGGACATGAAATGAGCAGACAGCTTCATCTGCATGCTTGAAAAACTATCTCAGCTAAAGTCTGGGTGACTTTGTGGCAGGGCTTTTCATGATGCAACTTGTATTTTTCTATTTTTCTTATTTTTTCTTTTTCCTTTTTTTTCCTACAGAGAGGCTATTAACTGCTCAAGTCAGCTAAACTGTCAACTATAGAAATAAATCTGCTGACTAATATATTAAAACACATTTATCTATTCACTACACATATCACTGGAAAACCACTCTACTCCCCAGGGTCAGAAATTTTTTTTTTTTTTTTTTCAGTCTTCAAACATTGTAGTTAACTTCTGTAAATATCCCCAAACCATATTCCTCCCTAAGTCACAACTACAAACACTGTCTTACAAGTAGCTTTTCAAAATTTCACCTAAAACCAGACTGGTTTCACCACTGGTAAGTAACTGCATATAATTTTAATTTACTTGATAGAGACTTAGAATTTGTTTTTCCAGTTGAGCTGAGACAACTAAGGTCTTGTGGGCTTGTGACAGACAGGCGTGGGTGTCAAAGACCTGGATTTCTGCATCCGAGCAAATCACTTTGGGTTAGATCCAGTCAAGGACTTACATCCTGCGGACAGACAGGGCATGATCTAAATTTCATGTTTGTGCCTCCTAAATTCAGAGTCCAAACAAGTACGTACACACTGCCTGCAGCATGTGAACACACAGAAAGGCGTGAGTCTCAAGATAAATCCAACTAAGGAAGAACTTGAGAACTTTAACTCTCACCATCACCACACCAGTAATGGACAGCACTGGGTCCAGTGCAGCAGGCCCTCCTCATGAGGGGCAAGAGAAGGGATATCAACACCTTTGCTTCTAGGTACGCTTTTGCAAGTTAAAAGTATTTTTCATTTAGATGCAAATTTAAGTTCTTTACAGAAGAGGTGAACACAGCTAAATCTCCAGCTTCCTAATGATATACTGGGAGCACTAAGCAAAAGGTAACAGCCAGAGCTGTGCTTTGTCTGGGACTGTGGTATTGTCTGGTGCTAAGTACCAAAACACACTGAGCACCGAACCAGGACCTCTTCAAAGGGCATGGCTGCCTCTCTGATTGCTCACAGCACTGTGGTAGGACCTGGATAAAACCAAGTAATGCTTGACTATGCAGTTAACTGGGGAATTTCAGGGAGGTAACTTTTCAAGATAAAGAGCTTGTTGAGAATGATTATGCCTGGGACCATAATTAAAACAGACACCCTAGTTCAAAGGTTTCTTTGGTTAGTAAATCTAACTGAAATGACTACCTTTCACTCTGTGCCCCTTTATGGTTCCCTCATTTGTAAACTGGGGTTAAGAATGCACAGCTCTCTGTGTGTAGATGAGACAGGCTATATAAAAGCTCAGCTGTACAAAGGCAATCTTGTTTCTCACAAATATCTCAAGTTAAATATGACTTCAAAAAAGGCAGCTCAATTTAACTCCCAACACAGTACCTATTTTTGTCCCTGGATCTAAATATGCAGCAGACAGCTTGCCTCTACCACTTTACATTCCTCCCAAAAATTCACTCAGCTTGGATCGTGTCCCATTTTCTTTAAATGTATAAATCCCCATATCATCTGCAGAACTTGACTATCACAGAGACTGCTTCTATATCAAAGCTTTAAAATATGTTGTAAAGCCACAGCAATGATGCACTTGTGTTACAACTGAACTGTAACCAATGCTGACTGCAAAGCAAGTTTATGAACTTCAGCTGTGATACATACACTCAGTGCACCATTTTGTTCAGACTCCCAGTTAAATGGTCAGGGATTTCAACAGATGGAGTACTGTTGCCACCCAGCTGAAAAAACTTCTGCTCAACAGCTCAATCTAGGTGCTTTGGCTAGTACCAGCCTTTGTCAATCCAGCCAACTTCCTTATTATTCCTATCCCTTGCCCCAAAATGCAGTCTTATACGGATATTTCTGTACCTTTAATCAGTACATACAGAAAAGCCCAAGACAAGCCCAGAGACAGTGAACACAGATACCAACGTTTTTTTTCGACAAGCACCATTTAAAGGGGCAAATGGCAAAACAAACAAAAAACCACCAGCAAAACTTGGCTGTTTTCTTCAAAGTTGTCTTGCTTTATGGATAATTCTTGAAAGGTCCATTAGACTTTTTAAGGATTATTTTGCATATTTTCTCTCGTGAATAAGTAGCCATGCCCAGCCACACAGGTAGCTTTTAAGGACGAATGCTGTCCAGAATTACCCAGAAACAAAGATGTCTTGGGGCTCCAAGGGGATGAAGGTAATCCAAACACAAGGCTGCCAGACTGTGACAGGAAAGTATGTTACATGGGTACTTCAAAGAAGTCCTACTGAAAGTGAACAAATGTATTTTATATTAGGTCTATTCTCCCTCCCACACAAATGTCGGGAAGCATGTCCTGCCGTGGTAGCTGGAGGCCAGTCCTAACTTGGAAGGGAAGCCCACCCTTCCAAGCAACTTCAAGGCTCAGCTATGCAGATAGTTACAGCAGCACATGGAACTGCAACATTAAAGCAATTGCACAGATTTATTTTCAAGGGTCTGAATCAGATGAAGTGTTTAAGAAGGATCCAAATTAAAAAGAATTCTTAAACGCCAAAATACCCTTAACAGGGTCAAGTAAATGCCAACACATTGATCATTCCCCTCTTTCCTCGGAACTTTAAAAAATCAAATACATTTAATACCAACCTTTAATTCCCCAGGTGATCCGCATGATTTAGCGATACAGAAAACCTTTCTAATGGCACCAAAATGCAACAGCCATGACAAATTATATTTGTTAACAAGCTGTCACTAGGGAGTGCTCAAAATAATTATCACCGTTTGTCTCAAGTTAATTTGAATTTCTGCAAGTGCCTTATACGACTGCATTTAGTGGTGACAAGATGTCTTAAGTGTAACAGTGTATTTGCCTCCTTTTTTATCTTTGATGCTTGCATTAAAATAACATTCCCTGCTTTTTCTCTAGCATTTTTTATGGACATTTGTTGTTTCTTAGACAACTGAGCACAGCTAATGTTAAAATACGAGGGTATTTTTCACTGTTTTTTCTGCAAAGACATTTTAAATGTAAAACTATCTCAAACGCTGCCAACAAGCACATAACATCCCAAATATAAGAAAGTAAGGAGGAAGAAAAGCAAGAAGGAAATCAGCTGAAAGTTCAATATTCCTTGTGAAGGAAGTTGCTTTACCTAGCACTTAAGTAACAATGCTATAGACAGTTAACAGTTTAAATTTATTCTTTCTACTAAAGGCATGGATCTGAAATGAGTTCAATAATCCTTCAGGTATAGTTTCCTAAAAAACACATTCATCTAGTTTAAGAAAAAAAACAGTATTATTTTGAAACAAATGTTATCTTCTTTAAACCCTTTCACTAGAATTGCTTTCACTGCTCACGTGTATCATGCAATCTACATATAATCACTCTTTATGTTTTTACACTCAGCACTGCACTATATAAACTAAACCTAAAAATAGGCAACCTAGATGCTTCCAAGTAGCTCAGTTTTGCAGCACAAGACCAGCTTTCAAACACATGCAGTGTAGTCTCTTAGTCAAGTTCTGTTTTGTTTCATTTGAGTATTTGCTTTTTGAAATTCCTTATTAGAAAGGGCAGTTGGAACTTGGCCAAAACCATCAACAGATGTACAGTGAACTAAATCAGTAACAGTAAAAAAGCAAGATACATGAGCAGAAGCTCTGATAGTAACTTGACAATTGAATCTAAAATAATGAAAAATAAGTTGACTTCTATTTTTTGATTTTATAGCTCCAAGGCCTTTCAGGAACATATGGCCTACTCCTAGCCTTTAATGGCCTTTTACTTCATTAAGGTTTCCAATTGGTAGGGAGTTCACATCTTGACATCTCTCTGAACCTGAACCAGAGCTATTGTCAATATAAAGTTGTTTCCCCCTATTTTGCAGCTCTTTAATGAAACATAAGATTATTTTAAGTCCATAATCTTCTCAGCAGGATTATCGACTAGTAGGTCTGACCCTAATATTGCTCATCTGAACAGTGATCTGGCAGATGCACTGAGAAAACAATGGCTAAACACATACCTGTCTGGAGGGTCTTGTAGCAAGACATAATAGAGGCTTTATGACTAACTACTTAAATCCTGTTTTATTTGACAATGCTAACCAGATGTCTTCTGGAAAACAAATCAAGTGTTTCAATCACTGCTGCTTAAATACATTCCTTGAATTTGGCCAACAAAGCGAAACAGAAGCTAGAGTCAGCCAAATCCAGCTCTTCTGAAGATGAGATAATAAATGAATCATCGCAGACATTGGAACAACGAGCCCTATATTATGTACGTAGCCTGAATCAACACAATTATCCTGGGGGGAGGGCACAAAGTACAGGCAGTTGTGCAGAAATTTCAGCAGTTATTGACTGAAAAGGGGTATGAAAGTCAGCATGTGGACTGTTCCCACTATTTACAGCAACACTTTCCTGGGTACATATCCGACACCCTGTTATCTGCTAGAAAGGACAAGCAGCCTGGGCAGCGACCAGCAGTGTGACAAGACACTGCCCCTCATCTGCAACTTCAACAGTGCATAGAGTGTCCACAACACTTCTCAGGAGCTGGGGACCTCCTAACAGCCTGGTATCACTTCAGTCTGGCTGTGTTTGACCTTTAACATTAACATGGTTATTCTATCCCTGCCCTTGATGCCTGTCGTCTCCCAGCTCATGAAAAAATGACAATACACAACAGTGNCTGCAGGAACTGGAAGACAAGTGCCCCTTGGAAATTCAACTATACGTGCCCTGCTCAGGTTCCCATCTTTGCAACTGACATATATTCACATCTGAGGGAGAATTTAGAATAGATCAAAAAAAGGAGAAACAGAGTTCAGATACATGGTAAGAATTTCTTTTTCTTTTCTTTCACTTCATCATAGCTTGCAAGATTATGTGAGGCCGATGAATTCCAGATTAAACTTTAGGCTTTCCTTTTATGACATTGGACCTCCACCTGTAACACACAGGTAATGTTGTAAACACTCTCAGAAGGTAAACAGGCACACTCAGGATACACCCCAAGCAGTTAAGCAAAGCAACACTTTGCTGTCTCTCCTCCCCATCTTCATGCTTCATGTCTTATTGCTTGTCAATTTTAGAGTATAACACACTTCACAAAATGAGGATTAGTCTCAATTTACTTTTACTGCCAAATATTTGTGTCACTGATATGTATTACAGCTGTTCTTTCTGTGCTCCCAGCTGAAGACCACTGTACTTCAGAGACCTCCTCAGATAATGGTTCTTCAAATAGGGCCATGCAACGAGCCAGATCTGTCAATGCACCGAGTCAGGGGTGGGAGCTCTTTTATAGGGCTATCCTCGTGACTCTGGCTGAACACCCACTGAACCTCTTGGACTTGTGGACCAAGAACACTGTAGGAAACATTGCAGTATGTGGCACTGGGCCCTTCAGAACAGACAAAAGCTTGCCTTAAGAAATAATGCCACTCTGAACAACATCAAACTCACAGCTCTGCTACTGCCCAGACCAGAGTCCCAGTGCTAGTCCAGACACTCAGCAGACATTAGCAACATGAGACTAGCCAAGTCTAGCAGTCCTTCAGCCTTGGAGCAGAGCACACAGCAAGGGAACAGGATTGATTTGAGGATCCTGGCCCCATGCAGAGCCTCAGCTCTTCCTTCCCATCTGTTGTCTTCATCTCCTGTTTTCATTACTTCCTAGGACACAACAGTGACACAAAGCACAGAGTCACATTAAGACTCCTCAGTGGTTAATACTGTTTTGTTTTTACCTGAACATCTGTATTTTGGGAAACACCTTTCATGAAGTGACCATGAAAACATTAGGAAGAGGCCATATAGGACAGGCTTCCAGGAAAGGCCAGCCAGAGCACTTGGGCCCTGAGGATAAGAAAACATGCATCCTGCATGGCCTGTGTCACTCCATCTGCTTCAGCAGGCACTCTGAGGTCCTGGCTCCTTCCCCAGAGAAAACGAGGGGGTGCTTTATCCAATGCAAACAAAACACTAAGAAGAAATACTGCATCTATCACCACAACCCAAGAACTGCATCATTTTCTAAACATTTAAATCAAATTGCAATGGTGCCATGACTGTGAAGTACAGCTGAAGTTACTCTTCTTCCCTAGCTGTCATATTAAGCCACTGAGACCTTTCATTTAAAATGAAGTAACACAGCCTGGGTTTAATACATAAAGCCACTGGTTTCAGTCAATAACAACTTTAAGTTTTAATATAGGTTACATAAAACAACTTCAGTTCTCAACAACAGATAGACTATGCATATTTCCAGGTTCCATGTGCTTCATTTTCTAATTCAGATTACTGGACAATACTGCTTTTTGAAACTTCAGAGGGCAGCAGAGCACCTGCATACCTAAAGGATAAATAGCTTTGCCTCAGTTATGAACACATTTGAATGCAAGATCTCACCACTTACACTTGAAAGTAGCTTCATAAAGGAAAAGCACAGGATTTCCCCTTAATTTTAAAAGGATAAAAGCCTAGTTCATAGGTAAAAACTTAAAATATCTTCCTATGCAACATCTACTATCACATGTTGCAACCATTTCCATAGTGCTGATAAGCACCAACATATAATATACTAAGTAAATAACAGTATATCAACTGGACAAAAATTAATGAAGACCTTTTTCTCCTCCAAATACAACACTGCTTCCTGAAAAAGTATGGATCACCATACAGTGTATTTATTTCTCTCAAGACACGTTAGATACTATTTATTTTAATATATCTTAATTTTTTATTCTTAAACCAATTGAAGTAGCAATACTGGCTTCTGCTTCTTAAGTGGTACTTAAAAGTTTATTATAAATAACAGATGGCTTCTTATTTATTTCACTAGATTTTTTTTTATTAGACCCCCACTGTAAAGAATTTGCTGTTAAAAATTGTACCAGAACAAGCAGTTTTCCCTTGCACTAACTGTCTTAAAAGCTAGCCAGGATTCCATCTGGTTTACTGTTAGGTGAAAATACCTTGATAGAAAAACTTTTTCTTGAATTATTTTGGAAGATTTTATACATTTGATACTTTGACAGGTGGTTTAAATGTGCTCTACATGTCTTACTATTTGTTACCTAAGTTTTATACTTCCTTTTCCATTCACAGGGGAGCCAGGTGTGTAGAAACAAATTAATAGTCTTCAATCCAGCTGCTATAGCTGCTATGTGCCAACAACTTCAGCTCTTATAACATGAAAAAGAATAGGACTGGAAAACTTGCAAACGTGTCTTTTGATGGTCTGAACAATAGCTGCTAACTTAGTCCTCAAGACCTCATTATCAGGTTCAAGGGGTCCACCAGAGGTTCTTTTTTCCTTCCCAACCTCCTCTCAAGATAGGACTAAATATAAACAAATGATTCTTGAGTAGTGCTTGACTGACCTATTCTTAAAAACCTTAAATTATTTCATAGCCCCAAAAACTTATGGGGGGCATTTAAACATCTTTGTCCTCTTATTTCTCCACTGCTGTATACATACATCTACTGCTTCATTTCTGACTTAGCATAAGCAAAAATTATATTTGCTTTAGCTCTACTTCCAGCTAGTTTCCCTTTGTTGTCACCATTTTTTGGAGACTAAAGTGATTCATCCCACTTCTGCACAGAATACAGTGCATTTTGTGTTCAGTGCATCCAGTGTTATTCTTTCCCCACCACCCATACAGCATGTCAGGTCACATACAGCTGCCCTACTGCTGCATGGTTCACCTCAGCCAAAGAACTTGGAACACCAAAAGGATGGCAAACTGCAAGTTTTATCATGAGGCCAAGACATGCAGAACTCAAGTCCCCATGCTAGACCAATGGTGCTTCTCAGAAGACTACTTCAAGCTCTCAAGAGGCTTTAGAAAACTTTGTCCTTTCTAAAGAAACAGGTGGAAAAGCAGTTCAGCAGTTGTCAAAATCACATCACAGTTCCAACAGTGCTTCCACACTGAACAGAAACTCTGCTCTGGGTACAGAACTTTTAACTCAAATCTCCAAGTATGATCAGAAGCAGCACTGCCTTTCCTGATTTCACACTGCTGGTTGACACAGCAGCACAGTAAAACTGATAAAACTTTAGTCAGTGCCTCTCTTACTACTACTCATGCTGTAGCTTCTCAGGACCATTCCAGGCAACAGCAAGGAGTTATTTTAAAACTGCTTTAAAACTTTTTTTTAGGGAAAAAAAAAAAAAAAAGGTGGCTGAAGGAAAGAGCTTGAGACTAAACAAGTAAGTAAATAAATAGATAACAGAGTTGTGTTCACTAGGTCAGCAGTGTGAGGTCTGGTGAAGGTATCATCACAGTTTCGTCTCTCAGTCATTACCCTGAAAGCATGAAATTGAAACTGACTTCATTACCAAGCAGCCCTACATTATGTACACAAGACAGTTTTAGCACAAATGGCTAACTAGGAAACTGTAGTAGCAATGAATAGCTTCTTTTTTATAATGAGCTGCACCTCCAGAGAAAAATTCCACCAGACCAAAACAACTTCAGGTGTGTAACAGGAGGAAGCAGCATATATTACTCAGTTTCACAAAATTATATTAGATATAAATTTGTTTAAATAGAATATGAAACTGCAGTAGATACATTTCTGACAAAACTCAAGAAAATCAGTGCATTTCAGCCTGTGCAGTTTTTGTTGGGGTTTTTTTGTTTGTTTTTTAAACAACAGTCCAAAACAGAGAATGGGAAAAAATATCAGAGTGAATGGTTAATGTTCACAAGAAGTCTTTTTTAATCTAAAGCAGGCAAATATTTTTATTTTGTAAAGGACTGGTAAGTGTACCTGCAAGAGAACAATAAATGTTTCAAGGCTAAGGAATGGCACAAAGGTATTAATCTAGTAATAAGTATAGAGGGCACACAGGCTATCTGCTGAGCCATGCAGGAGACAATAATACTGGCTGTCAAGACTTCCCTATTAAATTGTAACAAAAAGCACCTAGTAAGAGACAGTGAACATCAATTAACTGGGGAAATGGCAAGAGAACTAAAATATGGTGGTCAAACACTTCCCTATTGAGACATACAAAATCAAGCTTTCTTCAAGTCTAAAAAGCAGAAATGTCATGTTAATCAAATAAAAAACACAATATTCTTTTCAATCAAGTTAACTTTGCAAGGTATCAAGTACCTGCAGTTCCTGCTGAAACAAAAGGAGACTTGAACAAGCTGGCTCTTTGCAGGGTAACCCCCTTTGTTAAACAGCCAGTGTAAAGAAAAATCTAGGTTAACCGTTTCCAGAACAAGAACATTATACTGTTATTTTAAACTTTATGCCTGGCTCTGGGAAAGACATTCTGCAGGCCTCCTTGCTGGCTGCATGTCTTTGTTCTCATGGCTGCACTGACACACCACAATGCCTCCCATGACAGACTGCACAGGTACAGCCCCAGTGAAGGTGGTATGTGTAAAAACTGGGCAGTAAAAATATGCTAAACACTTCTGCAATAAAGCACTTTTATTAGTGGAAGAGTCCTTGTGAGTGCCCTGTTCCCCATTTCTCCTTTTCTGCCCTCAGCACCTTTTCCAGCTTCTCACAAGCAGCCACAACCCTGGAAATGACACTGTACAACAACAGAAGGAATCACCAAATTAAACACCTCTGTTATGTTTTTTATTCCACAAATGGACTAATTCAGGACTTATTGAAGGTACCATTTTGGAAGCACTCCAAAGACTAAATGGAAATAGCCAAGAGACACTTTTCTGTTTCAGAGCTTGCTGTCAGATAACACATTTACTTGTCTCTTCACAGCAAAGTAGTTTTCCTGTCCCTTCATTTGAGTGGGAAAATCCCACTAACGTTCTACACGTGGTACAGAAAAACAAGTAAACTTCTTCCAAAGTTTGCGATTTGGGTATGTTTGCAAAGACTGGCAAAAAGTACTGTAGTTTTAGCATATGTCTGTGTCAGTAGCAGCCTCTTACCTCTCAGCACTGACTTGAGGTTCAGTTTGGCTTGTCTGTGCAGGTCCTCCACACAAGGTGGTCTTGAGGAGGGTAAGAAGACATTTTCCTGCTGGTGCCATGGAGCAGTGTAGTGCACAGTCCATCTACTCTCTTCATCTAGGTTGGAAACAGCTGCAGAGAGACACAATAATAAGAAAATTAGACGTCATTGCAGATAGCTCTATCACAAAATCCCATGTGTAAGTTTGCCACACAGCATCTAAAAATGAAAGCAGCACTGTTTGCCACTGCAGACCCATCAAAATACTCCTTAGAACTTCACTTGCATGACAGTTAAAAAACTCTTTCTCTCATTTCTACTCTAACATTATTTTCTATAGGAAACACCTGTAGTTCTTCCCATTTTTATATTTGTTATATTTACTCTAAACCTGAAACTCTGTTCTCCCCCGGCTTTAGCTCCCACTCTTCCCAAAGGAATCAGTTTTCCATTCCCTGATCATGTCAGGTGCTGTGCAGTGCAGAATAGCTTGGCTGAAAGGTACCCCTGGGAATATGACAGCCCTCATGAGAGATGACAACAGGTTCATTTGTATCAGCAAACAACCTTGCCTGACCTCCTGCTTCCTCACACCAGAAACAAGATTCCAATGAAGCAAGTAAATCAGCTACTTTTCTTTGAGGTGAGTGGACGGCAGATATAAACAAAGGCAACTCCAGGGACAAATACTGCTCAGAGCACAACAGCACTAAAGAGGGCTATCTCTGGCCACTTCTTTGCAGTCAATACAAATGTGAAAATAAAACACAGACCTTGTTCAAGTTCAAAGTTCCCTACAGACAGTCTGGCAATGAAACAGCCAAACCACATATTGCCAAGATTTGTTTATCATTTATGCTTCCCAAGAGACAGCCACTGCCTTTTGTTTCAAGTCTATCATCAATAAAAACTTCTAGAGTTGAACAGCCTTATCCCTCCACCCTGCTGTAAACAGAGGAAGGACAGTTGGGGGTCATATTTTATGATCCCCCAGGCATCCTTTGGCCTTCAGCCGGCATACTGTACATCCTTGCTCTTTCATTCTCCAAAGCATTAAAAGCCACTACAGATGTGCTGCCTTCCAAGCACCTGCCCTGCTGCCACAGCTCCATTGTCCCCAGCCTTGCTGTCAGCTCTGCATCTTCCCTTTGCTGTTGCACTGCCTGGGGCACCACTTTGTGGTTTGTCTGATGCCCCTGCGGTAGCAGAAGAGGTATGTAAAACTAAGCAAAAAGGATGCAAAAGCCTCCTGTCATATGAAAAATTACCCTTTCCTTAACACTACTGTGCATCTGTTGGGATCATTTCAGATGGAAACAACTGGTATTTGTAAGGAAAATAAGATATGCCTCTAGCTTCAAAACATAGCTAAAGTGAAATGCGAAATGCCTGTTCTTTCCTAACAGGACTTGAGGTAGAGGGGAAGGTTCTTATCTGCCTCCCCTCACGTATTTTAGATTAGTTTCAGACCTCGAAAAAGGTTTTTAGACTTTCAGTGGGTCCTCATGTCTATGTCTTGGTCCTGCATCCCATCCTCCCCTCCCAAGACATACTGGTTCCAACAAGGCAGATGCCCATTCAGCCTGTGCCCACTCTGCCCGTTCTTGCTAACCAGCGGTCAAACCTGAATCACAAAAAACAGGAGAGTCATCACCCACCTGGTTACAGCACCAATCACCCCCACCTAACACAAAACATGACAGCTAAAGTCAGTGAAAGGCAGCCACGCCTTTCCCCAGCTGAACCTGCGGATGGGGAGTGGGGTAAGGCTGGAGGAAGAGGAAAAAGGTTTGGCTTGCTGCCAAGCCCACTGTCTGGCTGCAGTCCTGCCACCAAATTAAGGTTTGCTGTTCATCAGAGCAATAATGGTCATCATAACTAGTCATGAGAAGTGGTGTGCACATTTGCCAACTACTCTCTCTCGTGTGATTTGTCTGTCTTTCATGACTTAAAGGAAGATCAAACTTTATGTAGATACCTCAGCGATACAAGCCCATAGCTGCATAAGCAGAGACAGATATCTGACATCAGGATACCATGACACACCGGCACACCCTGCCTTGTCACCGAGTTGCTCATTTCATACCAAGAACTTTGGCTCCTTCAAAATCACCGTGACAAAGCACTTCCAAAGCCACAGTTTCCCAAAGCAGAGGTCCTAAAGACCCTCACAAGGCTGCCTCCACACGCTCTACAATGGTAAATGATTTAAATAGTCAGATAGGCTTAAAAAGAGGCTGCAGAAAGCAGAAGTGAATCCAAAGGGACCTGCATTTTCCTTCAGAACTGGGCTGCCTCCAGAAAGGACAAGTGAGCACACAGGGCTATACTTACTCTTTCGCTTGAAAAGTTTCATGAGAGATTTAAGCTTTGTGTTGATGAAAACCACCATTTTCAAGGTGCTGAACTGCGATCCTGGAGTTGAAATCCCATAGAAAGGAGGAGCTCCAGAAAGGTGGCTGCCAGACTGAACCTGTTCACACTGCACACCAAATATCTCTTCTCCACGTTTCTCCTCTCTGCTTTTTTTTTTTTCTGAAATCACTTTAAATATGTCAATTCTTTTTGACAGACGAAATAATTTACAATTCTTTAGCCTGAATTTTTCCTCCTCGCGTATAACCTTGTGGGTTGAAAACAGCCACTTCCAACAAGCGAAACAGGAGAAAAAAGCGCCCCAGCTGTTACTGTCGTTTGCGCAGGACGAAAAAGGCTTTCCTTGCTGTCCACAGCAGTTACTCCGCTCTTGTTCGCCTCCTTTCCTCCGCTCCCCAAGTTTGGCTGCTCCAGAAAGTCCCGAGCTGGCAGNCCCTCCCGCCGCACCTCCCCGGTGCCGCCGCCGGGGGGGCCGGGCAGCCCCGGCCTCCTTCCAGTTGCAAATGAGTGTTGCATTTTCGTGCAAATCAGGATGCTCTGCTTTCCCACCGCTCCCATCCTTCCCCCATCTCCCACCACCACCCACTTTTTTTTTTTTTTTTTTTTTTTTTTTTTCACCCTCTTGCTCCCACTTTATTAAGGATCCAGTGCTGTGCCTTAGCTGGCTGCAACACGCAGTCTCGGCTCTGCATTGCCTCCCCTTCCAGTCCCACTGCTCCCCCCTAGTCGCTGCCACTGCCTGAGACATCAGCACTCTAGTTTTACATATTGAATTTTATTCAGTAACGCTCCTAATTTATTCTTATTAGTGTCATCTCAGACCAGACACATGGAAAACAAAATCGAGTTATTTCTGGCTAATACAGATTCTGTTATTCATCAAACGCAACTTGTGCATGGAGATGGAATGGGCCAGCTTTTTGAGATGCGCATTATATCCTCATGTCTTAAAAAAATGTATCAGAGGTGCACAGCCATCCTTCCTAGGAATGAACTGCAATTTTGCAGAAGTTAAAGAGAAAATTCTAAGCACCAAATGAATGTGCTCAGCGGGGCATGCCCTTCGAACAATGTTCAGGCTCAAGAAGCAAGCCCTCCCTCACAAAGCAAGCTTAGGAAACCCCCTCACGTTAACAATGAAAAGGATTTTTTTCTTCAGGAAAAAGAAAAATGCCAGCAGCGGGGGGCTCAGGCTGACCCCAAAGCTGCAGCAGGATCCAGCCTCTGGAGCACAGCATGTAAAAAGCAGATGCTCCACAGGAACCTCTAAGTTTCACCAAACAGTTGAGACTCAGCACTGCGAAGAACACAATGTAAACTCAATCTGTTCATCGTTGTCTGAACACGGTATCATCAACATTTTATCAATATTTTCCAAATCCAGAGATTCTGCAATTGCAACACGGGCTTGACATCAAAACGACCACGAGCAACAGGTCCCTCCAGCAGCTGCTGGTCCAAGAGGCATTTTGACTGGCTCAGCTCCACCAAAGGGACAGAAGAACATGGTGCCATGCCATCAATGGCAAGGAAGGCACCTCTGCTTTTTCCATTGATTTCCATTAAGTACCTTACACAAAAAAGTGACTCTGGCATCGAACTCTGGTAACAATGTAACTATTTAGGGCTGGTTTTGAATTAAACACAGAGCAATACCCCTGTCAGACATTTGCCATTACCTATACATCCACAAACCATAAAATGCATGCTTGCTGGACACACACTGGAAGTGAGTTTAGACTGACTCCATTTCTAACTCCAGCTACATTGCCATCTGACAGAAAACCAAGGAGATGGTTACTCTTTTTTAGGGTGTAGGAAGTGCCTTTCCTACATGTGCCTCTTCCTTAGCATGTAGGAAGGGGAGCACAGGGAAAGGAGACACTTTCAAGCTATAAAATGATGGAGTCTGGGCTGTTTGAAGTGAGACAGTCTCTTCCAAAGATCTTTATGGAATCTCAAAAGAGCCTTGCAAGCTCTCGGAAGAAAGACTTTGTTACCTTTTCATGGTCAAGCCACTGCGAATCAACATGATCCTGGGTACTTTGGGCGGCTTGGAATCCTTTTCATTTCACCCCGGGCTACTATGTGAGCCAAACGCACTGTGCTTTTTGTTAGTGGATCCTCTAACTACGCTGGAGCATTTCTCCTGCCTGAGAACAAGCACTTGACCACTGTCCTCTACCCCGATTTCAGCAGGGAGGCAGGCAGACGCTCAAACCCAGCAAGAAACAATACCTAAATTGATGTCTGCCTTTCATCCCCCTCCCCGTCCCGACCTTGCTTCCACCTACCCTCAGGTTATGCTGCTAAAGAGGTCAAACATCAAAAATGGCTATCATGAGGGACTACCCCAAAGGAAACACCGTCTGACTACTCCTCTCTGCAGCTCTGAGAGTCTGCACTACTCCAACAACAAACAAAATCTCTTCCCCACCTGAGACAAACCTACTGACTTCCATAAAATTCATCACGTTGTCTCAACCCAGCTTTTTGTAAACGCTTTTCCTGTCTCAAGAAACTAATAGCAATTTTCTGAGAACTTAAAGGATGAAATGCCTCCACTCCTCTGCATTTAGCCTCCCTACACTGAGACAAGAAGGAAAAGATGGGGCAGATTGAGAAAATTTATATTGTAGCCACTACGTAAACAGATAAAGGACTTCAGCCTCAAACATTGCCAGTCCAGCAGACAAACTCACAAATATCCCCACCACACAACAAGAACAAAAAAGAAACCCCACCTAAAATTAACTTGATATAATAAAATTGAAAAGCTTGTTAAAGATAGATAAATCCACCATGAACAGTAGGTGTGCACACTGTGATATCAGTTCTTTTCATGCAAATGACTCAGAGACAAGTAGCAGACTGGGGAGACCTTGCTCTGTGACACACTTGCTATTCCACCTTAGACAAGTTAATATTAACCCACCGCCTGAGTTACCACATCCTTAGAAGCAGGGATCACACTCGCTGCCACTCAAGGATCACAGAAATAGAGAGGAGTCAAGAATATCACAAGGAATACAGAAAACATGGAGAAGACATTCAGTAAATGCTAATTTTCACTTCATGCCGGATGGAACTGGTCACAAAGTTTGGCTCAGAAGAATCTTCCTGAAAAGTCAGGGACTGGGGCAAAGAAACTGAGAGGTGCAAGTGGCAGTGTCAAACAGCATCCTCAAAATCACAACTGTGTAATGAACTCATTAGCAAACCCCTTTTTTTAGTTCATCTATAATAGTTTTTAATCCCTGAGTGGTTAAACTGATTCTAATTTTCTAATAGAGGCCACATGCAGAAGAGGAAAGTGGCTGCTTGCATATGGCATGCCTGAAACGCTGTAGCCATTCCTTCACTCCCCTCCCTGCTCTATCCATCCCCTCTTTAGAGGGGCTTTCCAGCTGACCTGCTCCACGACAGCCATCTGGGACAGCCACCCCTCACATTCACAGCAGCATAAAACACTGGCGCCTGTGAAACAATCTGGAAATATTCAGCTTCCATGGAAATATTTCCAGCCAGCTCCTGGGGGAGAGGGGCTCTTGTGTCTAGCCCCCATTCACAACCCAGTGCCCTGAACCTTAGCACCAATGCACAAAATCCACTGAAAAAGTTGAGGCTTTATAAAAAAGCAAATGTTGAAAAGTTACATTCTTGGGTCGTTCCTAAACACAGCCAGAGCAGCTGCCTGGCAGCAGCCCCAGGGGCAGCTGTCCATAGGGACACTGGAATCAGTGAGAATCAGCGTTCTCTTCCTAATCACCAGCCCATGCATACACACAGTACAAAATTTAGGAAGTACTTAAGTTCGAAAAAAAACACAAATAAAAGAAAATAGTTAAAGCTAAGCTTTCCAGCTCCGTCCCACAAATGAAAACAAATGTTACCAGTTTATTTTCATGAAGGAGAGGTAAGCTCAACACACCATATATCAAGTTCATTAAGGGAATGATGCATCCAACTACTAAAATGGACCACAATCTCAAAACCTAAACTTCAAGTTGCAGGCCATAGCAACTTTATCTGGACAATGGAAAAAACCCCTCCATTAAATAACTGTGTAGCTTTTATGATATATTAAGAGGAAAGAACAAGTAAAACCGCCCAACTGAGCTGGGAACTAACTGCATTGTGAGAGCTCTTCCAGTGAGTCTCTGTTCAATGCACAAAAGGGAAAGTGGAAATGCTGGCAAGCAGATGTACTCAAAACAATTAAATCGATGCCTTTGCTTTTACAGACACGTCACTCAGTTGCTCTAAATAAGTTTCCACTGTGCCATCCCACAGCAGTTCACAGGGAAGAAGCTGCTGAAGGGCAGTTGTTTCCAGCACGTCTGCAGGAATGTGTCTGTGTAGGACATGCTCGGAATTGCTCCCTGCCACCCCCACCCACCCACTCTGAGCAGCTGTGGTGTCCAGAGGGGTGCAGCTATGGAAGTGACCCCCAGGCACCCCCTTCCCAGGCTGTACAGAGCACCCAGGTGTCTGCAGGGCAAGACTGAAACTGAGGAGGGCTATTAAACCTCTTCCTGCAGGTCACAAGGATTCTGCCTGCCTTAGACCAAGACCACCCAGCTTTGAAAACTACACTTTTACTTTTAGGTGAGACTTCTATCATGAAAAAACACCAGAAAGGCCAAAAACCTCAAGTATTTTCAAAACTGACGCTCAAATTTTGTGCCCGTTCTGGCCACCTTCACCCATGCTGTCAACCATTTGCTGGTGCCTAAATGGACTCCTTGCAGAGCACAGGAGTCCATAATTTATGGTCAGAATGGGTTTCTCCCTCGCTGAGATCCCATCCCGGCCGGCTCTCTCCCGGCATCTTTAAGGAGAACAAAAGTGCTCCCTCCACAAAGGCCGTCCCATGCGGCACCGCATTCAGCTGCCCTGCAGTCTCCAGCTCCCCCCGCTCACAATGGCCTCTTTCAAGGCAACCTCAGCGCTGGTGAAGCACGATACTGCCCTGGATACTGAGAAATGACAACTCATTCAACCTGCGCTCAGGAGGAAGAGAAGGAGGAGAATGCACAGGGGAGAGGGAACAAATTAGAAAATGTATTTTATCCTAAAGCCACCACCACAACACACCAAGAAGGACCCATGCCCTAGTGCAGGGGCATCAAGGCTGAGCCTGTGCAGGTTATTACAGGGCAGGTATCACTTGAAAAGAGGGTACCCGGCTGTGCCCTCCTTTATCCAAGATCATAAAGGATTATGCCTGCAGGCTCTGGGAAAGGGGCTGCCCCGGCGGGGGCAGAGGGAAGAGGGAGCAAGATGAGAAGGAGAAGCAACACAACCTAAGCCAGAGAGGACAGAAAAGCAGCAGACTGATTGATCTGATGATCCTATTTAGGTCACAGCACAATAAAGCTAATTCATTCCTTTAACAATTCAAAACATCTTTCCACGGGATCCTCTATCATGCAAACACATCGGCAGAGAGAAAAGGCAGCATTTGGGCAGGGCTGCCGGCAGACAAAGCAGCAGTTTCTTCTGGTTAGAGCATCTCCCCACACAGTAATGGCAGTCAAGAGAACAGAAAACGTTTTGTGAATTTGCAATTTTGTTTTATTTTAAATTGCAAGGCACAAGCCTTTTTCCTTTGTCCATTTCTGAACCCCAGTTAAGGCCAACTTCAGCTCCCAGAGGAGAAATTTTCTCATTCCATAAGGAATAAGACACCCCTTTAGGGTGTCACCAGGAGATACTCTCAATTTAAATTCCAAATCCACCTGCATGCTCCTGTGCTACGGCTTATCCTAAAGAACTGATCAGAACTGGCTGGGACAAGTAAATTAGTCTACGAAATCTTGGCTTTTACTTGCTCTAATAATACACAACAGAGAAAATCCTTCACTTCTGAATTAGTGATGGAAAAAATACCAGGTAGACAAGTTTGCAACTCTTCTCATTAGAATCATCCTGTAGGATGAGGAACAAAACCAACAAAACCAGACTGCAACAATTCCATTTCTGAACTTCTGTCCCAAACAATCTCCCTGTAATTCCATCTTTGGCAGCTGTGCTCTTGGGCATCCACACTAATATCCAACAGACATCTTCAACTAATCTCAGTCTGCATTCTCCTTATGGCTGTTCTGAAGGGGACATGGTCCCTACTCATTCCACTTATTTAAAGGTCATAGAAAGCATTTTTGTAGCCTATCTTGGCCTCCCTGCCCAACACTGCTCTCTGACATACTGTTATTTATATATGGATTATCCTGGTATAAGGAGTTGTAAATTCTTCTCTTTTTTGTCTTTCTGCTGACTCGCAATAAATTCAGGGTGGGTCTCGTTTAAGCATGGAGGCACACTCTCTTAAAATTAGGCAAGTGCATTCTCTAGTTTCCTAAGAACTTTTACAGCCTATAAATGAAAGAAGTTAAGCTCCTTGGAAAATACCGGCCTGCATAGAATCATACAACTGCACATGCCAAAATCAAGCATCCATTTACTGTCTTCCACAGCAACTTGAAAGAAAGTTTTGTTCATTAGGAACTTTCAAACACTTTACCTGAAAAATGTTATCTGCACAACACAGTACTAAAACGATGAGTAAAAGCAAAGGCTCACAAATAATAAATGGACATTTGTTATTGCTCCTAAAGCGTTAAGATATTTGACAAAATCTAAGAACCTGGGTGTGTTCCAATCAAAGAGACAATCTGCCCTGAAATAAAAGTCTCTAAACTAAAGGAAGGCATCGAATTTCTGTAACAGTGACCTCATAATTATGTTACTGCAGGATTCAGCAACCTGTAGGGAAACAACTGCACTAGCATTTGTACCACAGAATCTCCCAAGAATGTCTTTGGCTGGCCATGGGCATATGGATCTCAGCCATGATCAAATACCAACAAATTTTGAAAACAATTTTTAAGATTATATTTGTGTGGTCAGTATCTTATTAGAAGCCCTCAGTAAAACCAAATTAAAGGACTAATACTGTTAATTGGTGGAACTTCCAATTATAATGTGAATACCAACCTACAATTTTATTAGCACTGGTTTGATTAAAGGTTTCAGATATCTGTTATTAATCATACACAGTCTAGAGGCCCAGACCTCACAACATGCCATAGTGGATCAGCACTAACTACTCAATAATAGTTGTGTTTCTTTGGGTAGCTAGCATAATGCATCTAACAGCTTAAGTGGTTCTAAAGTGAGAAAGGTGCCTTGCCACCAAGCATCCCCAGAAAGCACTACTGAGCACATTGTCTATTGGGTATTTTAGTGTTGTGGCAATGGTTTCTATAAATAAGTATGTGTAGGCAATAGGCAAACAAGAAGAATCACAATCTTCCTCATTAAAATGCAGATTTAAATATAAAATATTAAAAAAATGCAGATTCTCTCCCCTCCTACTTTCAGTCTTCAATTTCTGCCTCTATTTCTTGCCACACAGAAAAGGAGTAGATCCCTTGCTTTTCCTTCAGGATCCCCACTGCAGATACCTACATTTTTTCTTGTTTTAGAAAAGCTAGCTATTCCTTGCTGTAATAACCCTTGTGTGCTTCATAAAACCAATCAAACAGAAAAGCTGTAATACAGCAAGGGGTTTAACATACACTATTTAAAATGGAAGATACCATTCTTAATTGCAAAAATGTCTCTTTTGGTATCTTTGGTTTCCCCACTAAGCACAAAACATTAACTGCAGAAAAAATTGCATTTTGTTGGAAGAGCTGAAGTAGAAGAAGCGTAAATATAAAACTTGAGACAGCTGAGGCTAGTTTTAAAATTATTTCTCTGAGTACTTTCACTATTCTTATCTGAAAACCTTTGCAAGTGGGCAGCTATAGCACCCCTTCAGCTCTGAACAGACCACAGGCAGTGAGTGTAACCTGACATCACGTCTTCAGAGTAACTTGCTCCCAGTGGTGAACTCTCACTTGAAGACAACCGAAATGCAAGCATGCAGCCACAATTCAGCATTTAAACTAAAACTACCAATTTCTTTTTTTTTTTTTGGAAGAGCTTCTGATGGTATCATCCCACTAATAGGAGGTACACTACACTTCAGATTTCCAACACTTAAACGGGAAACATTACACAAATAAATACACAGACAACTACACAGACCCTAAAAACAATTTTCTCTCTAGAAACACCATGGGTTTTCCCCCACAGAAAATAAGCTGAGTAAGTTTCATTCCTGAAATTTTCCAGTAGCTGTTAAGACAACAGTAAGAACAAGGCAATGAAATATCAGCAGTTAACTACAACTAAGCAAACACCCTGCCACCCCAAGATAATTGATAAAACTACTGTGTATCCCAGCAGCTGCATTTTAACACTCTGCACAACATTCCAAATTCAACCCTGGGGTACAGATTGGTTCAGAAGGCTGTTAATTACTGACATATGGGCTATTACAGAATTGAAACAGGAGTGCATTTTTCATTATTAGTTAGTCAGAAAAGAGAAGAATCATGGTATTAGAAGTCTGGAAGAATCAGGTGTGAAATTTTACACCCGTTCCAGGGCAGGGCTGACCCCCATAGCAGAATATTCCATTTAAACGTAAAGGAAGTAGGAAATCATGGTGAATGTGAATAAACCTTCAGTCAATAAAACCACAGTAGTATTTTCCCCAAATTGGTATGCAATGGACATGAAAAGGCTCTTCCTTTTTCCCATCCTAATGGATAGTGACACAAGTAGTCTTGACTTTGGCACCGGTTTAGGATGCTTTGATGCAGCATCAAAAAACTTCAACCCCGATTCACCTCAGTTAGACACAAGCACCACCTAACAGGATTCCTGCTTTGCCATCACGCAAGGAATTGTCTAAGCTGATGCACACCAAAACTCAATTTACATCTTTGTTTCTCAACCACAGCTAGTTTGAAGAACATACTTGAAACTGCAGCCATTAGAAGCACCAGACACATCCACAACATCTGATGTTCTGTACAGAGCACACACCTGGCTCCAGGAGCAAATAAATGAAAACACTACATTCTTACAGCTTTGAAAAGGACCAGGTTAGCATCACACCCAGGAAAAAAAAACTGCTCACCTTCAGCTACTGGACATAAAGGAGTGTCTTTTCCTTTGAGGTTATTAATTATTTACCCTAACATTACCACCAGCATCTGCTTGGGGATCTGCTTGCTCCCTCCAAACAGCAGCCCACTATTCCTGGTCTAGCCATAGCATCGTGTTTGTGGCAATGTCTGACAAACAGAACACTGATAACAACTATGAGGGACCATTCAGTTAGGAGGAGTGACAAACCTGCTTTGGAGATGCTATCCAGCTCCAAGTTTAATCAGGCCTTCCAGGAACACATCACAAAACAGCACAGAAATGGTTTTATCAACTTCAGTTGATACCTTTGGACAGTGACAAATGTGCTGCAGTCTGCAACCCTTGTGTGGGAAATGTCACTGTCCTTAAATTGCTTGTCAAAACACATACAGGACAATGAACAAACAACAGCACTAAACCAGAGGAAGAAAAGTTGCCCCATAGTCATTGTGGCTCAAATACAATCAGATGGGATGAGACCTTTGGGATGAGCAGCACTTGGCCACTGACCCCACACAGAGCTGCTAGTTGAGTATTGCCATGGACAAGCCATCACAGACAGATAACTTCTCTTTCAACCACAGCATTCACAAGGGTTTATTTATCTTCTCCAGTGACACCAGTTCCTGCTCAGCTGGTGGGATCAGGCCCCACTGGTGATGTAGTCAGTCCCCAGTATACTGTGGTACCGTTTCCAAGCAAATGCCAGCAGCTGCAGCCTAACAGCCACAAGCAGTACACTAGAGAATTCTGCCTTTAAATTAGTAATTGCCAGGGCCCAGCCTGCCTGCCTGAGTAGAGAAGACATGGGGAGGCTGATTAAGCACCCTTATGCTGGGACCAGAGAGGTGGCATCATGGGGTTTCACATTTATTCTCTTCCAACGACTCCAAGTCAAAACTGGTCAGCTCACACATCAGGCGCTGTTTCTGTGACTGCTGCTATGACAGGTGCTGCCTGCAATCCAAAATTCAAGCTGTGCCTTTCCAATCATGCTTCATCTCTATAATCCAGACTCCACACTGCTACGTATTATTACAGCACCAATTCAGACATAACTGTGATGAGCCACCTAAAGCTTTTTTATTAAAAAAAAAAAACCCACAACAACCCCTCTGCCCCAATTTCTGCTTAGGCATAAGAATGTCACCATTACTCTGTGGTTTGCACTGCAAACCAAATAGAATAGATCAGATCCAATCTACCTCTCAACTGCTTATTACCAATTTTTTAGCTGTGTGACTCTTTGTGTCTCCTTTTGTGCCTTCCAATACAGTTTGAAAAATGCTTCTTAAGGAGATTTTTTGGAACAGTGTGTTAATTAAAACAAAGGCTCTGACCATCTCCCTTTCTTTTTAACTAGCCACTCTCTCTCAATCCCAGCTCTTCTGAGAGATACAGGAAATGCAAGCAAAATGCCATCTGTTGGCAATGAGGTGGGACTAAGCTTTTAACATTGAAATATTCACTTCAGAAAAGGCAAGCAAAAATATTTAATCAACTGACAAGACTGAGTTCTCTAAATCACTGTAGATTCCAGATCCAGTCCTGCACTTCTTTTCACAGTACCCACATTTCTATTTGATCTGCCATTAACCATTACTTCTTTTCTAAGAAAGCAAAGAGCGGCCCTTGGGCCTTCTTCCTACCAAACCGGCTGCCCTGTGGCTTACAGACTGTAACATGGATCTTAGTTCTCCTTTCTAAAGAGAAATTAAGGGGAAGGCAGAGAAAATAAACTCAAGGTAGACCTCAAGGACTTTTTTAGGTCTCAGTCCAGTATCACACATCACGTAACTTGTCCCTACTGCAGATACACACCTGCAGGACAGTGCTGCTCGGAGGCAGGAGACAGCCACCCCACAGCCCTGCTGGAGGAGATGCTCCACAGACCGTGATAATGTCAGTCTGGGGGTGACAGGACAGAAATCACTCCATGTCTACTCCAGCCTGCACCTGCTGCCCGACAGAACCGCTGCGCATCTGCCAGGAGTGGCTGCCGCCTCCACACAGCAAAAAGTAAGAGAGAAAGAAAAGAAGCTGAGGGTGTTCTTCTCAAGTCTCAGTTTCAAGAAGATAAATTAAATATCATTAAACATCCTAGTAGGTAATCTGATGCCAGGTAAACACAATGGGCCAGGCCAGTACCATTTGCTTTTTGGTTAATTTACACCAGTAAATTAAGTTAATTTACACCAGTACATCCACCTATGTCAGGGTTTTTATTTTTCACTCTAAGAAATCCAGTTCTATTCAAGACTTATTACCATTATCTAAAAAGACTACATACTTGGAGCAAAATTGCATAAAATATAAAACCCAGCAAGTTTTGTACTCCTCTTGAATCTTCCAGCCTTGCTCCTATGAGAAGTGATTCCAGGCAGCACAGGTGCATCCATCAGCACAGCAGGCAGACAAAGGCAGACAGCCACGTGCCAGCAGGGCTGCCTTCTGCAAATTACCAAACAAATTCAATACCAATTTGCACAGTAGTATTTTCACAAATATGCAGTCACCACACAAGATGCAATCCTTTCTACTCAAGCCCCTCTCACTTTTAAATGCAGTAATTTAGACGGGTGAAAAAACCACAGATTTATTGTAAAAATCAGACTGCATCAACAAGCACCAGGCACCCTATCATTCTAAGATTTGTCCCCTGCAAAACTCTGCCAGTTCATTTTTTCTTTTCCATCACTAAGTAGCCTTCACTCTCCTCCACTACCTCCCATATGGTTAACATGAATATGGCAATTAATATGCAATTAATAAAATGGTGTGATCAACTGCTTTTGTTCACAGCAGCAGCTGGCCTGCATGTTAGAGCGTAATTAGACAAATTAAGACGTACCGCTTTTGTTTGCAGATGGACTGACAGCATCACTCATGCTTAAATGTCACTAAGCCTACTGGCATTTGGGATTATTTTAAATGTGTCTTTTTTATTAACATCACAAGGTATGAATAAACCAGATTTATATGCTACCAGCTCCAAAGCCAGCAAAGTGCAAGTTTGATTTACCTCTGAGATGTCTGCACAAGCAACAGATAGTGGAGAAGTGATGTATTTCAGAGAATGAGCACCTTTTAAGTATCACAGTAAGGATGGAGCACGTGGCTCTGGATGGGTGAAAAGGACCAAGCTGACCTACAACTGTGTCCAAGCAGAGGCTTGAAAATCTTGATAATCAAGCAACACAGGCACATGTCAATGATGGGTCATTGGATTAGGGCAGGGAAACAAGAGAGGGCAATATCTTCTGTAATCCATCAGACTTTTAATAACCATTTCCTTTAAAGGTGCCCTTTCTGTGAAGTTCAATATTCTCCTTCCTGTATTTCTGCTATAATCTGATCTGCTTTTCTGACAGCACTCAAAACCATACCTTGATTTCACAAGCAACTTGCAGTAAGACCTGCAAACATACTGTACCCAGCATCCATTAACCCCAGAAGCTTTCATCAAATCAAGCACTAAAGAACCTACTCAGTGTACCATTAACCACTATGCTCAGCCACAGGGTTTCCAATCTTACTTGTTTCACATGTGGACTTGCACTAACACTGCTCTACCTCCTTAACTACAGCAGATACTCCTTTTCCCCAATTGCAAAAACCAGTATTTTTTCACACTCCTCCAGAAGCACTTGAGTGGTGTTAATGAACTCCGTACCAAAACCGCACCACCTCTTCCTTGTGCTCCTGAGTACCACCACACTTGGCTTCCTGTCTGCTCACAGGCAGAAAGGAATGAAATGTCCACCACTTGTGCCTCCTTGCGACAGCAAGCTCAGGTTCACACCTAACAGAAAGCAGTCAGGCTAGCCAAATACTTTCTTTCAGCAAGGAAACTCAGGAAGACCTTCATATTCATGTCAGTGATTCACTTAAGTGTTTTACAACAACCCAGCATTAACATCTTTTGACCCATCATATTCCAAGTTCTTCTTCATCCCTCCCTTCATCCACATCACTCTTGCATTTAATGCATGAAAAGGCATAGGAGACCAAATGCTGGACCACCATGGCCTGTCCCCCACAGGCAGGGAGGCTTGTTTCCTATGGAATATGCAGAGAATGTGCAGCAAAGCAAGTAAGAAATGCACATATAGAAACTCACACCAGAAGAGTTGTTATTTATTCCAAGACCTGAAGTAATTTTGTCCAAATATAGAAGATCCCCTGCTTTGCAACATTACCATGGCTTGTTTTAGCCAAATGAACAAAACCTCTAAAAACCTCAGCCATAAGAAAAGACATTGAAAACACATAAAGGGGATAGGGAGAGGGGAATTCCCCCATTTTTAGACATGCATTAAAAAATGATATCCAGTTTATTTTTTATTTTCAAAACAAACCAGTTCCTGGCTTTATCTGGTGCAACCCAACATGTCAGCTGTTATGGTATGAGCTGGATGCATCAGATAAAACTGGGAATGAGGGTGGCCAGTCACTTGCAAGGGGCTCTGTAAGTAGCTGTCCCAGCCATTCACCCACACAGACTGAGTCCTTGTGTCACTTAGGGCACGGAAGGCCACAAAGGCTTGCTCAGTGCTCTGCATGGCCCAGAATTTGCAGAGATGGAAAGCAATTCAGCTTTTGTTTCACACTGCTCAATGAGAAAGCAAAGAATGAATCCTCCCAGTCTGCAAGGATTCTGGCATATTTTTTTTTTTTTTTTTTAGTGTAACATCCTTATATTGGGAAATTTAAATCTCATAGCTATTGGATGAGAAACCTGGAAAAAAGCCATAGCAAGCAGTGGATAATAAAATACCCAACTTGGTTCACAACATCCTATTAATTTATAAATAGATTTAGTTATTATTTCAAATATTTTATGTTTTAATATTCAATTTAGTATTCAAATTATTTTATGTTTTTCACAAAACACAAATCACACAGACAGGTCTCAGCTATATAGATATGAATAAAGAAGGAGAAAGCATTTTTTTCATGAGCTAGCAGGCAACAAAACACTGAGGAAAAAATCCCAATAACTGAAGCTACTGTTTAACAAACATTAAAAGTAATGTGATATTGCCACTGGCTTGCTCCTCCATCTGTAAAAGAAAGAAGAAACTCCTAAAACCCTTACCAAAATTTTATCATCACAAAATGCCAGCAAGAGCATACCACACCTTTAAACTTTGCAAATTTGATAAAATATCAAGTGGCAATGGGAACTGCAAGAGGCAGGTGATGCTTTAACCAGGAGGAGGTGACAGACTCCCCCAGCAGTAGTCACTGCCAGCAGTGTCTCACTGCCTCATGCTTCAATTCAGCAGGCATTTAAGCCAAAGTAAACCAAGCCCCTGGCATCTCTGCCAAACCTGGCCAGTGGAGTATCTCAGTTTAACTTTGCTGCATGAAAAGCAGTTACCAAACACTCAGCTCCACTGGAGTTTGTAATTGTGAATGAACATGTGATGGTGACAGCCCTGACACCACTGTAATACTGCTTTTCTGGCAGGCAGACAGGCTGTTAAAGGATGTACTGCTGAAGTCGGGCTGATTTTAATCCTACATTGTCTATTTGTACTCAATCTGACAGCAAATAACAGCAGAAGAACAGCATCCCAGGAACAAGTCTGAGCTGGTAATGCAGAACTTTCACTTCATAATACGACTAATTTAATAGTTTTATCAGAATAATTGCTACAGCTTAAAAAAACCCTCAAACGGTGACCTGATTATTATGGCTGCTACATCACACCACAAGTATTTTGATTATTGATTATTTGGTATCAGGGGCACAAGGACTACTGCTGCAAACTACTGAGATCTCCTCAATGAGGATGTACCCCCAGCCCATAAGGAAGTTCAAATAATTTGACTGTATTAATGTTCTCAAAAACCCTAACACTATTGTGAGCATTTTCTATAGCGTGTATCAGGACTGTGAAACCTCTCCAAGTATAGTTCTCATGACGCTGGATAAGGACCCCAAAGGCAGGCCTTTATCAACAGAGATAAAGCCCAGCCAATAATCCCCTGCTGTGCTCTGCAGTTATCACTTGACCTGGTCCCAGAAAGCACTTCCATTCTTAAACACTTTTGTTCCTTAAAATAAACATTAACAGAGTTTAAAGTGACAGAGTCTCCCTATGCCAAAGAGAAATAGTACCTGTTCTACCCAAAACACTTTTAACTGATGGCTTAATTACTCTGCTATTCTTTTGTTTCCATGGACTGGGAATGAATAAGAAAGGAGCCAGTGAGGCAGAGCTGGTGTCCCACATGTATACACTTGTACTGTGGTGGCACACCGCCACTGAAGCACTAGAGGTTCTTCTGGGAAAAGTCAGGCCAGAAAGCAGGGTGCCTGATCTTTGTCATTCACTGTTTCAATGAAAAAAATTCATTGGAACTCCAATGATTTGGAATGCAGAAAGACCAAATTAAATGTATGGGGTCATACCAGATATTAGTGAAACTGAACATAAGGAATACAGCAATAAACTTGGTCTGAAACATGTGAAAGTTCTTCACTAAGGACCAAAAATTGCATTAAATAGCTTTGTTAGATCACAACTCAAAGAATTCAACTGCTTGTAGTGTTGCACTATAAATCAACGAAATTACACACGTGCACACAATTTTCAATTATTTTCTGGAAAAAGTTGAATAATTTCAATTCAGGTGCATTTTAGAGAGAAGGGAATTCTTTCCCTATGGACAGCACAAAGAGAAAAAGGAGGCAGGCTGCACTGAGGGAGCAGGGATTTCTGAGTACCTTACCCATGCTCCTCAATCCCATTTCCACACTCAGGAGAAGCAGATTCAAACACAAAGATCTGAGCAACACCTCTGAGTGCACTACAAGAACCAGCTCTGAAAGTCAGCGTCACCACTTCGTATGAATGAACTAACCTGTCATCCAGCAAGAGTGACAAATCCCAAAATACACTTATACACCCCCCAGGCTGTCTGGAGCAAGAAGGGCCTTGTCCTTCTCCCAAAGAGCACCCCTGGAAGCTGCTTTCTAGTCCCTAACCTCTTCAGGGCTTCCCTAGGTCTGATAGTGACTATGTCGTTTTACATAAAGGAGGAATTTTCATTTTCCCTCTAAATGAACCAGAATTGACCCTGTGCTCAAAAATACAGAAATTTGGTAGAAGATGTGCATTTTTCTTTCCATGCAGTATAAAAAATTACTTCCTTTTGAAAAAGGCCTGGAAAAATCATGTAGTAAATCACACTCCTCCTACAGGAGGAGACATCAAATGAATCTTGCTTAGTAATGAATTGAGAATATGGTAATTCACTAAACAAAATACAGGTGGGTTTGCTAATCAGTGTTAGCAAAATGTGGCAAGATGGGGATTTTTCAATTCCTGGTAATAACGAACCATTGTCAGCTAGTCAGTGTGAGACTAATGAGGAAAAGAAAAATCAATACAGTTGTAAATATACTCATGTACCTTTTTTTTTTTTTTTTCCAAAAGACCTGGCACAAGACAGCCAGCCAGCTGGCTTTTGCAGGAAAAGCTTTCTTTGTCTTGTGAAATTTCTCCCCCATCACTCTTAAAAAGAGTTTTCTGAGCAGCCATTCCACAAACAGCTGGGTGCCTTTGCTTAGGTGGCCAGAAAAGAAGGGAAGGCAAGCATTAAGGCTAAAAACAAAACAGCTGAACATTACCATTGTCTGTCCTCTTCTCTCCTTATTTCCCATCTGTATTTGCCAGTGAAACTTGAAACTATTCAGATTTAAAAAGGAGAGTCAATGCAATTCAGGAATTCTTTCTTCTCACGTTGAGAGGGAAAATAACCTTAGATCAAAGGTTATTCAAAAGCAGACTGTTTTTTTAAATAAGTACTCATCAACTGCATTAAGCACTTTCTGAGTCTGTAAGACCTTTTTCGTATTTTTCCTGGCCTTTTCATCCACTGATTGTTCTTATGGCTTTCAATTAGAGTGCTACGTCAACAGCTCCACTCATCTAAAACAATCATTTTGCTGAAAAGGAGCATTATTGAACTGAAAGCGAGTGCTCAGGACCTCTCAAACACAGACATATCACATGCATAAAACAGTACCATCCTGTATCAACTTAGCAGCCCCATCAGATACAATATTTACATACACTGTCCTGAAGGGGAAACGCATCATTTCTGTAAGAAAATTGCTCCCAATGCCTTCATCCTCTAAAAGAGAAATAAGAGTATTTTCCTTGTTTATGTTTGTTTTATTTATTCGTTTCCTCAATAATGACAACGCAATATTAAATGACCAAAACAGCTAAGGAACAGGAATTGATCTTACTTGGCCAAAAGGAGCCGTCGTCTTTGCTCAGAAACTTTTTCTTGAGGCGCCCAGGCAGCTTGGTGTGAGCGTTGCCCATTTTGCTGGAATACAGCGGGATGAGTTCCTCCTCCTCCTCATCGTTGCAGCTGGGCTGCCACTTGCTCCTGCCGAGGCACCCGACCATCGGGTCGGCGGGCAGGCAGTGCACATAGGCGATCATTGTGAGATGCTGCTCTCAAGGATGTCCCTGCTGTCCCCAATGGCCAGTTCCCAGCTGAAGGGAGTGGCCTGCTTATAACCCTTGAGCGGACGCATTCAAAAGGCTGTGGAGGAAAAGATTTTCTGCTCCTTCGCACTTAGGCAAGCTAAGCTATTTGGATATCCCCAAAAAAGTTTGGAATAGGATTCTGTAAATCCTTGAAAAAGAAGGAAAACAATAACAACAACAAAATCAAGCACCTGGTTAAGCAGCCCACTGTAGATACAGGCTCCCTGTTCCTGCCCTCCTCCCGCCCGCAGCTCACAGCCACAAGCAGGAAAATAGAGGCTGCAGAGAGCTGGGAAACCCAGTCACCTGCCACAGCCCTTGGCCTACTCCCTTTCTGCTTCCTCTCCAGTCTGTGGCTTCTCTTAAGCCTTATCCCCGATTATTCACCACTCTCTGAACAACAGGTACTACAGCCACACACAGATGGCCGTGTCCAAGAAGCTTATTTAAAGCCAAGTTACTATAATTGCCACTGTGGCACTGGCAACTACAGACCCGTAACTGGGCAAGAACAAGAACATATACCTTCTAGAATGCAAAAGCAGGAAAAGAAAATACAGACTAAAGAAAAAAGAGCAAAGCGTCATGATTTCAGTTTGGATTTGGATTTCATTTAAATTTGGATTTTATTAAAGAAGCTCCCTTTCAAAGTTATAGACACAATGATTGATACCAAAAGAAGATGGCATCTCCCAGGCTAGACTATGACTGGATTGATGCTGAACACAAAGCATAAGCAGTTACCAGCTTGCATAAATACATAAATCCTCACAATGTCTCTAGAGGGTAGCTATTATTGCTATTTAAAGATGAAGACATAGTCTCAAAGGGATTTAGTAACCTGCCCACACAGTGGAAAAGCTAGGATTAAAGTCAAAGTATTCTCAGTTCTTTAGCCTCATCCACAAGTCACTAGTCCATGGCACCTCTCCCAAATACTGCACTACTAAGCAAGTTTCCATGCTGCTAACAGTGTCAACCCTAATCTCCCATACTGTTCTGCTCTGGGTTTCAGGAAGAGTGTCCTTCCTAGGCTTTTGAATTCACTGTAACAGCACAGTCAGATTGGGACACCAAGGAAAATATCACATGAAGAGAGCACTCTGCATGAACTGCTGTCTCCAGCAATTTTTAAAGTTTTATGTTGCTTGAAATATTATATAGGAGAATATTTGTTTTTTTAAAGGGGAAGATATCAAAACCCTGAGCAAAATACAAAAAAAAACCCCACAATTCTTAGTCTGCTTTCTTAACTGCTCTTCATAAATGCTTTGGTTGCAGCCCATACCATTCATGGAAGTGGCTGCTCTATATATAGGAGCACAACAGCAAAACATAAGTATTTACATATAGTAAAAAAGGCTTTGTGTGCAGTTTGGTTGAGAGCTACAATAAACTTTTGGTCAGGAAGAAAAACCAAACCAAGCCCACTGTTTAACACCACCACCACAGATGCACATCTCCTCTTTCCCCCTCGACACACACACGCATCTCCTGCCGCCTGCGCTGGCAGCCGCAGCCTGGGAGCAGGCTGCACACAACAGCTGCCCACAGGCACTGCACCAGCCTCCAGACACACAAACACAGAGCACTATCCAGCATAAACTGTCTGCAGTGCTGACTCAACAGGGCTGGCAAAGTGAAAAGTTTGTGAAAAACTGGCTAGTTTGGTGGGGGGAGGTTGTTTGTTTGGGCTTTTTCGTTTAACATCCTGTTACTTCGCACAGCAGTCTGAGCAAATAATTTTCAGTATAAAGCTTTTCATACACATCTCACATGACTGAATCTCAGCAAACTTGCAAAAAGGTCTTATAATGAACTGTGCCAGATACCTTTAATAAATAGGGATGAAACAAGCCCTGCCTTAAATTTTACATTTTTTGACAACAATTTCAAGTATCTGCAAAAATATGGATGGAAAGGGGAAAATGTGCCAATAGCAAGGGCAATAGCTGCTGGTATGACACTGGCTTGTCTATACACATAGAAGAAACTCACTGGCAAACACTGAACACTAGCAAACAGGCCTTTGAGGCAAATACAAATTTACAAAGCCAAGTACGTTTACTCATCAGTCTATGAGAAAGATAAACTGTGATTAACATTAGCAGAGCTCAATTCACTCATCAACCATGCTGATACTCTTGTGTCTGCCAGAATAAATGAATGTCTAGACAGTCCTCCTGGGTGGAATGAAACCCCAAGAGGGCTGTCAGCAAACCAGCTCACAAGGAGGCCCTGTTACTGCCTCCCTAATGGTAAAGTACCTCTACAACCAACTTGTCTAGCCACCATGCCTGCTGTCTCACCCTTTCAATTCCCTGTGATTATCAGGGTCCTGGAAAGAGCCACTGTAATAGATGTGATGCACAGAACTTCAGAGCATCACCAGGCTATTGATAAAAGTGTATACTGGAACTTATTTATATTGGCATTTATTTTTCCTGCAGACAGGAAACAGTGTCTTTTATTGCATAAGAATACAGGTGGATTTCAGTTATGGCTTTTTTTTTTAAACAACTCAAAATCCCACTATCGAATTACATTTTCTAAAGGATACTGGCTGATGTTTGCATGGTCTTTCTATCTCTACATCATCATGTTATCTGACATAAAAGTTCACTGTCGACCTACACACCAAGCCAGTATTAGGTAACATGCAATACAAACACAGGAGCAAGAAGACAGGGGACAACAACAATTCCGGGTTCAGCAGACTCCCATGCTCCCAAACACTTATCAAGATGACACAGGATAACGTATTGCCCTGGAGTCCCTATGACATTTACCATGCACTTCTCTAGAGTACAGACATACTCAATTATCCATGTTTCCAATGCATGCTCACGAAGTAAGGCTGATGCACAATAATGGGATCATGGCTGAAATCCAGTTTAAAAAGTGTATTTACCATATGGTAGGTATTAATGTCCCCCCAAGTTTTTTACTTGAAGAATAATCTGTTCAAGCCTGGAAGGCCTTGGTAACATAAATGATAAATGATTTGGTGATGGTTATGGTCTCAGCTACTAGCAAACATAAAACCATAAAGAGCTGCCAAGATGTACCATTATCATGTGAGAAAGACACTGTATACATTGCCTCTTCCTCTCCCCCAACAAATCCTATTAAAAAAAAATTTCTTTATGCTGTATCTATATGGAACAAGAACCTAAGTTTGATAAAGCCAAAATTTTATCACAAAACTTTTGATTAATCTTCACTTCTAATGAAGCTGTAGCACAGCTTTATTTTTTCAAATACACAAAAGTGAGGTTATTCATTTTTCTCAGCCTTGAGCTAACATTTATATAAAGATTTCCCAAAAGTAACAATTTATTTATTATTCTTTTTCATCCTTCTAAAAATTGAACTATTAGCAATGCTAGTATGAGTGCTCTGAAAAGGCTGTTACATGTGCACATTAATCTTTACCAGCATATTCCATTTTTGCTAAACCAACTCCTCACACTTGGGCTCTATTAGAGAGAGCCTGAATAATTAGGAATAATTACAGAAAACGCATTATACTGGAAGTGTCTGGTTAAACAAAAAAGATCATTAAAAGTTTGACAGGCTCACAAAACACTAACTCAGGGATTACAAGAAACAAAATTATAAATAAAAAACAAGCAAAGAAAACATTACCCCTTTTATATATGGTCCTGAGCTCTGAGAACAGCAATGATACTGATGAACATTACACAGAGGAGTTTTAAAAATACATAGGATACATCTATTGGGAACTCAGGGGATATGGAATCCTAAAGGATTGTCATGTCTGCCCTAGTCTGGCATTAAGATAATCTTTATAAATATGCTACATAAGGAATTATATAATCTGTCTTTATGTACGATTTGTAAATCCCCTGGATAGAAGGTAATATGCACCATGTCATGAGGTAACAGGACTTTTATGAACACCTTGCAGTACAAAACCATCAAATGAAGTAATTCCCAGCAGCCAAACTGGAAATTAAAGACAGCTCACAGAAATCCACGGGGATAAACTTTGCCCTAATTAGACGTGGATGCTATTTTTAGCAGTGATGAATTGATGTGTTCTGGGCCTTCTGGATGAGCAGCTGGAGCTTTTAAATTATACTTAAATAGTTACTTTTCCAACAAACAGGGGAAATATATATATATTGAACTTATTTCATCAGACCATATAGTATTAACTAAGCCTTAAAAGAACACTCAAAAAGAAGTATCCTCCTTCTACAGATGGACAGCTCAAGATGCAGCAAGAATCAGGACATGTCCATCATGGTGGAGCACTCCAGCATCCTTTGGAACTGGAAATGGCCAGATTGGAAATGGCATGTCCTGCTCTCCTGGCCTGCGCTTTCCTCTTTCCTTACACATAGTGTGTGTGGAGTCTAAACTCATGTTCCTTAAACACAAATACAGCAGATAAAAGCTAAAGAATTTCAAAACAAAGAGGAATAAAACCCCACCTTGAGGTATTGTAAATCTGCTTTTCAACTGCATATGAATCTCTCAAACAGGAAGCAAGCAGGAGGTATCAGCTTTACAGTGCTTAAAGCAAGCCCAGCATTCAAGGAGCTTGTACAATACCGACAGACATCAGGGTGCAAGGGAGATGAAAGGGATCCAGGGTGGCAGAGATGCACACAAAGCTTTGTGATGTTCCTAAAAGCTCTCTCCATTTGACCATATTCACATTCTCCAGCATGAGCTCTATCCCCCTACTATTTTCATGGATGTATTTTTATCATATGCTTGTGATCATGCAGCATCTACAAGCTTTTAGATCTTTTTTTCTTTAAGGATGTAAGTAGAAAGTCATGTCCAGCTTAAAGAGCTTGACTGGCATGGCAGCTAAAAGCAGTCCTACTAAGCAAATATGCTTTGTAAAAAGCTACAGTAAGTGTCACTGGCAATGGTGTACCCAACAAACTGGAGGCAAATCCCTGAAGGAATGGGGCATTTGGCTAGCTTAACTCCTGGTACCCACATAACCAGATTCAAGGTGTTATCCCTAGGCAACCTCAGCCCTCCACAACAACACCAAATATGCAAACCATTGCATAGCAGGCACCTGTAAAACACAACAAAAACCACCAACAATAAAACCAAACATAATGTACAGGGATCATTAGGAATCTGCAAGCCTGTATTTCCTCTGCTGCATCAACTCTGAACATACCCATTACCCTGTCTTTCATATCTTAATTAATTTTTTCCTTTGCTGTAATAGCCCTCTGCAATTATTTTTAATTCAATCAATATTCTGATATACAGCACATAAGATATTAGACAAGAAAAACATACTTTATATTGCATTACTGGCAGTCCTAAAATATTTTAAAATACACTTCTATGTTCTAATTATTCATCTCTACTTCCAATCAGAAAGCCTTCTTAAGAGCAACAAGCAACACTGTATGTTTGATATTAGCTCTTGATCACTGCTTTGCAATATTTAAATGAGAAGACAATTAAAGCCACCCGTATAAGCAGCAGGTAACTCAGAAAAGCCTTCCTATGCCTTTCTGGTTTAGTTCTGCTGCCATACAAAAAGAAAGATTAAATACTTTGGTCGGTGAATTCGGTGAACTGGAGTACCTTTGGGAAGAGAGTGACACATCTTTGGGGCAGAAGACAGGGCTGTTGGTGAAACAGAAGCACTCAGATATTACTAGTGATAGTTGAAACAAGCTTTCTTGCTGCCTTGCTCTAGTAGTTGAGTCCCACACATCTCTGATCCTTCTGAAAACACAGAGCAGAAGATGATGCTGCTGGAAGGTGGGGGGAAGGCGGTTTCCAGTCTGGGGCCACAATGGGTGTAAGTGCCAGCAAGGCTGGTACACCCACACACTCTGGGAGCAAAGGAGTCACACTCACCAGTTTATTTTACAGTTCATATTCAATGGCAATGCAGACAGGGTTGGGTAGGCTTACCCAGTTCAGGTCTGCTCATTAAACTTATTACCATGGTAACAGGAAGAGAAAGAAGTCATCTCCCCACTCCTATTATATTGCACAATTCTTTTTAATGGAATTGAAAGTGCCAAGAAGGAAGCACCTTCCTGATACAGAGCACCAGCGACCCCTCTGCCACCAGCACAGCTCACTGGAAGAGTTCACATGCAGTGGGGTTTTCAAAGCAAAAGCCAAAGCAACCTACACTGCTTGATAAAAGCCACTGTTAGAAAGCAGCCTTCAGTCAGAAGGCTGCAGCCTCCTCGCCCTCCTCCTTCAGGAGGATGTGGTCTGACGAGCTGCCTTCTGTTCATGTACACCATCACTGCTGTCAAAAATGCAGTGCCACCTCCTGGACATGCACACTCCCAGGAAGGTCTTCCTTAGCCAGGTGCATCATGGAGAGTCAGGAAGGCTTTCAAGATTAAAACAACAAAAATGTAAAACTAATGCAAATCTGTATTGAGATGATTTATTATTTTTAGTGAGTACTTCTAAAACATTTTGGTTTTACATGGTCAGTGTTTCAGTAAGTACCCCATAAAGAACTGCTTTTGAGCTCAGTGTAAGATGAAAGAGAGGCTGTACATGTTGTCTACTTGGTACCTTAGTAAAATCTTTGAAAATTTCCCACAGCACTCTCCTGGAAAAATGGGCAGCCCATAACTTGGTTGGGTGCAAGCAGAGTTGGCTGGGTAGAAACCTGGCTGGATGGCTGGGACCAGAGGGTGGTGGTGAATGGAGATACAATCAGCCAGCAACTGGCTGCTAGTGGTGCTCTCCAGGGATTAGTGTTGGGGCCAGTCCTGTTTAATTTCTTTATCAATGATCCAAGGGATCAAGAGCACCCTCAGTTTGCAGAAACCATGCTGGGCAGGACTGCTCATTTGCTGGAGGGCAGGAAGGCTCTTGCACAGGGATCTGGACAGGCTGGATCAGTGGTACAAGGACAACTGTGAGGTTCAATAATATCGAGTGCCAGGTCTTGTCATTGGGTCACAACAGGCCCAAGCAGCAGGGGAAAGACCAACTAGAAAGCCACCTGGCAAAGAAGGACCTGGAAGTGCAGGTTAACAGTGTCTAAACATGATCCAGTGTGTGCCCAGGTGGCCAAGGCAGCCAGTGACATCCTGGCTTGTATCAGCAATAGTGCTGCCAGCAGGTCCAGGGCAGTGACTGTCCCCCTGCACTCACTGATGAGGCCACATCTCGAGTCCTCACTACAATGAAGTCATTGAGGGGCTGGAGTGTGTCCAGAGAAGAGCAGCAGAGCTGGTGAATGGTCCAGAGCACAAGTCATGAGGAGCAGCTGAGGGAGCTGGGGGTGTTTGGCCTGGAGAAAAGGAGGCTCAGGGGAGAACTTAGTGGTCCCTAGAGCTCCCTGAAAGCAAGGTGTAGCCAGGTGGGGGTTGGCTTCTTCTCCCAGGCAACAAGTGACAGGACAAGAGGAAACACCCTCAAGTTGCATCAGGGAGGTTTAGATTGGACATTAGGAAAAATTTCTGCACTGAAAGGATTGTGAACAGATTAAAAACCTTTCTGTTCTTAAGAAGAGTCATTCAGCCTTTATATGTATTATGCATTAGACCTTTTTTTTTTTTTAATGAGAGTAAAGTCACACATGCATGATAATTCAAGAACAGGTTTAAAAATTTTAGCAGAAAAGTAACATTATTTTAAACTGACTTGAAATTGATCCTTCTTTAAGATGAGAAGCAATAAGATAAGAGCAACCTCTGCACGGGACAACAATATGAAAAACCCTTCAAAATTTTCAGAGTGGAGCTACAAGCTGTGTGACTTGACAGAGTGGGAAACCTCTCACCACAGCAATCTCCTGGACCACTGCCCTAACCAGCAATACTGCTCCAGAGGATGAACTGACTCACAACAATACACACGGATGCACTGAAGATTGAGGAAAAACATGAAAAGACTATTTTGAAAATAATCAAAAACTGTCTTCCAAATATCCATTAGGCAGGAAACAGCTTTGCATTTTCCACCACATTTACTCCAGCACTCTGCCTGCAAGGAGAGAAGTTAACACCAAGCCTTGTTCCCATCTTCTGCTTTCCAGCATGCTTTGCATGAGGAAGGGCACCTCTCCAGAAGGTGCTGCATAAACGATGGCTCCTCGTTGCTCTTAACTACAAAACCCTCCTTGTGATCTCAGATTCATCTGAGGTATGAAACTAGAATAAAATGTGAATGACTGAAGAAGCGTCCACTTGAGCATTCAGATTGTGGAAAGATTTTCTCCTATGTTAACACAAGCTTCCCTACAAATTAAGCCTTCAGGCAAGAGTTGGCAACTTGTTGGTCTTAATAATGAAGGGAGGAAAAAGCTAGATTTTCCTCATTACTTAAGCATCATGCTTCTTTATCCCACATAAGCATGTTAAAGATGCAGCAGTTCTCTTAAGGCTAAAAGTCATAGAAAACAATCCAAGACTTGGTGGATGAGATGCAGACAGAAAGCACACTACTCTCCTGAAAAGCAGGAGCTGCTGATGCTGGAGACGCCTCTCCTTGAGCACCACACGTATTAGTCTGTAACTATGGGATGTGGCTAAAATTCCTGGCTTGTATTTCTGTTTCAGCACCATTTATGGGTTTCAAGTGAAGTGAAGATGGATTAAAAGTCAGAAAGGGGCCAGGATGCTATGCTGCAAAGAGCAGATTTTCAAGACATCTCTGGATTTAAAGGTTTCGCAGGCCAAGAAGCACCTTATAACAAGCAGCCCGAAGTGAGACACAGCAGTAGCTCACGACATACACAGAAACAGTGAGAACAAGAGAGCAAGAGAAAACTGAAAGTTGTCAGCAAGGTCTGGAGACTTTGGAGTAGGAGATGTGTAAGGTAAAAACTTCTAAGGAGAGTGCAGCACACCTGGCACTAGAAAAGGAACAGGAGACGTCCACCAATCCTGACCAGGCTGAGCTCTTGGGGAAATTTCTGCCTCAGCAGCACCTCTTGCTGAGTCTAAAGGAAAGAATAGGGTGAGCAGGGCACATCTGTGAGATGGTTTGATGCCATGAGAACCTGCAGCACACCCTTCTCCTCATCTAGCCTTTTCCTGTAGCCAGCCTCCAGTGAAGCAGAACAAAGAGAAACTTCAGAAGATGCAATTATATATCTAAAGGGATAATTCTTCCTGGTCTTCACAGGAGGACTAACAGAAGCACTTCAACATGGGACAACTACAACACAAATCCTGCCCCCAAGTTCCATGTAGCCCTCTGTCACAAACTTCCCTTACCAGCTCCAGAAACACTGACTTAAAACTCTCCACAACATTATCAAGAACAATCTTAAAAACATTCTTTGTCCACATTATCCTGTTTGGATGTCTGCCTCACAACTTCCCTCCTCAGGTGGTTTGGAACCTTTTAATGTCTGACTTCAATTAATTCAGAACACAGTCATAACCATTTATCTTGTGCCAATACTCTCCTTGGACTTCAACAGGTTTCCTCCCTCCTTGTGCTATTTACCTCCCAAGCTACCAGCTAGACTAAATAAGCTATGCTTTTATAATCCCTCTGCATATGACCAGCAATTAGGTTTAAAATATTTTAAAGTCTAAAAGTCCAGATAAGTTATACAAGAACTTCAAATGCCAAAAACATTTTCTGAATTTTTTTTAAATATAGCTTGAAAAAAGTGGGATGCTCTGGATGACTGGGATAGTATTAGAAAGAGATGCCTGAGGTAATTATAGACTGTTTTGCCAGCCGTTAACCACAGGCAAGATCACAGCTGTGACAAGACTGAATAAAAGAATTAACAAAATTTCCATTTCTTAATACCAGGCAAAGTGCTTTCCCAGAGAACAGGTCTCCCATTTGACAAAGGTTTATGACATTTCCCTGGAAGTAACAGCAGCCTTCTGCAAAAATGCTGCTGGGGGGGGATGGGGCTAGGGGAGAAAGCCAGTGCAGAAGAATGACAAGCATAGAGAATACAAATCTAGTAACACAATACTTACACAACGTGCAATCATTACTATGCTTAAAGCACTGAAAAATTCATGAAGATATTAACAGATTTTGAGTATGTGTATGCTGTCTCAAAGACCACTTCAACACGGAATTCTTTCGGTGCTTACGAATCCAAGCAGCTCTGCATGCTATGCATGCTACTTTTACATCTAGTTTAATGTTCTCTGCACACGTTTTGCTGCTTAATTTTAAGTGCTGGCTTCTTGCTGCAATTCAACAGAAATTCACTCCCCTCTACTATTGCTTTGCATAGCAATGGCCAATTTCATTTTACTGCAACCCTTCAGACAATGGAGGGGCTTAACAGATACTGCTTAAAAGCAGGTCAAGGAAAACAGCTGATAATCTTTCTGCTTATGATTCAATTACCAACAGGCCCTCCTCAGGACTTCAGCGCTGTGTGAATTGTGCAAATGGCTCCTGCTGCAGCCTGCAATAAAGACCCAGATGTGGAGCAGAAAGGCAGAGTGTGCATTAAATGCACACATGAAGGAAAAGCTGTGTCTTAATTATATAGCTGTGACAGTAGAGGAGTCAATTTTCGTAGTCTTAAAGAATACCACCTGAGTCAACAAATGGACTGCAAACATCAAGCATTTTTGTCTGTGTGTGTTTATACTGCGCAGTGTTTGAAAAGCACAAGCTGAATCCATCTACTGAGGGTTAGGCATATATAGCAATCTGCCCTGACCTCCACATTTCCAATCATCACCTAAAGATTTACTGATGGAGAGCTTTAACACTAGCTGAATTCACAGCTGAAATCTATCTGGTTTGCATTGTCACCACAGCATTTCAGGGTGAGAGCCCATGTGCCCTGGGAAAGCCCATGTGCCGGGGTGTACCTGCCAGGAGAGATTTTTATGTAATGCCTGAATACGTTCACCCTGCTTCACCCACCACCATTGACCTTCTTAAAAATTTAACGGAAAAAATAGGCACCCACACCCTGTTCTATGACCAAAAAAAGCAAAGCAAACCCACAGCAAACAATAGGCATTCATTCCTCAGGTTCTGTACCCGTGCCATTTGGTGGTCTCCTCAGAGACGGTCAAACGAAACAGCTCCCAGGAGTGGAACAACAAGCTTCCACAATGTGGTGATTTAATGTATTTACAGGCAACCTCTGAATTGCAGAAGCAAGACTGGGGTACTCTCCCCCAGTGGGTCAGCATGGCACAAATACTCCCTGGGGTTTCCATCTCTGCTACAAACAGAGGCAAGAAACAAGCAGCAGGATAGGCACCACAGGCACAGCTGCAGCTCTGCCACCCAGGCATTCCACTACCTCTGAAAATTCACTTTGTTTTTATATACACTGCCCTCTTCCAATGCATTTACATTGCAAATGAATCCAGACAGAAAAAGTGTTTTGGTGGTGTTCAACTACATTAGACAGTAAGACAGTAGCCACAGGTGAAGGACTTGAATACTTAAAAGCGTAAATATACATTCAGTACTTCTGAGCATGGACTAACTTCTTCAGCAAGAATGTTATTATCCAGACCTATAATCTTCCTTTTGTTATGTTCAATTTAATTTCATACTCCCAGTTAGAAGCCATTCCTGTTCACTTTCACCTGACAGAAAAAGGCTGGTCCTGTACCAGATGCTGTTACCCACAACTCAGCCATGGACATATCCTTCCCCACCTTCATTCCTCTTCTTCTTTCAGTGTGAATTAATAAAGCTCTCATTTAATGAACAAAACCTTCAAACTTTATGCAGTCTTAACCAGTGAAATCTCACTAGCAGCTAAGTAGAAACTGATTTTTTCCCGCACAGCCTGAGAACACAAAGTGCCTGACAGAGCTCTCGGTGGTGGTGCTGACAGAGCCATCCTGGCATGTCCGAGGCTCACACAGGTGTAACTGAGAACTGACAAGCAGGGCTTTTTTTATTTTTTACTTATAGTCATATGCTTGATACTTAAATGTCAGTCTGTACTTATTCTGTGTTTGTTCAAACTGGCTTTATTCATCAAAGAACTGCAGATGGCAAGTGTCCTCAAAGTTACTCACTCTAATAAAATAATGCATATGATATTAAAAAAACCCTACAAAAATAATGGATCCCGTTGTGATTATGCATAACTGAAACAGAAATTAAAAAACTGAAAGAAATACAGAGGAAGAAATGCCACAAGACCAAACTAGGCTTAAACCAAACTCTTAATTCTGTCAGGAATCTTCACTCTGATAGATTCCTTCATTTAGATATCAAGTACCCTTCCTCATTTTGTCCTGGTGTTATAAACACAAAAAAGTAAAGCTTTAAACAGAAAGAAAAAAGAAAGCAACTAGTACAATTTTTTTCTTGTCTAGGTCAACTTGGAAAACACATTTATTTAAAGACAGAGAAAATCTGTTTCTTATTTCAAACATTGGATATTTCACAAGAAAATTGCCAAGAAAGGAATCCAAAGAATGTCCTTACATACACACAACACATGAGACAACTGGTGAGCAGCCCTGTGATCTTTTACAAAAAAAAAAAAAAAAAGTAGTAAAAAAATTTCTGCATTTATAGCATGGAACTCTTCTCCAGAGAGCAAGCAGCACATGCCTGGGATTTTTCATGGATAGTTTCTATCATAACTTCTTGCTATTATTAGTATAAAAGACTTCCCTCTCAAATGCACAGCTGTAAAACAAGCAAGGATGGAAAATACTGCCCAAGTGCAGGCAAAGCAGTAAGCACACGTGCCTACTTTACAGCATTTCTTGGCACTATTCTTGCTCCCTTTACAAAAGCTATGAAGGAAAGAGAAACTCCAGGAAAGTACCACAGAAATGTGAACTCATTTTTCACCACATGCCAATAAACAGCTCATGATGTTTCTAGGAATGCTTTACTGGGGAAATTGATTTAAATACTCCATCTGTACTTTTTCAGTCCCAAAGATCAATAACTTGCACCCAGATTGCCTCTGCTGCAGGTGCCCAACTTAGGTCAAACTCCAGTGTGTGTTTCAGGGGATGGGGGCACATGAAGGCTGTGCTGAAGAGCTGAGAGCTGCCCGCAGACTGGTGCTGTGTGAGAGTCAGCCTGCGAGCAGGAGACACTGGCTCACCTGCCACACGCGGGCAGAGACACCCAGCTCGGAGCATTTCCCTATTTTCCCCTGCAAAAAGGAAGGAATTAGAGGCAGCAGACTGCTGGAGCTCATGGAGGTCAAGTTTTCATCACCCATGCCACGCACACCCACGCCCACAGACCACACCGACTCAGACCTGGGATTTATTGATCAGATTGAGTGAGCTTGACAAACCAGACTGAGCAAACACGGAGCTGGCAGCCAGGACAGTGCCTGAACAACCACACTGCTGCTCCCTGAGCCCTCAGAGCCCAAACAAGCCAGCAGCACCTCAAAGGCAGATGACCCTGCTGTTTAAGTGACCTCCCTACACAGGCTACCATCGAGCCAGTAAAAAGGATGGATGTGTCACAACATTTCTTCTTTGGGTGTTGAGGCTATCCACAGTAACACTCCAGCTGATTATTTCAGTATCATGGTTTTCAGTGCATAACAACATAAAACACAGTAGCTGCTGCTCCTGAAGGTTAAGGAGAAGTCTACTCCAAGCTATCAAAATAGAGCAAAGCACAGTGACAGAGCGTATGCAAAGAGGCAAGAATCAACACATGCCAAAACAGACTGCTATGCAGCACAACTATCCAGTACCTTCACTGCTTTCAAGAGAAGCCCTTAGATGGGCTTTCCTATCTTGGAACTAGCAACTTACTCGTAAATAAAACCTGAAAATGTTGAAAACTCTTTTCCTATGCCTTCAACTTAGGATTTAAAAGAAAAAAGCTAGCGCAACTAAATTTAATTATGCGAGGCAAAAATATTTTGCTTCTGTACAAGCTCATTTGTTGCACATAGGACAATGTCTGAAAACTTCACTCCTTGGTTCATTTTCAGACAGGTGATCTAGATTACAAAAGTCTCAGTCTTTTCAGTTGTCTCAACAGGCCTGAAAACCTTTTACCTATTACTCTTCATTTAAACAATTTCAGTCCTGTAACATTAACGCTGCAGCAAAAGTTTCATCTCTTTATTGCTTTGTAATTCCAGTGATCTGCTGGATTGTTGTGAATTGAAAACTTCTTGTTGGGGAGTTAACAAATTTAAACGGTGCAGGTTTTTTTGTACAAAAGAATGATTTCATTTCAGATAAAACACTGCATAGCAAATTGTGTTGTGTAATTCGTTAAGGTTTTCTCTAGGATCACTACTCTGAAATTTGCAGAAAAATCTGTCTTTTTAAATTTATGGTTGTACCAAGATCCTTTAGCAGGGACTTTGTATAAATAGAAGCTATTAGTAGAATATAAGTAGTCAATGCTTTATAGATTCATAGAACCATTTAGTTTGGAAAAGACCTCTCAGATCATGGAATCCAACTATTAACTCAGCATTGCCAAGTCCACCACTAAACCATGTCCCTAACTAGCTTAGAAAAACACTCTGAGCAAGCACTGATAAGCACTTAAGTAATTAACGTAATTGTTATTATTTCCCACGGAAATTGTTTTTTAATAAAAACTCCTAAACCCTTCCTTACAACGGCTCCTCGGTGTCAGCTTTCACCTTACTTTGGTAAGAAAAGTAGCAGCGATATCAGTTTTAAATAAAAACAGAAATATGGGCGTGAAACAAAACCAGTAAGCTTTCCCAAGTCTTTTCATTTCAGAACCACGTGCTTAAGAAGTTCAGTTAAAAAGATAAAACAAGACTATCTCGCTGGACGCAAAAACTCTTGTTCCGACGGTGTGCACCAGCTCTGAACGAGAGCAAGCATCACCCAGCAGAGGTTTTATCAAGCACCTGCAGTAACAGAGCACGACCAACTACCTTCTCTGCTCTTCTCCCGGGTGCTCCAGGACATCACCCGTACGGGGGAAAAAGCCAAATGAAGACAAATCCGCCGCTGGTGCTGTGTCACCAGGAGCGACATTCCACACACGGAGCCTTGCGGCGGCTCCCGCGCCGGCCGCGCTCCTGCCCTCGCCCCTCGCCAGCCTTTTGTCTGCCGGGCTGCCCGGCACCTTCCCGCAGGATCGCGCCGGGCACCCACGGGAATGGCTGCAACAAAAGGAGCCGCAAACCCACGTGCCCCAGGCCGAGCGGCCCCGCTGCCCTCCCGCGCAGCAGCCTCACCTTTCAGGCAGAACATCCTGCGGCCCGGCGGGCAGCGGCGAGGCGGGGCCGGGCCTCCCTCCCTCCTTCCCTCCCTCCTTCCCTCCCTCCTCCCGCAGCGCCCGCCCGGCCCGCGGGGAAACGCGAGAGAAGGAGCGCGGCCGCTTACGGGACGGGCGCAGCTCCTGGGGAGGGCCAGTCCGGATCATCGGGCAGCATTGGGCACTGCCCTCCTGCAGCTCGCGGGCATCCAGCGGTCAGCGCCAGGGAAGGAAGTCACTGCCATCCACCTCGCCTGTTCCCTGCAAATTACTGACTCTGCTCTTTGTGATCCTCCCCACATGTCTGATCTCTCTCCAGAAAGAGCTTTGAGCAGTTTTCTACTTCTTCTATAAATACACAATTTATTCATAACCCAAAATCTTTTAAGTGTATCTGAACAGCCAAGCTAGAGAAAATGTTTATTTTTGTAATTATGTATATGCCTGTATGCTTTAAGGCTACTGTGGATGGATGTCCCATCTCTGGAAGTGTTCAAAGGCAAGGCTGGATGGGGCTTTGAGCAACCTGGTCTACTGGAAGATACTCCTAGCTAGAGCAGGGGGTTTGGAACACGATCTCTAAGGTCCCTTCCAGCCCAAGCCATTCTATGATTCCTCTGCTCAGCACCAAAGATGTTGTGGCTAAAAATATTTCTTACAATATTCCCTGCAGAGGAGATCTTCAGTACTAGAAGGACACAACGTTGTAAGCATTTTATTTTGTAAGGGTCACAAAGAGCTGCCACCAGCACTGTGCTTAGCCATGGTATTTGGGTCTAAATGAAGCTGTGTTGTGTTAACTAACTTTTAAAGGGCTTGGCCTCATACAGCAAAGAAATACAAGAACCAGGGAACAAGGAAAGGGTCAGGGTAGCCTATCTTGTGGAACAAACAAGAATTGCAACTGTCTCCAAAAGCACAACTCCTAAAATCCTCTATGTAAAGCCAAATGAAAATAACACATGCAAACACATGTTCTCTTTAGGTGGAGCTCCAGAAAAAACCCTGCCCCAGACACCTTGAAAAAAAGCAATTCAGATGAAACAGTGCTAATGAGATGTTGAGTACCATTAGCTGGGCTTCGATATTCAATAACATTTCAAGTATCTGTCCTCATGTAAGAAAAGTTACTTTAGAGTGGACTATGAGCAGGCTGTGATGGCATAAAAATTGAGACATTACATTGGAATTAACTCAAAATCAAAAAAGAACATTTATATAGCTTAGCCTGCCTTTTCTCTTTCAAATCCTGCTGGAAAGGGTACAGACTAATGTCAAGATTTCCTTATGCTCTGAGAAGCAAAGGAGCCCTTTCCCCTTAATTCCATTTTCTGGTGCTCCAGGTGTGCATGTGCTCTTTCCTACCATAATTTTTCAGAGAGCTCTAGGAATAAACAATTTATGGAGAGAAAATAAACAAAAACATATTGTAGCTGGGGGAAGGTTACTTGGATACCAGAGGGATTTTAAGGTCCAATCTTGTTAAATCCACTCGTTAATTACCTGGAAGGGGAAGTAAGAGGTGCATCAGTGATAATCACCGGGACTAAGAGCAGCTGCCAACACTCCACTGAGGACTAAGAAAGGACACAGCATATTCTAGGTGAATCACAAACATAAGTAGGGAAAAAAAAAAAAAAATAAATTAAAAACAAACAAACAAAACCCAACCAGCAGTCTGTTCTGCACATGAGCAAACTGTCAAAAAACAAGGAAGAGGAAGCCAACTATGGAACAATCATAGCATCTGAAAAATTAGACATAGCTTAGAGACAGTTACTGAAAAGTCTGATTTGCTCTGGGCCATAACACCAGTGGCACATACACCTCTGGGAAGGTCTGGGCCCTTGGGGAAGCGTATCTTTCTCAGGAGATACGCTCTGTCCTGTTCACCAGCTTCTGCTCCCACCCTCACCAGGAGCAGAGCAATGAAGCGTGAAAGGGATCCCCACATTCCTCATACTCATTGCAGAAAATGGACTGTGTAAAACAAAAAATAAGTGCAATAAAAATTCACATATTTTGGAAGAGGGCAGAATTATCAACCCCCAGACAGGCCTAAAGCAGTCCAGCATCTATTTTATTTTTTTTAGTGTGTCAGGACTCCTTTATTAGTGATCCAAGGACACGTGCAGCTTTACAGCAGCAAAACCAAGGAGTCATGGTTATTATTCTGCCACAAAGGTAGTGGGCCTTGCCATCTAGGAAGCTGGCAGCTCCTTGTCCCAGCTCTTATCTTGCCTGGCCATTTGCAGCATGAAATCAAATTCCCAACAGGGAACCAGTTCTCCTACACCCTGCATTGCAGTCTGTGACTCTAGGGAACCAAACTTCCCCATCAAACCTGGGTGAACTCTATGGAAGTAACATGGACATATCTTCCAACAGCCATATTACAAAGTATACTGACTCTGCAATGCATTACATGTTGTGCTGGATACCAAGAGCCAGCTAAAAATGTGAAAGAACATATCCCACCACATATCTATCCCATGACAGAAGAAGCACCTCTCCAGCTGCCATAATGCCATCTGCCATTGCCACCTCTCAGGGGGCACTGCTCCCACCAAATGGGTGCTAAATAGACTGGCTCCACAGAGGAGACCACAACTGACGTGGAGAACTGTGTATGTATATCCATGTTTAATAGGGAATGGTCATGATCTTTTAAATAGAAATGTTTTGACCACAGTGTCATTTTTATTTAGCTGCACTATAATTTTTCCTTTGTTGAAACATTACATTGCAAGCACCATTTCTCTTAGCTACTCTAATCTGAAAATGCAACAGGATAGGAGGGAAATAAATTCAAGAAAAATATGTACATACTTGCACCACTTTTTGGATACTAAAGATTGTACCATTAAAATGAGCATGAAAGAAGATGCAGCTCAGATCTTCACAACTCAACAGAAAAAAATGATGAGGGTTTAGGCTCTTTCTTTCCCAATTCATGTATTGCTGCACATCAAGGTGCATCCCAGTTTGACTGCCAGCTAGCAGGGCTGTTAGGACATCCAATTATGCCCTGTTCCTTTTAGAATCAAAGCAATCCTTGGAGATGTCAATTTCTGATACACTGGATGGGTGCCAACTATAATTTTTCTAAAGCCTGAATTCTTCTTACATGTTTGCTTTTCAAGCTGTGCTTAACACAAAACCAAAAGCAACAGAAGAAAACAAAAAAACCCAAATAAACAAACAAAAAAACCCCAAACCCCACCCGGAAAAGCTATCCAAAGAAAACAGCTGGAGTAAAAATAAAATTTTCAGTTTGAGGGTTGACACAAGCCACACTATCTAGTCTGCAGGCAGCTCAAGCACTAAACTAAGGAAAGCCAGACCCAGAACTTACCAGGCCCAGTGCTCCCACTGGTGATAAGAGACAGGAGATAAAGAGAGGTTTGGTCAGCCCCAGCATATCTTTAAAGAGTCAGCACTGACTCGGAAACCAAGCAGTGGAAAAAAAGATATTAACCATTATTTTGATAAGTAAAACCAAATATTCTTACAACTCCGAAGCAAAAGAAAAATATTTTGCTATTATCTCTTGCAGTTGATAGCACATATTATATTACCTATTCTACTTGAGGAGTGAGGGTGGAGTTTCCTCATACAATGAGGAAGGAAAGAAATATTTTGAAAATTATTTAAGATCAGGAAAATCGTTTGGGTTAAGTCACAGCAAATATAGTGAAACAAGTAACTTACTCAAATAATCAGGCAGAAAGTATGTCCTTTAAAGCAGCAACTCAAAGTAATTCAAATTGCTAAGTATGCACCCCAGCAGGAGCTAAAAAAATGTACCCTGTCCTGCAAAAAGTCATGCAGGCAGGTGACTTGTGATGAATGGATCTTTCTAAAATTATCAGTGAAACAACTAGTATAGAGCTACTCTCATACTCCAGATTTGCAGCTACAGGGCCTTGTCTCACCCTGCAAGACGAGACTGTCAAACGTAGAAGAAAAAAAATGAGTTTTTCATACCTTTAAGGAGCAGGAATGAACAGAACCAATATAAACACTTGAGGAAAAAGTGTATGGCCGTAATTAGAACAACTTTCTTCCAATAAAACCTCTGACACTATTTGAAATTGTTCTCCTAGAGAATTAAATCTAAAACAATGACCTTTTACTTGAAGAAGGAACACAGTTCCACTTTGATCCTATGTAAACTCAGGAGCCAAAGTAAAATCCTTTATCTATGTGTCTTTTATTCATCAAAAGATTATTTTCAATGAAAAAATCTTTATTTTTATTCCTACCCTGTATATAGCTATACTGCTGGAGTTTTCAATTAGGTACTGCAGACAGCATTTGTGAAATCCTGTGGTCGTTTCTGATTATTGCAAACAAAAAGTTATGTGACAAACCCAGCACTGTTTGCAGGTGCAGACACAAAGTGCTTGGCCTTAAAATTAATAAAATAAATGTTTTTAGGAATGGGCTGCCTTCTGTCTTAAGTGAGGAAGAAAACAAACACAATGAAGTAATGAATTAGTTCGCCTTATCTTTTGTTTGCCTTACTCTTCAGACAAAGGGCACAGAAAGGGCAAAATCTTTTAAAGAGCTGCTGTAGGTCAAGAAAGGAATCTGTAACCAACTTCTCCAAATTCATTCAGGAATTTCTTTGCCACCGAATTTGAACAAAGAGGGCATTCCTGGTTGTGCGGGTAGGACCAGAGTGTACAGAGCCTTAACACATGACCAGAAGAACACTAATTATATGGAAACAGTGGCTGATGGGCCTAAATTTAAAGAGAGGCTAGAGCAAAAATTCTGCAGAAAAAGCCTGGGAAAACAACAGGCAATCCGGTAATTTCAGTCTGCTGCTAAAAGACCTGCTTCTCAATTAAAAAAAAAAAAATAAAATAAAAAAAAAAAAATTCATTGTTTTGCAAGGGTTGTGTGCCAAATTAGCTTTGATTAATGGATGCAACAGAGCTTTATTGATTATGTTTACTATTAAAACAAAACAAAAATGCCCCTCACGGGCATTTTCATTTACCCAGTCATCAGTGCATTGCTGCAGAAAATTGCCACAGGTTGGCAAGGGCTTGTTCCCTCAGATTGATGTCTTCAGTATTTCACTAACTGGTAACAACAAGCCACTGGGGAATGCTCTGAGACCACCTTTGGGTAATCAGGAATACCAGAACCACAAGCAGTACGAAGAACGCATGAATTCCCTCGCTATCATCCTGGCATCCAAAGACAGCTGCACCATCCTACAAGGATGAGGAGAAAAGAACAGGTTGTTTCTTGAAATATGCACAATTACAGCATGTAACTAAACAGAGAAATGATCTTCTATCAAAAAAAACCACTTTCCAAGCCTGAAACAAATGCCAGACCAATACAAAGCAGCAAAGAGAAAAATCAGTTTCCCTTCTGCCCTAAGGTGTATGAGTGTGCAGACACACCATCCATACTACCTGGGGAGCTGACTTCATTCAAACCATCCCAGTGCTTACCTAATAAGAAAAAGTTAACTGAAAAATTAAGGTAAAAACAGCACCACTTTAACTCCTTCTCTTCTGATTTAAAGCTATGGGCCAAAATACACTCAAGTCCTTGACAAAGAATTACAAGAATTGGCACTTTAGCATGAGCTGGCCTTGGGCAGCAAATTGAGCCGGCATACTTATCAGTACCCGTGCTAGGGCAGGGTGACAGAGCCATTCGTAGGTTGTTACAGCTTCACCTGAGTAGTACAATGGAAACTATTGCTGCATTCCCACCTGTCCTGATTCCTTCCTTGCTACAAACCTGAGACAGCCCCGAGGTGTTTTCTGCCATTGTCCCTGGGGCAGAAACACAAATGCTTCTTCACTGAGATTCCTTCATCTGAGAAGTGTCAGCACAGAGCAGCCAGAACAAAAGCCAGAACAAAATGGGTTATTCCTTATTTGACCTGATTAATTTAATAGATTTGCTCCCTTCCTCACAGTCCCAGCTGAATGACAATCTGACAGAGACCATGGAAGAGCCGCAGCCCCTTGCTATTGACAGCTCCACTGTCAGAGCCAGCCCGCACCCCGGTGGGAAAGGAGTCATGGTGCTGAGTGCAAGGCATCTTCTCCCTTTGCAAAACCAGGTCATGCTGGTTACAAGTCAAACACAGATTTAATACCTGATTCTGGCACTGCATGTCACAATACCTCATTTCATTCTGAAATGAAAATGCCATGTTTGCCATATATGGCATTACATGCATTACTCAAGGTTAATAAAATTGAGTTAGTAACTCCTGGATGAGAGTTTCCATGTAAGCTTACAGTAGGCTGTAATCAGTCAGCCTTACTCATCACCTCTTTGGCAGTCTGGATTACAAGGGAGAAAAAGATACAAAAGACTCCATGGAAATTACAAGCAAGTATAAACAAATTTCAGTTTCTAAAAGACAACAGCCTCCACTATTCATTAGTTTCTGTCCCTATTTCATACATTAAAATTAGACGTGAATGACAAAATCAAAATTAAGAGCCTGTTTCTTCCAAAGGTCCCTCTTTAATTAATGTAATCATTAGCAAGATGCCTGCAAGAGTGTGATTCAGAGTATTCAACCTAATACATAAACTGTGAACATCCCCACTGCATTAGGGAGCAAACACCTGCATATGCAAAACAAAGCCACGGGGAAGAAAAAATAAAATTCAGACACGCAAACAAGCAAAAGGAAATAGAGGCAGCAGGTGACAGGAACAGGTCTGAAGGGATGTGACAGATGGGGACACGCTGCACGAAGCCACCCACAGAGTGCGTGGAGGGCAGGTGCCCCTCCAAAGCAGTCAGGAGGTGAAGCTGTGCCTCGCTCCAAGAACTGCTCCTATCAAACCTGACCTGCTAACTGGCAAGCACAGCTTCTTGTACCATGATTCATGGACATGGTCCCCAATTCAAGCAAGAAGTGAGAAGAGGTGCGAGAAACTTCCCCCGTCCCCTCCAATATCCACAATGTACCCTGGTGCAGTGTTACTATGAACCTGCGTTCCCCTGGAGAAAGTGTGACCAGGGATTACTTCTATTTAACATCCCCACGTGCGACTCTCAAGCAAAACGCAGCCCTGTCACTCCCTCTGCTTAGGTGTTTGATCTGACAACTTTTGAGCAGCTTTATATGAAAACCTTCCACAGTGCTTCTCACATCTCTTATTTTGGAGTGAATGGGTGAGTGAGTGATGCACCAGTTGCAAAGCACCTAATTCACAGCCCGTAATTGCCTCCCAAACACTTCAAGTTCACCACGACTCAATGACCAGGGGACCTATCTGCTTCAGGGAGATAAAGTGCCAGGCAGAACCTGCCATGCCATTTGTAAGGGAAGCTCTAGAAGGAGCATAGGGTGTGCATATCAATTGCCTTTCCTTGGGATGGAAAATGTCCCATTCTCTTAAGTGTCCAACATACACACTCACATGCTGAAAATAGAACTTGCTTAGGTATCAAAAGCACCTAGGCCTTATATTTTACCCACTTCAGCTCATTTTACTCACTTCCAGATTTGGAACAACAAGCTACAGATTCAAGTTGTAACAGCATTTACACNAAAAAAAAAAAAAACCACAAAAAAAACCCCCAACACAGAGGTTTCCACTTACAAATGGGTGAGGCTGGTAGATGAATTATATTAATAGACAAATATAAGCAAAAATAAACACCCAAACCAACCCCCAACAAGCAAGGTGAATGGCAAACCTAGAGTTAAATTTCTTTATTTTTATGGAAGTTCTGCAGCTGGAAGAAGAAAATTTATTTCACAGTTTAAATCACAAACTGCCAAGTCCGCCCTATTTAATTGTTCCAAATATTGTAACAGAAGCTAAATACTCTCTTTCAGAATTCATCAACTTTAGTTATTTAGCCACATTCTTAACCTTCAGCTTCACTTTCTTTTCACTTGTAACAGATTGGAGGGAATACAAGAAGTTGTTATATTTACAATGTTCTGCCAGAATGGTAAGCTGTGACCATGCTGGAGACAAAGGTCCCCTCAGTTTTAGAGGACAATTCATGAAACATTTGGCTAACAACTGCATAGAAATAGAATTTTTCATGTATTTTTCATTTATTACTCGATGAGCAGTGCATGGGAAAGCACATACAACACGTTGTTTCAGCTCAAACAGTGCATCCAATCACTGGAAATGATCCAGTCTGCTTTATAAAATAGAGCTACTTAAGAGTAAAATATGAAAGTCAGGAGGCATCAGTTTTGACCCCTAGTGAGGGGAAAACATTTGCCCCAAGTTTTCAACCTAAGGATAGGCTGGACAATAGAGGGTACTCTGGGAATAAGAGAAAGTGTATAAAAGTAGAGAGAAGTTTATACATCATGAAGTAAAACTGGAAACCTTTCCAAGCAATACACTCTCAAAAGGAAAACCACAGCACCTCGTGTGTTTCTTCATGGCTGCAAAGAACAAGCAAAGGATTGCTGCACTGGCAAACCTGCTAATCCAAACAAACAGCACAGAAACTGCGAGACAAAACTGGGTTGCAGCGTCCCTGTGACTTTGGAAACACAAGGTTAAGTCAGGTGCTACTCTGTTTGTTTGCGTTTCCCACCACTGTGGTCTTCCCCAGTGCAACCAGCCAAGAGAACTCTGGCTGGAGCTACTCCACACTTGAAATTCAGCTGTCCTACTGAAGGTGAAACCTGAAATTCAGCTGTCCTATTGAAGGTGAAGACGGTCAGGTCAGGGCCTCACCTGACAGCAGCACAGAGCTGCCCAGAAGGAACTGGGATCTGCCCCAGGAGTTCTCAAACACTGGGGGATAACTTCCCCTCTGCCTAAGAAAAGCAGACTTCTGAGACACAGCTCTAAGACACGGATTCAGCAACACCACACGAGCCTGTTCTTCCCTTCAGCTCCTCCATCCTAACAAAAAACACTCCACAATCCCCTGAGAGATTAAGACTGTTCAACACAGTTAACTTACATTAGTTACGGCTCTTGGAGTAGGCAGTGAAACCAGTCACAACTCTTCTTTAAAAAAAACCAAAAATCTACTGGGAAATGTCCTTTAGCACACACTGCTGTTCTCCACTCACTGCTTCCTGGAGAGGCACAGACATGCTGGGATAGCAGCTGGGAAAAAAGGAAGGACTGCAGCAAGTTTATAAGATTAGAATTTCCTTTTTTCATTTCTATTTTTTACCTGGAATACTTTTGATCAGATAAAAAAAATTATTTTTTAAATAAAAGATACTTGAACTTTCAAAATAGCAAAAAAAATTGGAATGTGGCAAGGTTTTTATAGAAAACATAACCATGATGTCTGGATCCATGTTCTTCTGATAAAGCAGAAGTAGAGATGTGGGTTTAAACAAATGGTTCTGTCATACCAACATTTCTTACTTAAGCTTGTTTCTGTAGGTTACAAATTTTTGCTTAGCAAACCCATTTTCAGATTCCCACCTGTGGCAATATTTGCCAGAAGACATAGGACAGCAGTTTTGATTAAATATATCTTTATGTACAAGCATACAAAAGTTGGTACTTCTAGTTATAGTTCAATACAGGACTTGTGACTGCCCCAGCTGTTTTACCAACCTGAAAACTTTTGTTTGCCACTTTATATCATGAAAGTTTTACAGAACCCTCTGCTGTGCCAAGATAAAAGTACACTAAAATAAATAGTACATACATCAGTAATTGAAGCACTACCTCTGCTCCCAGCTGTGCTTCCATAAAAGCACAATATCCAACAGTCCAACCACAAAAATCTGATTTAAACTTCAGCAATTGTTACAAATGCATATAGCTAAATCCAATTTTATCTTTGCACACAGAACCTACAGCATGTACAAAGTAGTAGAAGACAGAAAATTGACTTTTGTATCAAATCTCTCATTATTGTTTTCCTTTAAACATTCAGATTTGCGTATGTATACTTATACTTACTAAATAAATATTAATTTATTTTTTAAAATACAAAAATATTCCCCCCAGAAAACATACAAAATAAAACCAAACAAAAACCACAACACAAACAAACAAACAAACAAAGAAGCCTTTCACAGAAAGGTAATATAAAGCATATAATATTTGTTTTGTACTTATTCCAGTCTCTTACACAAACGCTTTTTGAGGTTTCCATAAATAATTATTTATGGACTTGTCCAAAGCTTCAAGAATCCTTTTCAGAGACACATATGCCCCAGCACTACATCCACCACATGTTATGGCTTCTACAAATGCTAACAGCTCCCTTTGGGTTTATGGGCCTTTATCTATGCAGTAACTGACATGACTTTTCCCCCCTTTGAACACAAGATCTTTTGCAAAAAAATACAGGAAGAAAGCTAAATAAAATAATTTTACATGGGAATAGGAACAAGAAGTCTGGATTTGGTAATCTTGCTTATGGAAACTTAACAGTTATTTGGTACTCTTACATCTCATTAGGAAAAAAATGTTATTGTCTGTTACTGAACCCCCTTGTAAACTATATTCACGACTCGTTACCTAGAATTTAAAAATTATTTGGACTAAAGATTGGGGTGATGCTCTGGTGCTGCAGTTAGGTGAGATCAGAGCTGCCTATTCTCTACAGTGAGTTTCTACAGGAAACACTAAAAATACAAGCTCCAAACCCCAAAAAGTCTCGAGCCTCAAGTGTGCCTCTGAAACATGAAGAAAAACACAACTGATAGTATTAAACTCAGATGATGCATGTTTAACCAACCACAGGTAGTGTAGGTGTAACTAAAGGGCATCATTTTTACCAGTATAATAAGGCAGCACCAACACTGCTACTGTGACAATTCAGTAATTGTTCAGTTTATGGAAATCTGACCCCTTGGTAAGTGGGATGTTCTCAGACCATGGTAAGTCATTAGGAAGTTAACTGACAGCTTTGGTCAGAGCTGTCATCAGGATGTTAGGTTTGCTTCCATCAGACACACTGCAAGGACACAAAAGGCTCAGCCCAAAGGAGTTACTTATGAATTTAAATTATTTTTAGCATTAAAATAAATTCTCACAAATTTAGACTGGTTTTGCAATGAAAAAAATAGGAATTTCACACACTTTGTTAATCAAGACTGAGACTTGGCCAGCAAACAGCAGAAAGCCAGTGGCTGCCACCTTCTGAACTGGGTTTGATCAGTCATTAAAACACAGCAGTTACTTGAGAAACGAGGCTTCTCTAATGACTCTAAATAAGCTTTCCAGGTAATATAACCTGCAGTAAAGAGCAGCCAAGACTTTTAACTTTTGTGATGCAGAAAGATTGGAAAGCAACCAAGTGAAATGGAGGGAGTGGGTAAAACATCAGAGCAACAAACAGGGGCACGGAGCTGGGGGAGAGCTTGGAAAACCTCATTGCATAAGAGCTTCTTCTGATGCATTGTCACCTGTGGCCAGACCTGACTGCTAGCTGTGCTTCTGCAGCACCTGGCCAGAAAAGCTCAATTAAGATGTTCTAATGCTGCCATGTGACTCATTTCCTTTTCAAAAAAATTAAAGTAAATATGGTGAAACCTGTGCCATGAACTAACTCATGTGTTTTCTCTATTCAAAGTTACTTGCTGTGTCGTACTTGTGATAAACAGCACAGGCACACACAAACCACTGTCCTATTCTTCCACCTGTCAGAAACGCTTTGCAACACAACCAAGCACTTTCGTTTCAAAGAATACTCCTCTCAGTCTTTTTCCAATAAAGTGGTTTTTAAAGGAAAAAAATGCTCTGAGCTTCAGTCTGAAAATACATGCTACCCCAGAAAGTAATGCATCTGAACTAAAAAGTCTGATTAAAGAAGAAGAAACATGAGTGTGCCCTCATTTCAGAGGACCTCCAGCTGACTGAGGAAGAAAAGGGCTGAGCAAGAAATGCTTCAAAAAACAAACCTTTATTTTACTCTCAATTTTTACTATCTCTTCTACTAAAGGTTTTATCAAATGTGTAGTCTGATTGGTGCTACCAGCTCCAAAACACTCTGCACTACTCTGTACATTTAAAAAGGAATAAAGAAGCAGCAGCCCCTGACTTCCACATACGCAGGGATCAGGACATGGGGTGTGCCCCAGGTTTACCTGTTGCTGTTGGACACAAAAATGAAGAGCTTTACTCCAGGTAGAAGAAAGATCAGAAAGGCTTTATTTACCATTTTGCATAGCCCTTTTATAACATGCTGCGCTGAGGAACCATGTAATTGGTCAGTAAAGACAACACTTCTCTTCACTGGTTAAATAATAGAAACAACACCTGTGAGAGGGTTGTATGAGAACCTAAATGTGTTATGAAAAGATAGAAGACTTATTTACATTCACCATCCTTGACAGGAATAAATTCTCTCAAGGGAAGAAGAAATCAGCTACTACAGGCTGAAAACTCCAGAGACTCAGAAAATCAGACCCGCAGTTACCCTTTACTTTTGTTCTTCTTGCTCATTTCAAACTGACAAATCCAACCCATCTCTGTGCTCACTACTGTATGCAAGCTCCTGTTTGCAGCCAAGGCAGATTAGCCACTTTGCTGGTGAAATACCACGCAACACATGCTGCCTTGTGCCTGTCACCCAGCAGCCTCGTGGGAATGCAATCTGAGCCTGGAGGAGCAACAGAGCGGCAAAAGAAAAGGTTTAAAAAAGACAGGAAGAGAAACAGCTCAGAAAGAACAATTCCTTCATTTCCAGCTTCTTTTATTAACACTCCTGCCTTTACATGTACAGTTAGGAGAAGAAGAGCCTGTGATTTGTCAGACTTACTTTTTTTACCAATTTACCTGAGCAAGAACTGGAGGGAAAACTATTCTGATAGCTGAAAAACTACTAAAATTTTGTCTAGCTTAAAATAGTCTGGTTTTCTGTATAACACTTGCTATGTCTGCTGTGCAGTCCATTTCTTTCTAGTTTGTGTTAATTTAGTCATATGGTTAATTTGAGCACCAAAGACAATACTGTTTTGAGCCCTCAGTTTTACAAAGGCTGGCAAGCAGTAATGCAACAGAGCAGTGGAGCAAATTAATTTGAGAACAAGTGGCCATTTATCAGACACATTTTGCCTTTGAACACAAACCTAAGATGACCACTCTGCCAGGTATGGATTTTCAAACTCTTCCAACACATGCAAGCCTGACTTACAGCCCTGGGTAAAAGACTTGCAGCTGTGACAAGTTTCTCCTGCCCAAACTCCCTTCAGCCCTGGCAATCCCTGTCAGTGTGGCAGAGGATCCTGGTCAGACAGAAATGCACAGTTAGATTTACGAACCAGGCAGATTTTACAAGTTGAGTCAAATTGTTCCCTGCAAAGAAGAAATAAGCCCTGCATAATCTACACCTCCCCACACCTTCCTTTCAGAAATGACATATTGTCATCTCCTCTACAGGCAGGCAGGGAGGCTTTCATAGCTTGCTGCCCAATTACAGGAGGAATTCTGCCCTCCCCCTCCAGCCTGTACAATGGGTTCTTTATGTAAATCACTCAGAAAAAATTAATACACCATTAATCCATCAGTAAAGCTTCCTTTCCCATCTCTGCCCTGCGGCAGGCTAAGGAAGGCAGCAGGAGAAACTTCATGGAAGCTACACAGAATCCAGCAGCAGGGCTCGATGGTTCTTCTGATCTGTGCAAGATCCCATCCCACAGGCATTAGAAGCTAATCTGGCATCACTGTACAATATCAATATAGCAACAGTCAAAAAGAAAAATTACTGGTTGCAAATGCAAGCTCCCTTTTTAAAAGTTTTTCAGCAGCCAAGTAGGTTAAAAACATTCTTCAAAGCACAGATTAAAGTTGTGTCCTAGCGTGCAGGGAGCAAAGCAAAAGCATATACATCCTGTTAGTGTTCCTGCAAACAAACCATTTACTAAAGCCACAATCTGTTTTGACACGGAAGTGAAATTCTGGTCAAATAGCTATTAACTGCTCCCAGAAATGCAAAGAAATAAAAGGCCCTTTGAAGATCAAATGCCCTTGGAGAGCCCGCTTGCTCTTACAAAAGTGACCTTACAGCACAACTGAGTCAACCTTACACTTTCTATTAACAAACTGCTGCTCTGGCAGCACTAGAGAAGTTACAATCAAACTTTACTCACTTTACTGAGTATTTTCAACCTTGCATACACACACACCCCACTGCCTGCCAGCCAGCTACTGGCAGCTACAGCTCACCAACTCACATGAACAAGCTTCTGACATTTGTTTTGATTTATGGCAAATAAGAGGTAATTGGTTATTTAGTGACCTGACAAACTTCATTCAAAAACAGAACACAAAAAATAAAAGCACCTCCTAGAAGTCTTATATAAAATGTACTGAACATTAATATAAAAGGTCTGAACATTTCAAGGGTTCAGTCAGAGCTGTTTATCTCATATCCTAGATGTTCCTCCTCTCTGTGGAGCAATTCACATCACTTTCTCATCATCTCTTTTATTTTGCATCTGGGACCTCTTCTCAGTCTGTCCTCATAAAACAAAATACATTTAAATTTTTCCCAGCAGGACCATAAGGCAGTTATCCAAGAAAAGCCACCCAGTCATTTAGAAGTGGAGTCTTAAACGGCTTTTGGTTCCACATTTTGAACAGAGATTCTTGCAGCACCTGCCATAAATGACTATTGGCTACACGAAGCATAAACAAAACTTACCTATATCCTACACAATCTGTACCCAGATGGGAAATTAAAGGGTTTTCCTATTAATGACTACAAGCTTTCACGGTTTTAACCCCCCAAAAAATTTGGCAAGGCAACGCTGCACCTCGGCTTTTTGCACCGCCTTCCTCCTCCTCCTCCCCCACCTGCGGCTCCTGGCCCCCGGTGGGACCCGAGCAGCTGGAGAGAGCAGCATGGAGCAGGGCAGACACTACAGCAGCAATTGCAAGGGTTAAAGAGAAAGCAAGTCACCTTTTCTCTGCTGGCTCCGGTAGGTCCAGTTCTCGTCATCCTCGTCTACCTGCTGCACGCACATGGAGGAGAGTTCCCCATCGCTGCGAAACAATCTCTTTGTCTGCCTTGACAAGGACGAGAAATTTATCCAGCTGACAGCACGCGAGAGGGAGCCTGGGTTTTGTTTGAGTTTGAAAGATCTCGAAACACACTCCTTTTTCATTTTCTTTCAAGCCAGCCACTGGCGTCGGTTCCAAAAAGACCTCTATGAAATTGTTCCTGTCCCCTTTCTCAGCGGTTTTCGTGGGAGCCTAAACAAACTCAATCCGACTTCAGTCCAGGTTTCTTCTCGCTGCCTTGAAACCAGCACCAGTATGGAGGTAGGTGGCTGTGCCAGCGCAGCTCCCCTGAAGCTGTTTTGATACGGCACTTAGGGAGCTGCCAAAGAAAACAAAGGGGAGAAAAGCAGCAGAAAGTGGCACCTTGCAGCAGCTCAGCGGAGCATGCGAGGGCTGAGCAGAGGATAGCACTGAGGCAAGTGTTTTCCCCATTCTCCACTCAACAGCAAAAACTGTAGCTCCACTCTTCTCCCTGGCATCGCTGCCCAGGAGCGTGCAGGCAATTCAGTCCTCTCTTCTGGCTCATCAAAAACAGCCCACGAGGAGGGAAGAGCAGGCAGGGATCACGCCCTGGCATGGCACAGCTCACGAAGGACAACAAAGCCACTGCACTTCTGCCGCCTCATTCTGGCTTCCCTGCTCTCCCTTAGAGAAAAGCCCGGTGAAGGAGCTCCAGGAAGGCTCTTCTAACAATAAAACCGACTGCGTGGCTATCGCTTAGGATTAGAGTGAAATATGATAGGCTCGCTCTCCGAAAAGCAAAACTCCTCCTTTCCTCAGCCAGCTCAGTGGCAGCACAAACTTCTGAACTCGGCGTGCAGAAATAGGAAAGCACTTGTGCACCTCTGCGGACTTGAAGAGGAGAAAAATAAAATCCTGGCGCTTTTCCACACCAAAAGCATCCCGAACAGTGTGCTGAAAACATCAGTGCCCCCGTAACTGGTAGTACATTTGAAAAGAAACTAAGTAAAAGTGCATAGATGTAAACAAAATCTGAACATATATTTAGAGATCGGGCTCTCACTGGGGTCACTACAGCTCATAAAACAGGTTTCACTCCCAGCTGTTACATTCTGCTGCCTTCACTTTAAACTAGCAGCTAGGAAAAGCACTCCACAGTGTGAAAGTTTTAAAAAGCCAGGCACTACTGAAAGCTGCAGTGCTTGCCCTGCATGCCAATACCAATGCTGCTCCCAGGAGGAAATAAGCCTGCAAGATGGAGATGCAAAAGGAGCATTTTAAAGCAGACAGGACTTGGTTAGACCAAGGCACCCCAATACCCATGGGTTTTGCTGCAATTGGTCACCAAGATAAAAGCTGCCAAAAAAAAAAAAAAAACCAAACAAAAAAAAACAAAACAAAAAAAAAACCCCACAAGTTTCTACCTTGCAGGGAAAAAAACAAAACAAAAAAAAAACAAAAAACAAACAAACAAACTTGAATGTGGGAGATAGCCAGTAAGATCAGTTCAGTGAATCCTCAAGGAGATGGTGGTAGCAAGGAATCCGGGGAGGGTGGGGGGGAGAGAAAAAGAACACAAAATCATACCCTTTATCTGAAGAACGGACATCAATGTCTTAACAGCCTAACGGCTGCAGATGATGTTAGCAAAAGGACAAGGATCGTAAGAAAACAAGGGTGCAGTGTTCGGCTCCCAAGCTGCCAGTCAGATTTACACTATTGCAGAACACGCCCCAAACCCTTGGCAGATGCTACCGCAGGCCTCTGGATTCTGCTGCACAGCCTCTTCAAAACCATTAAAAACAAAGGCTCTGGCTTTTTCTGAAACTTATGGCTCTCTGACTCATAATAAGAGGATAAGGTTTAACCCACTGACTGGGAGGCAAAAAGCTAAGTACTGTATCAGATTACCCTATGAATCAACCAGGCACACCAAAGTGACCTTTGGCTCCCACTAACACAGCACAATGGGTTGGCCAACTGTCTTCTGTAAATAATTTAATAGGCTGCATTTAAATGGACCTCACTCCAACGAGGTAATGCATATGTACACACACAGGTCTCTCATCACTTCCCAAAGTCAGTGGTGCTGTAGTGGGGTTGTGGAGGGAGGGGGCTGCAGAGGGTGCTGAGCTGTGCTGAGTGAGTGGGAGTGGGAGCTAATGCACTGCTAACACTCGTTCTTCTCACTGTGTCATCAAGTTTGGGGATTTTTGTCTTGTTACCAGACACCACTCCCCATCCCTGATGAGACAAGAGACCTGTGTAGGATTGGGAGGTTTCCTTTGTTTTTCTTCCTTTTGCTTACAAGAAGACTCGAGAATGTGGAATGAGATACCCCTAGAGACCCAAGCACTGAAATATCCATTTTGGAGTAGCTCATGTACAAATAGGTAGGATTTAACACAAAAATCAGAAAATCAAAGACCATTCTAAAGTCCACATAGTTCTTTTGACAAAGAGCAAACATTTGGAATTGCCAGTTTTGAAAAGTACAGAGAACTGTAAACTACCACAGCTATTACTGGCTAAATTATACAGAGCCAGAGGTCTAAAAACCCTGGTAGGAACTGCAGAATCACAGTCATCTCCTCTCCACTGTACTACTTAGAATCGGAAGATCAGAGGAACCAACAAGAAGGAAACCCTTTCAGGTTAACCCAAAATGCCAGGGTAAATCCCAGAGGCCAGCCCAGAGTCTAGGCAGCAATTTAATTTCAGGAATTTTCCTGACCTGTCCATACCTCTGCCTTTTTAACACGGTGCTGAGTCACAGCTTGGTGATGCAAGGGCAAAAGCACCGTGACTGACCATAACATTTCCATTGTTTCTGTAAACAAAGTCGTGCAAGGCTTCACTCACAGTTTGGCATCACTCGATTTCATTGCAGGAAAAGATCCATTGCTATACACTTCAACACTGTCACTACCACAGAATGCTTTTCATTTCTAGGTGACAAGCTTAATATCAGTATACATCATTATACATGTGGATAAAAAATAAATTTCCCAAGATCAAGAGAAAACAGCAATTACCATTTGAAAAACAATACATGTTCAGTAACTGTTGCAAGTTAAACCATTCTTTAATCACTAGCCCAATACAAGGCCAAGGAGTCGGAAATTTTAGCATCTGAAACACTGTAGAGGCTTAAATTTAATTATGTAAAACACTCTACAAAGCCATATAAAAGAAACAGGGTACACTTCTAATAAGCTAAGCTGATTTTCCAACCTATTTTCTCCCTTAGGAAGACATCATACAAGTATATAGGCTTCATATTTTCCAGGCTATGTATGTAAAAATTAAGGCATTATTTTTGCTACATTTTTAATACAAATCCATCTCAGTAAAAAACTGAAGGAATCACAGAAGAAGAAACACAGAGCTTGAAGTAGAAAGCTAAACTGGTTCCTTCCCTGCCCTTCTTTATTTATTTATTTTTAGAGGTGAATAAGACCAAGTAAGCATAGTCTCACATACCATCAGGATTTTTACCATGTATCACAACCTGATTGTCTAAGAATTTTCTAAAAGTTGTTAAGCAAACACAAGTACGTGGGTCACAGCCACTGTGTTCTAAGACCATAAAAAACAGAAAAAAAAAAAGTTTCACAGAAAAGGTTTTGGGTCAGTGTTAAAAATCAAAAAAGCAGAAAGACAAAACTCCCAAAACACTGCAGACATGCTCCATTTTTGGCTTTTGGCACAATCCACATGTAAATTTAATTCCTACATTTCCTAGTCTATTATTTCTCATGGCTCAATGAGACAAGTAGCATAGATGATTCACACTTACAGCTTGCTGGGATAGCTCATGCTCCAAAAGCTGAGAAGACATAGACTCTACTCTCTCAGACTTCCTGGGTGTTTTCCTTCAGGTGGTAACAACTCATCAGCCAGTCATAAAGCCATTTGGATTAAGCACTGACAAAAGCCCATTGAAAACACCTTCCCTGCAGTCTCATCCCATCCTTACAAAGCTCTTGCTACAGCCAGTGAGAGGAGAGGGGTGCTCCAGCAGCCCTGAGAGCCCCTCCATCCCAGAAACTGTCCCAACACCAGATCTGGTACATACGGCACTTCCCCAGCGCACTCATCATCTCCAGGCAGATGTGTGGGAATTTCAGTCAGGTTTGAAACCTGGTCAACCTGACCTCCATCCGAGGTCTTTATCTACACCGTGCCTGTTCTTTTACAGGTACCCTACAAAATGCTCACATAGCAAATCCACAAAGAAATCCATATTCCTGCGTGATTATTTACAGCAAAGCAGCCACAGAGAACATTGTGGTGTAAGAGAGCCTCAAACTTCCAGTTAAGGCTGTGTCCCTTTTTATGTGCAGAGCACATAAGTGAGAAACTCTTTCCCTCCCAGTGTGAACGGACCTGCAAGGGGAAAAAAAAATAGTAAAGAAATAAAGGAACAAAAATGAAGTTACTTGCCCAAGATCACAGAAAGGATAAGCAGCAAAGCTAAGAAAAGAAAGTAGGTCTCCTGGCTACCAGCCTTGCGACCTACTTAAGTAGGCCTTGTCTCACACAAAAGCAATGCCTATTAATTGTTTCTATCACAACCCTTACAGACCCTTTGAATGCCCTAATTACAAAGAAAAACTTCCTTTCTGTTTTTACCCTTTTGGTTTGGGGTGGTTTTTTTTAAATTAAAAAATACACCATACCAAAACTAAAGGCGGAGGGAGTTTTATACTGTAGGACTGCTTCCCAGCAGGCCATCTGCATTTCCAACTTTATTAGGTCCACAAGGAAAAAAAAAATCAGACTGCAGACAACTATTTTATCCTACAGAGGATAAACCACCTTTTGGACAGGTCTATATGATGTACCTGCCACCAGCCTCTCTTCCTCTGAGCTTCTGTGTCCCAGAAGGATTCACTGCATCAGGGTAATGTTTCCTCTGATTCAACAGCTGCACTTGCTTTGAGGGGGAAATTCTGTAAAAACAGGGGTACAGTTTCTATAAAATGCAAGGCTAACCTGGAACTGAGGTTTTTCCCTCAACAGCACCTGTATGTAGGGATAATGATGGCTCTTACTAAGGGAGAGAAATAGAGCAAGGAACACAAACAGTACAAGCTGGTTGATTAGACCATTAGACAAAAAGATATTTGTAAGAGGGGCAGAACCAACATCAGACTTGCCCAGAAAAAAAAAAAAAAAAAAAAAAAAAAGCTGTTTTTCTCTAAAATACTTCGATGCCTAAAGAGCAGGCAAGTTAACTGCACATAGACACCCACCTGCTTCAACCAAAAGCATTCATAAGCTTTTGGCTTTCTTCATCAGCGTAATTCCAGAACTGATGCAACCCCCAAATTTCAGAGAAATGTGCTTGCAAATGTGCAAGGAGTAGGGCAATTACTGATGGCAGGAGCAGTTTCAAGTACTGAGCTTTGCCAGGTAAGAGTGTGATCGATACCCTTAAGGCTGTAGATGTGACACCTGGGGACATGGTTCCGTGGTGGACGTGGCAGTGCTGGCCTAATAGCTGAACTCAATGATCTTAGAGCTCCTGTCCAACTTAAATGATTCTATGATATTCTGAGTGATATAGGAAGAAAGGGCTTGATCTGCGTTAAGTTTCAGCCTTACCTACACACAGACGAGCTTTTCCTTCGTGAGGTTGGATGCTGGGGACGAGTAACAGAGCTTTGGTGACTTCGGGCAATGTGCAAATATTCGTGTACATCACAGGCAGCGTTGCCGACCAGCAGGGCAACCCAGGGCAGGGACTGGGAGCGAGCCCGGCCGGGAGGCGGGCAGTGCGTGCCGGCAGGGGGCAGCAGGGATCCAGCCGGGATCCAGCCGGGATCGGCGCTCCCACCGCCCCAGGGACCGCAGCAGCGGCACGGTTACGGTGACACACGGTAGTGACTTATCTTTCAGCAGTTTGCCTGTAGTAAGCTGTTATTATCTCTGCTTGAAACGTAGTTAACAGTTTTAGTGGTTTTTCATTCGGGCATGACAACTCACTAATTAAGATAGCTCTGCTAAAAGCTCTCTCTAACTGTAGTCACAGCCTCGATTCCTACACACGTTCTCCTAGGTTGTGGGGCTCTTGCTTAAAATTCCTTAACCATAGGGTCACTCCTTTCCAAAGCTGAGGCTTGGCCAGGGAAGTACTCTGCTCTCAACTGTTAGCCAACACATCCCAAGTGCTGATAGACTGGGAAAATTAACTGTCTAAGTACAGAATTTTTGCGGACAGAGTAAGTTTTCTGTCTGAAGAGAAGATTGAGGTTTGGTTGGGGGTTTGTTTTGTTTTGTTTTTCCCCAGGCACTTATCTCTTCGCTGACTCACCAGAAATTATCAACAGCAGTTCTGATCAACACGGGAAGGCAAGGCATTCAGAGAGTTTGGGAGAGGTGCTCCAGCAGCATTCAGCACCTCGGCTCTCCTCTGCCACATTGCACTGACTCCAGCAGCACCCACCCGCTCCAAGCCGCCAGCACAGCCCCCACGAAGGATGCTCCGAATGAAACTACCCCGTGTCTGAAAGGCAACTCCAACCTCCCAGAAAAGCTGTGTGCTTTTGTAGAATCCTGCATCCACAGGTACTCGTCTTTGCTCTGGAACACTGCAATGAACACAAGTTTATAAACTCAACTTGCACTGCTTTAATCTAAATTGTAAGATCAGTTTAGTCTCTCCTACTACTTTACTCAGCATATACTAAGTGTTCATACTAGGACAGGGCTTGTAACACTTTTAATACCTGACTGCACAGAAACTCAGCCACACACCAGTTACATTAGAAATTTAGGAACAGGAGACTCTGGTGAAGAATAAGAAACTTCTATCGTCCAGGTTTCCTGTGGAAGTGCTGACAGTTGTATTGAAAGTAGCTGGAAGCCAGTTAAAAACAAACTGTATAAAAAAATTAGTTGACATGTAATTGAAGATCATTCTGCCAGCAGGGAAGTACCCTGAGACAACTAAATAAATGTCTATTTCCAACTTCTCTGATTAAGAGGATACCAGGGAAGCTGCAGAAGGGATAAGGCTGTTTGCTTTGAGGTGGAAGCCCTCTGCTGGTTAAGATAAACTAATTAACATACTAATCTAAATGATTTTGTAGATAAGAGAACCACAAAGAAGAAAGGAGACAGTAGCTGAAGAAAAAGCAGAGAAGAACCATCAGCATCTCAGAAATCCTTATTCTTCATCTTCTTTACTTTTTCCTGTTTGCATTTGCATACCCTTTGAATTAGAAAACATTCAATTTGATAAACCTCATGAAGTATTTGCAGTAATAAAATGCTAAAAAGGAACTTTGGAACCCTGTGAGACACTTGGGCAGACCTGACCATTCAAACACTGAAAACACAGTTCATATGACTTACAAACAGGTCTAACTGTTTGATATATAAACCACAGGAAACTTTCTTGCTATAGATACAAATGCTGCTTGTGCACATCCTTCTGTCTTAAGTGTTTTTTAAAACACATTTCAAAATTATTTCACAGCCAAACCAGCAAAATTATTTACCTTACTGAAATTGTGTGTAAGTCTCTTCTAGGAACCAGTCTGAGCATGTGCTGGTTTTGTAAACCATTCATAAATATGGAACTTCAGAAGACAGACTCAGGGCTCACTTTGCATGTATGTGCACAGTTACAGGACTGCAGCAGTGTTTTTCTAGTTTATTGCTATGTTTACATGCCAGCTATGCCTGGCACATGGTAAGTACAGACAAGTGTGTTGCAACTCTGGACAAAATTTGTAAATGAAACTCAGCCCCACCACGCCTGGGAGAATGCTGCAATCTCCTCTCTTCCTGACAACAGGCCCTAGGTTAAAAGAAACTCATTTCTAGGTGGAGGNTATTGTGTGGTGTCTCTTGACGGGTTTCAATCTGAAATGCTTTAATATTGTCCCCTACCACCAGAAGTTTATAGGTGGGAAAAACCTGAGAATACACAAGAATAATATGCAGGGTCAGTCCTGCAGAGCCTGTGGTCCCCCCTAAATAAAACATTTGAGACACAGGAAGCGTTCACATTCATCAGCTGTGAAAATAAGGTGAGGAAGTACAATTGAAGTCCAAGTTATCCTNAAACGTAGTTAACAGTTTTAGTGGTTTTTCATTCGGGCATGACAACTCACTAATTAAGATAGCTCTGCTAAAAGCTCTCTCTAACTGTAGTCACAGCCTCGATTCCTACACACGTTCTCCTAGGTTGTGGGGCTCTTGCTTAAAATTCCTTAACCATAGGGTCACTCCTTTCCAAAGCTGAGGCTTGGCCAGGGAAGTACTCTGCTCTCAACTGTTAGCCAACACATCCCAAGTGCTGATAGACTGGGAAAATTAACTGTCTAAGTACAGAATTTTTGCGGACAGAGTAAGTTTTCTGTCTGAAGAGAAGATTGAGGTTTGGTTGGGGGTTTGTTTTGTTTTGTTTTTCCCCAGGCACTTATCTCTTCGCTGACTCACCAGAAATTATCAACAGCAGTTCTGATCAACACGGGAAGGCAAGGCATTCAGAGAGTTTGGGAGAGGTGCTCCAGCAGCATTCAGCACCTCGGCTCTCCTCTGCCACATTGCACTGACTCCAGCAGCACCCACCCGCTCCAAGCCGCCAGCACAGCCCCCACGAAGGATGCTCCGAATGAAACTACCCCGTGTCTGAAAGGCAACTCCAACCTCCCAGAAAAGCTGTGTGCTTTTGTAGAATCCTGCATCCACAGGTACTCGTCTTTGCTCTGGAACACTGCAATGAACACAAGTTTATAAACTCAACTTGCACTGCTTTAATCTAAATTGTAAGATCAGTTTAGTCTCTCCTACTACTTTACTCAGCATATACTAAGTGTTCATACTAGGACAGGGCTTGTAACACTTTTAATACCTGACTGCACAGAAACTCAGCCACACACCAGTTACATTAGAAATTTAGGAACAGGAGACTCTGGTGAAGAATAAGAAACTTCTATCGTCCAGGTTTCCTGTGGAAGTGCTGACAGTTGTATTGAAAGTAGCTGGAAGCCAGTTAAAAACAAACTGTATAAAAAAATTAGTTGACATGTAATTGAAGATCATTCTGCCAGCAGGGAAGTACCCTGAGACAACTAAATAAATGTCTATTTCCAACTTCTCTGATTAAGAGGATACCAGGGAAGCTGCAGAAGGGATAAGGCTGTTTGCTTTGAGGTGGAAGCCCTCTGCTGGTTAAGATAAACTAATTAACATACTAATCTAAATGATTTTGTAGATAAGAGAACCACAAAGAAGAAAGGAGACAGTAGCTGAAGAAAAAGCAGAGAAGAACCATCAGCATCTCAGAAATCCTTATTCTTCATCTTCTTTACTTTTTCCTGTTTGCATTTGCATACCCTTTGAATTAGAAAACATTCAATTTGATAAACCTCATGAAGTATTTGCAGTAATAAAATGCTAAAAAGGAACTTTGGAACCCTGTGAGACACTTGGGCAGACCTGACCATTCAAACACTGAAAACACAGTTCATATGACTTACAAACAGGTCTAACTGTTTGATATATAAACCACAGGAAACTTTCTTGCTATAGATACAAATGCTGCTTGTGCACATCCTTCTGTCTTAAGTGTTTTTTAAAACACATTTCAAAATTATTTCACAGCCAAACCAGCAAAATTATTTACCTTACTGAAATTGTGTGTAAGTCTCTTCTAGGAACCAGTCTGAGCATGTGCTGGTTTTGTAAACCATTCATAAATATGGAACTTCAGAAGACAGACTCAGGGCTCACTTTGCATGTATGTGCACAGTTACAGGACTGCAGCAGTGTTTTTCTAGTTTATTGCTATGTTTACATGCCAGCTATGCCTGGCACATGGTAAGTACAGACAAGTGTGTTGCAACTCTGGACAAAATTTGTAAATGAAACTCAGCCCCACCACGCCTGGGAGAATGCTGCAATCTCCTCTCTTCCTGACAACAGGCCCTAGGTTAAAAGAAACTCATTTCTAGGTGGAGGATGAGCACAAGGAATGTTGCTGACACACAGAGGGTGAGGAAGAAAACACTGAATTTGTGTCTTAGTTACTGTCCTACATAGTTTTATTTAATCCAAATTAAAATAGCTCTGTTGAAAGCTTGATGAAAATACAAGAGAAAAGGAAACTTCTAAAATAATGAGCATATGGCTTATATATGTGATCTCTCTGTATGGAGTGCCTGTGCACGTGCTCACTCCATATGTACACATCCACATATTCAGCAGGAGCACCATGACCAACAAGAA
>WEIU01017233.1:33884-82278 GCA_013389925.1 Aegithalos caudatus | reverse complement strand
GGCAATCCTTTGCTTTATATACCCAGAAACAGATAGGGTGATTAAAGCACATTTAATATTTGATATGAAAAAGAATTAAAGGAGAGAAAAATAAACTGGTACCAGATCTAATTTCACACTCAGGGGATTACAATGTAGAGAATACACACAAGCATTCTTCACTGACAACAGCACTGTGAAATGCTCAGTAGATTGCTGGCACTCCTAGGATTTAGAAGATTTAATGTTCTGCTTCGTTACTTCACAGCATGCAAAAGTTTGGAGGCCATTGGAAGACCAAGCAGCTTAGCAAGGGAAAATAACAGAAGGGCCTCATCAAACTTACAGGATCTTGATGGACCTTCTTCTGACAGCATTTTACTGTGCTTAAAATGTGAAAATTAAAAACCAGAGTCCTTCTGTTCCCTTTGGGTAATCAAGGCCATGTAGTGGGTGCCATTCTGACTCCCCCAAAAGTAACCTATACATATACTGACATCCTGTTTTTACTTAACCAAATAAAAAGAAACTTAAGTCTTTTTCTGCTGTAAGGAATAATACCTGCCTCCCTTAAAAAAACATAGATACTTGCAAGAGAAAACAAACAAACAATAAACCACAACAACAAAAAAGAGAAATTTATCAAGCTCACAGCTGGAGTAGCTAAATTAGAAATTTTCTTTATACCTGAATAGAGGTCATTGCTTGTCCTGGATCTCCAGGAGTGCACACTTGCAAATGTGTGCTTTCCCATGGTCAGGACTGGGGTGGACCATTGCTCCTCAATGTAGGAATCATAATTAGGGCAAAGCATCTTTGTAAGCTGCAGTAATTTCCCCCTTTTCTCCCCCGTGCAGCCAAGCAGGAGCAACCCTGCAGGGTAGGTGACAGCACTACAATAGCTAATCCCAACAAGAGAAACTCTGAGTAAGGAAATGTGCTCTGAAAATGCAATATGTATTCTAAGAGGATGAGACTCCTGAGAGGACAGAAGGCCTCGGTAATTAGTCCTTGGGATGAGAAGGTGGCTCTTTTGCCTAAGAAGTCCCTTCAAATCTTGGGTATTTATTTTAGCTCAAAGAAAACAAGCTCTTGTTAAACAAACATCTAATCACCTAGAAATGTTAGAAGCACACATACAACTTCAACAAAAAATAACTTCAAACAACTGAATTTGGTGTTTAAGGCACCCTCTGAATTATCTGCATAACACAAAGGGGTTTGGGGGTTGTTTTCACACCTTTTATGAAGAAACATTTGGGGGAGAGGTTTTGTTCCTCTTGTTCTGTTTCGAAAGAGCTTGAGGGGAAAGTCAAAATCCACACAAAATACACCTCCCCTGCCCATCCCTTCTTGTGGTGCCTCCTGGGGCCTGCCGTAAGCCTCCCCCAGTGCTGAAGAGCACCGATGGGTCTGATACACCACAAGTCCGACCTGAATGCCTCAGGAGGAGCCCCTACTCTCCTTATGCTTTATTCCCCCTTCTTGGTTACCACATCACCAAGACCTGCCCTCACACACTTCCTATTTTCATCCCTAAAGAAGAGCCAGAAGAGCCCATCCCAGGAGGAGGCGGCATGGCGGTTCCTCAGGGGCCTCACATGGGAAGTGGTTTCTGTCCTGTGCCTCTTCAGAAGTTGCAACCTGTTAGCAGAGAGCTGGTCACCACCCTCCCGTGGTCCTGAGCAGTCCCAACCACATGATGAATGGACATTAAATCAACCACATTCGCTTTGTTAAAAGCATACACAAGCAGCAAAATCATCTGAAGCTCTGCAGTCTGAGCTGGCAGTAAGTCGGCTGTGTGATGTGCTCTGACACCACGGCCTCACCGCCCAGAGTGAGAGCAGCACTCGGGCTGAACAATTGCCATTCCTCACCACTCCATCCCTCCCCTCCCTTTCCCTGCTAGCTGTACCCAGCAAGGGTGGTGACACTGATGAAAAAAGCCTGATCCTTTTCCTTTTTTCCTTTTCCATGCCAGCTTACCCATCAGCTCACAGGAGAGCTGCACAGCTTACAGAGCTGCAATGGCACAGCCAACCCACAGTGTGAGGCCACATGGCCATGAGAGAAAAGGATGTGCCAGATGAAGGGACAGCACGGGGCAAGGGAAGGACAGCCAACGTATTTGAAACTACCACAATTACATGAATTTTTGGCAATATAGGCAGCTTCACATGTGCTCTCCCATCGTGCCTCTCCCATGGCTCTACATAGCACGGAGAGTTCAAGGGTCATGCACTGACAACTGGAATTTCTGTAGCGGACTTACTAATTTAAAATAATGCAGGCTGCATTTCTACAACAGGATCATGTTCTCTGTGAGTTCATCCATTTCCAAGTATCACTAAGTGCCATCACCCACCTCCTAACCCTGGCATATTATTCCAAAAGTATGGAGACTCTGCAGCTATCATAGGTAGGGAAGCAAAAGGAAGGCAGAACTGAAGAAGAAACAAACCATGATTCCCTAAGCACTTCTAGCTAATGCAAAATTTGAAATATCTAGCTCTATTTTATTTTATATTCCATATGAAAATGTTTGTTACAGCAAGTACTGCACAGCATGTAAGCAATAATTGCTTTAGAAGGGACAGTATGCACATGCATACGCAGGATGAGTATTAGTGCTGAGGCCAAGAGAGTCCAGGAAGAGCTCATTTGCAAAAGAAAGCTATCTGAATTACAAAGCGTATATTAGTAAGGGTCACATCAGCATACGTATTTTCATCAAATATAAGGCAGCTCTAAATGCAGTATGAAATAGCTGTTATTTACAGGACATTATTAGAGCCATACAATATAGTGTTTCAATTTGAAGGCTTACTGGACTTAAACTAGTCTGGATAGACAAAACAGAAGGCTACTTATTATTTAAGCAGCACTCACCTCAGAAGGATATTAAGTTTATAGCCTGGTGCTGCTTACTCATAACAAAGTCTAATTACGGCCTAACAAGCACACCCACTGGCTTCAGTGAGACTCGGCAAAGAATAAGACAGGATCCACTGTAAGTCAGGTTTGGCAGCTCCCTGATGAAGTGCTCTAGAGGAAACAAACCATTGGGCCAGTTAATAGAGGAAACTATTTAACACGGAAGCCGGGGAGAAGTGATGCAAGTCGCTCACCACCACAGCAGTCGCTGCCAGGGCCAGAAGCAGGGCCCGGGAGCTCCGCAGCTTCTGCGTGCGTGCACAAGACCATCAAAGCTCCTCATGGAAAATGATCACCTCCAGCAGATCCTTCATTTCATTGTTTGTTTACAGCTTTGAAAGAAAGTTACTGAATCACTTGTTTTTATTACAGTGGTAATTGCATAGGGACTTCAGTTATATATATATATATGTCACCATCTATTCTATTAGAGGAACGTACTCTTCTGCAGCTATAATAAAATGCAGAAACACAATAAAGGAAAATAACTGGGGAAGAAACTGAGGACTAAATGACTGTTGTTTTTGAGCTCCACCTCCCATCATGAGACAAACATCAAGTAGTAAATCAGTTCTGCATATCAGCTTGGCATACCACAACACACAAAATACACACCCATCCAACAGGTATCTCTCCTTCAAAACACTGAATATTCAATGCCAGCAGTATCAACCTAGACAGCAATTTCATTCCAAGAGCTATCTCTTGATTTTGAGTTGGGCTCTCTGCTTTACTCTTCAAACTATACTCCACATTGTCTGTAGACTACTCCTGATCACAGTCCTTGCTCAAAGAATCTTAATTCTGTCAGACCAGACAAAGTATTCTCCAACAAAGTGGCTGTGAGGTCCCTCTGTTTCAAGGTGTTGCAGCTGGGACCACTGATCACTGCAGAACTGTCCTATGGAGAGCATCCTGAAAAGCAATGCTACTGGTAATGCAGGGACTGCAAGACAGTGACACATCGTGGGGAAACTGCGGCAAACTGACTAAATGTGGATTCTTTCCTGCATCACTTTTATGTTCTCTATATTTATAAAAAAACAGACTTTCTTAAGCTGTGCAGACTCAGGTGTGGAGATGAACCTGACTGTGACTGCACTTAAGGGCTGGTAATGTAAGTCTTTGTTCTGTTCATAACAAGTTATGTATAATTTGTTGCAACTATAGAACAATGGCCTAGATAAAGTGAATATCCACAGTACCTGTGTTCCTGATGTATCACAGCACTAGCAGTCTCAAAATATCTAGGGGGCCAACTACCTATGTTTCTGAAAAATAACAAGAAGAAATGGTGGAAGGAGGAAGGGATGGAGATGAGAGTAGAGCACAGCACATTGCTCCACTGAAAAAATTACAGCTTATATCTCTCCATTAAAACATTCCAACCAACTACATCAACAACACCCACTTTATCTATCACAAACACACATGTGCTTTTGAAATGCCTTTTTGAAATGCAATTCATCAAAGCAGAGCAGCCCATCAGGCCATGCCCACACGTGGTCCTCCCACGCTGAAGCCTGTCCCAGAGCCCACCACCCGGATGCAGTGGTCCAAGGATGAGGATGAACCAGTGCAGGCACCAGCCACAGTGCAGGCAAGGGCTGACAGTGGCTCCCCACACACAGCACACTTCCCATCCTTATTGTCAGGTCTTCTGAAATGCTATGTCTCCATGCATTAAGCACGGGGGAAATTGCAGTCATGCATATACAAAATAAGCCAGAGCCTAACATGGCAATGTTGGATGTGTACTAACTGGTGAATCAGACATTTTTCCACCTCTCATCTCTTTCCTCTGTTAACTGATGAGTCAAACTAATCCCTCCCCTTTGAAACTGTAATATTCAGATGTGAAGTGTAAAAGCAGACTTGGTCTTTAATTCTAAATCTACATGTATTTTGGCTACTGAATAAGGGCATGCTAAAGGCCCTTCTGTCACTTGTCACTTCCTTTCCTCTTGATTTATCTTGTTTCATTGAAATTACTACAACTTCATGTAGTTTTCCTGTTTCAAGCATTGAAACCTAAATGCAGTAACAATCAGACTGCCATTAAGTTCTGAGGCCTCCCCAGCAAACACAAACACAGACAACCTGCAATTTCTTTTGCATGCCAATCCTAGCAATCCTGCAGGTATCTCTGCATGGTTTCAGGCATGCATCTATGTGATTCTCCTCAGTGAACTGGGAGGGAGAGAAGGAGTGAAGGAAAAGGGTAAAAAACCAGAGAGGCCATTATGTCACCACATCCATTCTTCAGGATGCAGTCCTAAGGAAAAGCTCTTGGGTTCACGTATCAGCAGGAACAGCCAGTTGGGATTCCTGCCTCAGTCAAGAGGAAGAACTTCAAAAAGCACACTCAACTGGTTCTCAGGCTCTTCAAAGAGCTCTAGAAGCAGGAAAATACCAGACTACAACATATTCAAAACCTAATAATAACAGTGGCAGCTTCTGCCATCTTCTCACATTAGAGATGTATCTGCAGCCAACCCCAACAGTGAATGCAGATAACAAGCCAGTACAGTCAGCCCACAGGAGAAAATGGAAGTCAGGAAGAGGGATGATGGAGGCATACCCCAAAATATTTAAATTTAACTATTTTGGTAAACCACTGGAAGTTTTACAGATTAACTTGAGGGGAGGTAGAGGTTAGTGTAGAAGTAGAAAAATGCTTATTTTTGATCAGTGTTGTCAGATGTGCTCTTCAGCTTTTAACTCTGCTTCCTTGAAGAAGCAAGTGAGCCATAAAGGAGTTGCCAAGCTTCGAAGTAGAAAAAGAAAAGGGAAATAAGCAAGCAGGTAAATGTCTCAAAGACACAGCTTCAAAAGGAACTGACAGTGCCAATATCATTAACTGGGGAGACTGACTGCATAAATCCATCCATATTTGAATGTGTTAATTTTCCCAGAGCTCACAACTGAATTAAAGGTTATTTCATACCTCAAGAAAAGAGAAAGGGTCTGAATGAAGCAGGGCAAGAAAACCAAAAATTATCATTACTGTGCCAGTGAGAAGAGCACAGGCTGACCCCCCGCAGACGTGCTGTAAGCTCACAATATGATTTCATCCACAAGAGCCTCCCATGCTGACACAGCCATGCTGAGAATCAGACCTTGTGTGCTTCGCCACGCAATACAAAAGCTACAGAACACGTTGGGGTTTTTTGCATTTTTAAGCCAGATCCAGTCCCTGTTCTGGGTCACATGAGAGCTGTATGGCTGTGCCAGAACAACCGGTGTGCATGTGTGCACGGGGCTGAAACGGGGGATGTAAATTCATCTCGTAAAAACACAGTTAAAGCCATCTCTCCCTGCCAGCAACAGACTTACCTAGGCTAAGAGGAATTTATAAATGAGCAAGTAAAACCTATCCACGTAAGCCTTTTTGGAGACAAAGCTACACTTCATGCACTACCATATTGCATATCCAACAGACCTTTTCAGGGGATGAGTAAATAACACCGTGTTCCGAAGATGCTGGCTCCTTGTCACCGTCAATGTCTGCTGTCACCAGGGAGTCCCCTACAGACTGTAAGGCATAAGCCACCTGCTGAAGGGATTGCCTGTGGCTGGCACGCCCAGGCTGCAGCCCTGATTTTAGGTTACAAAAGGACAAACTGTGACATGGCATCCCAAGAGAGGAAACTGTCCAAGGCTTGTCACCTGTGCTCCTGAACAGGCACGTGCAAGAAAATGCACGCAGAAAAGCTTTACCCTAAAGCTCTTGTGTTCTAGTGCATGTAACACTGATATTTAAACAGAGCTCTGAATCCAAGGGGAAAATGCAGTTGCTAAAACATTTGTATTACAAGCAGGGTTCTGAGTGCAGTTAAATGCCTGTTTCTTTTATTACATATCAGTTTCAAATCCCCTCAACTCAATTTACTTCAAGTTTTAAAAAGATAAAATTCCTCACTCATTTGCATTGCCTTTGCAATCTCTGTGTTTTGTTTCCTTCATACATTCACAACTGCTTAAATGATCTTTGATTTGAGAAGCTGAATTCTCATTTGCAAGGCAAACAGCATTCATACCCAAGGAAAATAAAATGCTCATCTCTTTTATTAAAATAAAAATACCTTTCCACCTTTTCAAATGCTTGATTCCTGTTCCCCTGAGTTTTAACTCTCTGCTGAGTTATCACAGCACACTTCAACAGACCTTTTCCACCACTAGAGTGAGAAAACGCTTAGATGTGAACTCTTGCTTTGAAACAGAACAGAAAACCCTGGCAGGCTTCTGAGGAATGTAAAAGAAGCCTTATGTGCAGTAAAAATCACACATGCAACAATGCAGAGGAGAAAAGCAGCGAGTCATTGGTTTGACTAATTCTAGCACAGACAATTTTTAGAGAATAAAATAACCATGTAGAAACTTGTATACACTGAAAAACAAAACCACTTTGAAAAAGGTAACAGGGTTCATTTTTTGGCCCCCCCACTGCGTCCCAGCAAGCCTCATTATTTAGACAATTATTTAGACAAGAAAAGGCATTTTATGCCTTTTATTAACAGAGATTCCCATATCAATGTAATCTATGTAATCCGTATTCCATGCATAATCCCAGCATTGATGTAATCCATATTCCACTTACTTTTATAAATTATTAATTTGGAAAAATAATATATTCAGACCTGAAAGTATAACCAAAGAGCAACTCCAAGAATTGTCTTAACCAAAGCTAGTAGTAACACACAGAAGCTTTCAGCTCACTGAGAAAATTAAGTTGCAATGCTCAGATTTGTAGCTCTTCAGCTCTCTGGCACACAGCTATGGTACACAGTTGAAAAAAATTCCTCAAAATTTGGAAGCACATCCTGATGTTTATTTATGTGAAAACTGGAGTAAGTAGTCAAACTTGCACAAAATATATATTATCAGTTCTCTCCAGCTACTACTCCCAGGTTGACATTTACTTCTATTTAACAGCTATTTTCTTCTTATTTGGATATTTCATTAAAATCCCCCCAAAGAAGATTATAAGTTTCTAATACTGCATTTATTTCACCTCTGACGACAGTGAGAGAACCTTTGGCTCCCTGGAATCACACCAGCACAAAAATATATTGGGGGTGCTATAAGAAACTTCTGCTGCTCATGAAATGTTCTCAGAGTGTATGGCACATTCTGTGTTCAGGGTAGTTACTGTGCTTTCCTAGAAAGAAGCATTTGATGTACATCTAACAAAACTAACTGTAGCAGTTGGAAAACAAAAGGAATGTAACAATAAGGTTATTTTTCTCCTGCTTTTTAGACACCATGGGCTGACAAAGTGCCACCTCTAAGGAAGTCCTGCCTATCTGGTAAAAAGTGTTAGCACTAGGAAATTCCCTATTGTGAGGATGCGAACTCCAAAAGTTTGGTCAAGAGTTGTATGACAGATACACATTGATAAAGCCATTGATATTTCCAGCTTTAGAACTAAAAGCACTCAGGTTTTTTTCTGCTTTAACTTTTGGCTGAGTATGTAGTCTCTAAGTCTTTCTGGTGCTGTCTCATGAAATGATGCAAATAAATTGCAAATTCAACATTTCCATACGCATGGGATTATATAAGGAATGCCAGGACAAACCCAGACTTACTAAAAAAAATATTACTCATGTTCAAATATTTTGTAGTTATTTTTTCTCTACTGAAAAGAACTTAAAACTTGTATTTCTCACATATGTTGCAGAGTACAAAGTCTTAGGGAAGAGGAACACAGACTTCAAAGTATACCTTCAGAATATTTCTCTTTTAGGATGAAAAAAAAATTAAATAATTTTTAGTTGTCAAACATAATTTGAAGAGAGATGATCATTTCAGACACGCATTACTGAGCCTGATAGAGAGATTATTGGATAAAATTCCTTGAGCTGTGCAGGTCTGACTAAACATTGCTCTGTAAAAGCTTGGCATGAAACTACAGACTTGAGCAGAACAGAGAGGCTACTCCAATTTTGCATCCAGATCATAATTTGGAGCTTATGCTCATCCTAAAACTGGCCCTACGTCTTTATTTTAATGTTGGTGCCACAACTACTGTCTCTCGCCTGTGTCATTCCCATGGAAAATTCCCACTGCCTACACCAAGAGGCTCCAACCTGAGCTATACACCCAATAAAAGACTTTTCTCAAAGCCATTTAAAGCCTTGAGAGAAAGTAAAACAAGTGGGGATAAATGAATGGCGAGGTTGATGGACAGAAGGAACAGAAATAGAGAAGACACACACCTTCACAGTAGAATTATAAGCATGATTAACTGGAAAGAGGCCTATGGGTTTGTACTGTTTATTTTGAGCTACAAAATATAAATTAAGGACCGCAACTTAAACAATTGTTTCCTTACTCATTAGACTCAGGTATGCATCAAGCCTCTATATATTAAAATGATGAATAATTCTGCATATATCATTCAGCAAAAGCTCATGCATGTTATATGACATGAAAGAAAAATGAAGCAACAAGCAAGTCAGGGAAAGACATTCAATGACTAAGCATCAGACCTGGCAAGGACAACAGTGAAACAATCCCTGCACTGACAAGTAGAGTTAATACACAATACTGACAAGGTGGGCCAGACTTCTTGTGCCTCAGAAGGCAGCAAAGCCTGGAAGAACATGATAATAGCAAATAATTGTGAAGATTGACATGCCTACTGCTTCCTGCTGAAGAGCAGTGGTGGCAAGAGCACTGCTATGCAAAGAGCTATGGTTGGGCTGCTTCCCTCTCCCCTGGCCTGCCAGCTCCACAGCAGGGGCTGCAAGGAAACAGCACAGACAAAAGGCAATGTAAGGCAAAAGCACAGCAGACAGTGAACCAGAAAAATATGGTTGTCTAGCCAAAGATCACTCTTTTTAAAATACTTGTGTCTCTTATAATACCAAAAACTTCCTGGATATTCGTTTTGATGCAAGTGGTGCGGGATTTTTTTACAAGACCATGAAGTGATAGGACAAGGGGTAAAAGGCTTTAAACTGAAAGAGGGCAGGTTTAGATTCCAGACATTAGGAAGAAGTTCTTTATTGGGAGGGTGGTAAGGCACTAGAACATGTTGTCCAGTGAAGTTGTGGATGCCCCATCCCTGGAGGTGTTCAAGGCCAGGCTGGATGGGGCTCTGAGAAACTAGACAGTGCCCTTAAGGTCATTCCCAGCCCAACCCTTCTATGAAATCCAAGTGTGCAAAAACATTAAGTACCTGCACAGTGTAGTAAAAGCAGTCAAAACTGCAAAAGTTTAGGCACATGCTAATTATGAAGTAGAAATACAGCAATATGGACAGATTTAATGCTTTTTAAGGAAATCAGATACCCTGTGGAGAGGGTAAATTTCCAAGAGTCACATGATAGCTGGTTTGAATTTTTACTCTCTTGCTATTTAGCATAATAAATTGTGGCCAAGAATTTGCATAAAAATTGGAGCAGGTTACAGAGAAGTAAACTATTTCTGAATTTATAAAATGAGCATGAAAATGTTCTGCCTTATTTATATCTCTATCATAGTGAAACCTTAAAGTAGATTGAGGGTACTTTTAAATAAGTTTCATGATAAAGCAGCACTTGATAGATAAGCTTTGGGAAAATCTTGCTGTCGGGGCACTAACCTGCAGCTGAGAGCTCAAGGCAGGAACTCTGTGGTAGTTCCTTCCTCAGACACCAAAACTCACATCAGGTTGCTGACAGATTTGTAGCAGTTGGTAAAAGTCAGACAAGTAAAGTAGCTACTATCTGCACCCACGCACCCTGTCCCAAGGCAAAGGTTCCCAGTTTACACATGAAGCAGCTTGGGAACAAATGTAGTTTTCCTCCCAGGAACCAGAGTCAGTTTAACTTGATATATGCCCAGTTAAAATGCGTAGATAGGAGCAAGTGGAATTGCTTACCAGTCGTAGCCTCTCCCTGAAACAATTTTCAGCTTCCACATTGCTTCCCATCACAAGAGCCAGACAACCCCACTGGGAAATGGCTCCAACAAGCCCAAGAATGAACAGGATATGAACGTACTCATCAAAGCAGGTTCTGGCTGCACAGGCTACAGCCAACTGCTCCTTGCTGCTGTATCCCACAACTCGGCATAAAGAAGTGTCTAACCAAAGGACCATCTTTAGACTCAAAGAATAACCTGCTAAAATTGTAACCTTAACTTCTAAAGAGGATATTCTACTACAGCTCCAATGTCCCACTGCTCTGCTTTCAACATGACACCACTTACTAAAATCGCTTTTATTCCAGTTAATTCACACTTTGAATCTGTTCATATGTCGCTCTGAATTTTTTACAGCCTTCTGAGTTTTCTGAAGTTTACATTTAACATGGAGTCTTTTTTTAAGGACTTTTAGGAAAAATAGTCTTTGTTTACATTCCTCTCTCGAGGAGGGACATTTGATGGACTTCTGCTTTGACTAGTGAGGATGGAGAGGTGGCAACTTCACCCTCCAATCCAGAGTCAATGCCTGAAAAACTGTATAAACCCCATTTTGGAAATAAACTCCCTCTTTTCTGCCTTGAGCTGCTGCCTGTCTGTGTGCCATTCATTGTGTGTCCTACAGCGACACTCATATAATACCAGTTTGTGTAACATTCAAATAATGTTATGGATTAACATTAATGTTTTATTTTGGCTCTAAAGACACACAGTGAAAATTACCCTAGCAGGAAAAATGTGAAGGAAACATCTAAATAGGAAGAACTGTGAACAACACAATTATACCCAACAACCAGTTATAAATAAACTCTATAGCCAAAACCAACTTCCAAATTATTTGTTACCATGAAAGCAGCTTCCATTGCTCTTCCCAAGCCAACCTGTCCATATGGACTATGAGCACCGAAGGATGTCCATCTCAGTGATGGTCTTCCAGAAGTCTTACCACAAATTAGATATCACACCAAAATTTCACATTTACCAAAAACATCACCACAATCTTCCTATGTTCATTGCTACTTATATTCAAGATTTACGCCAAACTGGCATTTGCTCCAGTGGCATTACTCATCATTTTGATGAATGATGGCAAGACACATGATGACACACCTGACAAATAGCAAGTTTGGTATGTGGAAACATGGATATTGGCAAGTTCTCAATCTTCAATTTATTGTTTTCATCAACCCAACCCCAGCTCTAATTTGGGAACATTTTATTTTGGTCAAAGAACTCATCTAGTAGAACAAGTCATACTTTGTTAGTTCTTGCCCAGGGAATAGGTGTGTTCCTCAAATTATACTCTCACAGACTAGGAGTAAAGAGGATAGGTTGGGAAAGAAAATCATTATTGGATCTAGGCTTCAATTTAGCTGGAGACAGTGGAAAATACTGACAAGGCATTAGCACACTTGGATTTTTTCATACAGAGAAATATTGAAAAAAATCAGCAAATGTAACTCTGAAGATATTTTAATGTCCCCATATTGTAACAAAATACCCTATTTCACTTTGTTTCACCTGCTAACATTATGACCCTGTGTCCTGAACAATCTTTGTATTTTGAACATGTATATTTTTTATTTGGCAAACATCTACTCTACAAAGACAAATTTAATGTTAAAGCTACCAGAAGTTAATTCTTGAGTGTTACTGGAGATGCATTTTTAATAACCCTTAAAATTTGTGGATATTACAGTGTTTTACATTTTAAGGAAAATTGCTGCAATTGACGTGTCAGTTTTGAGTAAAATTAGTGCTCATGAGAAGGCGCCAGGTTATTAACTCTGGAGAAGCTTGTCTATTTTTGTTCCATTTAGATCTGTCAAAAGCCTGAATTTTTGTATTAGAAATGCAGATCCTGTCTAGCCTAGAAGATCAAGAGTTTGCAGAACAGTGACACAGCAAGAGTAACAAAATCAAATTCAGACAACAAAAAAGCCAATTTCATTGGGCCTCCCACAAGTTTTTTAACCCTTTTGAAGAAATAAAACCACAGCAGTAATTTGCCAGTTAACAAAAAACAGAACTTCTTTCATTTTGGCCAACAGGTCAGCATGGTTATTTCACATAAATCAGAGAGAGGGTCAGGAGTATATCTGCATGGCACACAGAAGGCATGAGGCCCTCAAGGGATGCTGCTGCTGAAACAGAGAAGTCTAAGTTTCAGCTCTGGCCTGTCCTATCCCAAACACAAACAGATGGAAAGAACACAATTGATAAAAAACTCTAAATACAACTTTGCAGTTCAGTTTAACCTTGTAAAATTTTTAGTATACAGTGCTTTCCCTTTCCCTACATATTTTTGGAGGAAAGAGACAAAGACACATAAAAAGTATTTAACTATTAAATTAAAATTTCTATAAGCAATTACATAAATGACTGCAGTTTACTTTTGAGCTCTACACCTACATGAGCAGCATCTTTAAATGTAATTTCTCAGTTACTTCAGTTCCTCTATCATCTGTTGCCTGGGAATTCAGCATCTCTGGGTAGTATACAAATGAATGGTCTCCAGTTAAAAAAAAAAATAGAATAAAATAGAAAAAAAACACCTCTTACTATCGAATCTACTAACATCAAGTAACGATGTTCTTTTCCTCAAAATTTTTCAGACTTTAGCTGACACACTGTAAGTAGAGGCACATTTGTGCATTCTTCCTTTTCCAACAAAAATAACCACCTATAAACTTCTCCCAGTGGGTAGCATCAATTTAAAAACAATCAGGAAAAGCTTTATAAACTAGCAGTGAACAAAAGATGTTTCTGGTGTCATGACAAAGCCAAAACTGACACAGTGGAGTTAGCAGGGCATTGTATTCCTCCTGAGCAGCTACTGCAAGCTTCAGCAAATGGAAAGACCGGCATCATGATCCAATCACAATGCATTTCTGAGGTTAGGATCAAAGTGCCAGGGTGACAGATTTCTACCAGCTACAAAACAGGTACAGTCACTGCCAGGAAACAAAATAATTAGGTGGAGAACTAATGTGAAAACAAAGAGTTTTCATATCTTCCCTGTTTGCTTCCTCACACCATTAACATTAGAGACAAGGATGCAACCAGCACCTATGACTTCAAATATGGCAGAAAAAAGAGTGGATTTACATATCACAGGACATAAATGAAAGCAAGTTAACATTGAAGCCTTCCCTTTTACAAAACTCATCACTGTAGCTTTCATTTATCCCAGCAAGATTAAAAAACTGACACAAAGAAGCAAACATACAGGACAGAACATAGCACACACAATTCTTTACCAGATACTAATAAAATAGTGGTTTTTATAAAACCTAAGAGGGGGAGAGACCCCAGCACAGGATGCTGGGCTTAATCAGTGCACTGCTGTGGTGGACACGTGCCACAGCACAAGGCTGCTCACCATCCAGTGATGCCAAGGGAAAAGAGCAAAAAATGGAAGACAATACCTGCAAATTATGAGCCTCCAATTTAGAGTTTCCTAGGAGGATTAAGGAAACACATTTTTCATTGTGACAAAGCAGCAGCCCAATTTCAACAGCTTAAACAAGTATTAAATTCACCTGGCCAGCAGCAAGAGAGTAAATTTAGAGCTACTGACTGCGTAGCCATGAAGAAACTCTTACTAACTCTTTAGTAACCGAAGTTCTATTAATTTTATTTTTATTAATTTAATTACATCTTCCACATGTAAGCAAACAACATTAAATGTGCAGTGGAAATAATTTTATTTGTGCTTTTCCCTCCAATCCTTTACACATCTCTGTAAATGTGCTATTTACAGAGCACTTCTGTGTACTGGGCATTTACATACTTCAAGCTGAAAAATTAAAGCAATGAATGCTGGAACTGCAGCAATAACACATCTCAGAGATGTGGACATTCCAGCACCAGTAAGGAATAAGCAGGATTAGTGACATTCTGCAGGGAAACCAGGCACCTCCCAGTACAAGGGGCAATGATTTAAAGGTCAGGTCCCAGTGCTGCCAGTCCCACCTCGATCAGCAGCAATTTGGCCAGCACAGACCATCTCAGCTGGGTATCACAGCACTCCTCCCATCCTCTGTTTCCTGCAGCACAGGAGTGCTGGGGTGGCACAGGCTTCAGCCTCACTTCACTCATCGGGGAGCTGCAACCCCAGCAGCATCACTGCTGGCTGCATGCAGAGCCACTACACAGCATTTCCCCTCAGCACCCCACTCTTCTGACATTGTGCATCTCTGCTCCCAGTTACACTCTCTTTGTTCTAGCCCACTATGTGGTTCCAAAAGTCACATGTTAAATTTCCCTGATTTGGGAGAAAAAGACACTGCATTCCTATTGTGCCCTCTCCAGCTGTCCCTCTCTGTGCTGCTCTAACTGCTGCATCCCTCCTCACCTCACAGCCCCTCACCCTCTGCCTGGGACACACAGCTCAGGACCTGGCTGCCCAGTTCCACCTCTTCCCTCACAGGCTTTTCCCACATTAAGTGTCCAGGAATATTCAGGACTGCTGATTCTCCCTTGTTACCGTGTCTGCCTTGCTGATATTTTATTTTTAAGTGAACCATACGAAAATCAGCATGACAATGAAGCAGAGCCAAGCCACTAATCAGAAACCATTTGAAATTAATTTCCTTAAAAACAGAAAATATAAACACTTGTATAGTAGGACAAGGAACAAAAGTTCTCCAACATCAAAATGAAAACTTTTTTTTCCTTTTTTTAAAGTATGATATTATTGTAGCATCTCTAGATTTTTAGAAGCAAGTAATTTTTAAAAGTATCCATTGTTTTGTTGAGTTAAAAAAGAAAAAGAGAGTGAGCATATAAAAGACAGAGAAACAAAAGAAATGTTGGGGTTTTCGCAACACTTAGAAATTATGCAGACACATACCTGAGATAAACCACAAAAACATCTACTACCTATTTATCTTAAAAACATTTAAATGCATAAAAACATTTTTGAGAACTTTTTTTTTAAGATTTAATTCTGCAAATGCTTATGCATTTGATTGACCACATGAATAGTTCCCTTTAGGTGGTGCAAGAAAACAAAATGCACATATCTGTGGAATTGTTTCCTAAGAACTGCATTAATTCATAAAAGCCAGACAAGGATTCAAGAAACAAATCAGAGAAGTTCCTTTAGAGCACTCTTACCCAATTTCAGTATTGGATATGGCACTAACTGAGCAGAAAAACCATTAATAAATTAGAAGTGCAAAAAATGCAAGATAGAGTACTCAGACTTTTATACATTTTTTTCACCCATATCTGCAGATTTTTGTACAATCTCCTCCCAAAATCCAGCATTCAGTTCGTACCCATAATTTCAGGCTTTCCTACATTTATTCCTGTTTCACCATGGCAGGCATTCCAAATGCCCTTTTTTTTCGTAGCTCCTCCTCAGTTAATGCTATTTAACTTTCTGGTGCCTATACAGTCAGATTTCACAGGAGACCCTTTAACACTATCAGATGTCGTTATTATCCTACACATTTACGTAAGATTTTTATGTTTTCAGAAATAAGAGAAACTAAAAATCTTCCTTTGTTATCACAGCACTATCCTGCAAACAAGATTGTTTTTTCCCCTATGAACAATATTTTTCTCTTGCCCTATGCAGTTTGTCTCTTTCCTATATATTTACATCCATGGGATTTTGCTGGTATCCAGAGCTCTGGACAGAACTGTGACCTCATCCACATGCAATCAGGGTCATAAAACATGTGCTGGACTTAAAAAAAAAAAAAAAAAAAAAAATCAATATCTCTAAAAACAGTGACATAAGTAGAAGACTCATATTTACCATTCGGCTCAGAAAATTCTGCGTCCATCATCAGGTGTCAGCAGGGACAAAGCGAAGCGTCTCGGAGCACCAGCAAATGGGCTGCTTCCACTGAATAGTTTGGATGCAGTTTGACAATGAAAACACTTTTTAAAACAGAAAACAAGCAGGCAACAGCAAGCTGAATGGAAGCGGGTGGAAAGCTCTAGTAAGCGCATTCTGTGGCACAGACAGCTGCAAATCACAACAGGCCATTCCCCCGGTTTGTCAAGGGATTGCTACAAGTTAATACAACCTGCAAACAATAAATATCGTTCTGGCCACTCATAAAGGCCCATTAATTTTGTCCACGTTTGTCAGAGATTGTATCTCGATTCATACAACTCTGTGTATAAAAGAGCCTGTCCTCCAAAACAAATTACATCAGCTCCTCATTAGTAAATATCTTGAGAAACAAAACAGGAGTCAAAGTTTTCACAGCTTGAAAGGCACAAATAAAAACAGTAGTTTTAAACTGACTCTAAATGGAAGCAAGATGGAGTGAAACAGCTATATTCCTAGCAATTGTACCAGGCAAAACACCCATGCAGATGGTTTGCTCAATATCACTTTTTTGTGACAGAAGACTCAATGTTGCCCATTTGCATTAGAACAGCCAGACAAAAATCACTGTGTGTGATAATTTGCTGTAGCTAGAGAGAATTTGCAATGAGAGCTTGAAAGTTTTCATAGCAACCCCCAGTGTCCGTGTGTGCATGAGGGATTAGAAAGGAGAAGGACGTTTCCTTTGCTGGCTGCTCAAAACCAGTGACACAGGGCACAATCCCAATGCCACACACCTTGAGCTCTGTCTAGGCTGAGCTCCAGACTTCCTGACCTTTCCTTCAGTGTTTTTATTTATTCATCATCTTTCTCTTGCCTAAGCACCCTGCCTTCTCTTCCCCCTCTTTTCCAGCTCTCCATTTGAAGCTGCTAATGCAGGTCATTCCATTTCTGTCATTGGACACCATTTTTAGGGGTGATTGAACTGTATCAATTTGGCTCTAATTTCTCTCTCTGTATTTTTTTTTTTTACAAGTCATCTGAATGAGGGCAGTTCTTAAACACTAAAGATTTATCCAGATCAGTGACACCGTACACATATACAATTTTTTTAACACAAACAACTATAACTGATTGACAAAAAACTATTTTATACCACAGATGCTTTTATGCAATAAAACTGAAGAACAAATTAAACAGAAAGCCCTCAGTGTAAGAAAACGTTTCTGACATGCATCAGGAACTGGAAGCATATAACTTGATACATTTTACAAAGACAAATGCCTGCCCAGCAAAATCAATAGATTGCAAGGCCAGTAGATAGGTCCCATCTAGGACTGGAGTTTTCATTAGTACCTGAACTTCTTGAAAGGCTATGAAATGAAAATTGTAAACATAAAAGACAGTACAGATATTTTCTAGAACTCTTCTGGCTGCTTTCTGCTAGGGTATATGATAATGCACAGGTAGATATGAACCACATCTGCCACTGTGCTCTCACTCAATTCCTCGAGAGTCTAAAGAAAGCAGATTCCATTAGGAAACAAGAGTACTTCAGCTAACTGCAAGGCTTATTACCATGCAAAGCTTTTCCAGAATAGATGGAAAAACTCCATTGTGTGCCAAACTCTCATTCAAACTAGCTTAACTCACAATCTATAAATGTGTAGTAATAATATACACAGTGAATATTTAAATGTCAGGTATGCTTAGCTAAGAAGGAAGCCCTTTAACAGCTGCATAAAAAAAGGCAAAATGAAAGGAAAACTTTTGAGAATAATCTATAACAAGAATAAATTATGCAAGTCTGTGCTGGAGATCAGAAATCTTACTCTACAATATGCAATGAGAGGGAAATAATTAAACATCAGATAACATGATATCCCTGGAAAAACACCGGGGAAAAACCACCTTGCCTAACTTCAGAAACACAGAAACAGAAAGTAGCAAAAACAATTGAAGCTTTGCATTTTAGCTAGTTTATTTCACCAATTAAATTTTGTCCTCTAATACCCGAAAGATGGCAACTGTTATTTAAAGAGCTGGAAATATAGCACGAAGTGTGGCCTTTGCAGATTCAATAAAGATACAAATTGAATTATTATTGTTAACTCTCACTAGTACCATCCACACACAGAGTAGATTTTGTAGGATATACAGTTACAGCAAAAAGCCCTTCATCAGTCTTTTGTGACAATCAAAGTTAGCACTATCATCTTTATTGTCTCAAAACAATCCAAGTTGGAAGAAAACCTTGCTACTGTAGTCACAGAGAGCCCTTTACCATATTATCAGCTACATAAATGTAGTGTGGTGGCTTTGAATTCCCTTATGACTAAGAATAGGACATGAATCAATTGCTCACCCTCTACCTTGTCCCAAACAGTAGGAAGAGGTGAGCCAATTGTTATGTTTATTATATTTGATAAAATACACAATGTACCCAAGATCACGGTGGTATCTGACCTGGGATGCCAGCAGGTACGCTGACAGGGATGCTGGGTTTTCCTGCTGCAGAGTGAGATCTTCCCAACAAGTAGGGGCTTTTCCAGAAGCCCCTGAAAGGAACAGCATCTTAAAACACCTTTTACGTATTTCCATGGCCGCTGAGGTTTTGCAGTCTCTTGACAGGATTAGTTTCTCTTTCCTCTTACTCCAGGTAGCAGCCTGGCACAGAGGGAGTGGTACAGGACAGAAAACACAGATGCTTGCTGCCAACCACAGCTGCCCCTCTCTCTTCAGGGACCAAAGGGAAGATGAAAAGTTACCACAAGAGCATGAAACACAAAAGGCTGAGAAGCAGTGGCAAGAGCCTGAAGTACTGGTGGCTGAGCTCATTAAAAGAAAAGAAAAATTAAGGCAGAAATAGAGGGAAATGTGCCTACTTACATTCACATTTGGAATTGCTTAACTAAACCTGACTCTAATGTGTGTGTTTGTTAGAAGGAAACATGCAGCAAGTGAGTACAAATCTCCACCCTAGAAGTTCTCCCAAAAATTAGGTGACCATCCAGATTTCAGCCAGAATAAAAATTGGTTTATCTTGTTGATAAATCATGTAACATATAAGCATCTTTCCTTTTCTGAATAACAGGCATCAGTTACAAACCTTAATGCATTTCATCTGTAACATTGCTTCCTGTTCCTGATAGGGAAAGGAAAATTCATGAGGCAAATATTTAGCTCCAGGCAACAGGCCAGTATAGCAACAGAAAGTTTTACACTTGTGCCAAGATTTCTTGGTTTCCTTTTAAAATGAAAATCGTGACAATTATTTTGATGCTCTCTGATGAATCAGATCTGTCTATATGAAAAAAAGACCTTTTTTTGTTTCCAACACACTCTTTTACAAGCTTATTCACTTTCTTTAAAAAAAAGCAGCTTATGTACCAACTTAAAAGCTAATGTGCTTGCATGAAAACATTCGTAACCAGTCAAACCACAGAGATTTTCAGTCAGTAAACCTGAAATGTGAATTGAAAGAGATACAGAATTTCGAGACACTTTTCAAAAAAATACACTGTCTGCTGTGTTTAACATTTTCCAATCCACATTATAAATCTGACTTGACTTCTACTGTCAATCCTTGTAATGTCAGCATTTCAAAAACTGCAGGGCCACAAATTAAAGCTTCAATTAAACTTGAAAAAACCCAAGTACTTCTCATGCCATGTCCATGCTCCTTACCACCACAATTCTAAATTTAAGATTATAATTCTGATTCTTTGTCTCATACATGTTGGATTTGTTCTGAGGTCTTCTCAATGCTACTTTTGGGTTGTTTTCCCACCAAGCATGGAAAGTGTCCACTGATCTGCAGGCAGGAGTATGAACTCTGCTCATTTTTAATCCCTGTTTTAACTGTGGTCTCTCACTGAGCAGCAATTTAAGAAAGGCTAAGGTCACTCCAGTTTGCAAAAAGTTCTGGCTCATTTCCAGAAGGTTTTCTAAAGTCTAAGTTATCCTGTTATTTTTCAATTTGCTAAGATTCAGGAATCTAATCTATTTCTAATGTGTATTTGTTTCCATTGCCTTTGCAGCTCTTTCCCCAGAAATCTCCTCCTGGCTCTCATGAACATGCTTCTTGACCAGCAGCTAATTGCTCCCACTGGTAAAGCTGAATCCAAGAGTACTACAGGTACAAAAGTTCACAGCAGAGAACAGCATCTAAATTCGGGTAAGAACTTACCATTTCCTGGAGTTCTGCCCCTCCCTCCTTCTCCCCCACCTGGCAGAGCTGCAATTTTACTTTCTGCTCCCAGCAGAAGGAGCACATAAGCATATTTACAATGAGCAAACTCTTGTTAAATCCGCTGTCAGATGCAGAGTTCAAACCCTATAATGCACAGAACCCAATTATTTTGCCAGTCAATTTTCCCCACTGTGAATTACCAAAATTCATTACTGTCAGGATGGAAGAAAAAATAAGGTAAATAAATAAATAATTAGAAACAACTAGACAATAACCAGGAAACCCCTTGCTTCATCCAGCAGCTTTTTCAGCAGTCAACCTGCCCCACTTATGTAGACACAACAGATCTCACCCAACACTCTGCTTATGCTGTTGCTGCACAGAAACATTATATTCTGTACAGGCAGAAAGACCCTCAAACCAGATACTCTGCAGCTCTTCAGCTTGTGCTTGTAATTCTTTACAGTCCATCCCCCAAGAGAGAGAACAGCACCCCAAAGAACTATTTCAAGTCCATTTCAAAAGGAATCATACATTATGCAAAACTCCTTTCACAACAGACACCAGGGCTAGAGATCCATGGTAGAAAGCCAGTAGATCTATGAATAAAATACAAAACCAGGACTCATTGCATCAGATTCTGTGTTTCCCGCAGCCATTCACTTTCTGTATTATCCAAACCCAAATCTCCTGCCCTTAATAACCTTGTGGTCAGACACTCCTCTCTGCGCCATACAGTGTTCACATGATTGCATACCCGAGATACTTGTAGACATGATGACAATACCTAATTTTAATTGTTAGATCTTTATCTGTGAGTTTGCTTTATTTTCTTAATGCATCTGGTATTAGTCCAATGATTGCAAAACTACCTAGTCCAGAGCTTCCTTTTTATTGGAAAAGTTTCCATTGATTGTAGTTAATGAAAGAGAATTCTAAAAATTAAACCAAACTTTTTTTGGATTTCCTTGGTAAGAACTACCTCAAATCACTTTTGCCCAACCAGAACTTAAGACCTGTGAGAAGAGGAATCTTCATGTTCTCTTAAGCTTGCCCCATCAAAATCTCATGGTAAAAACCACTGTTCTTCTGAACATGCTCCATCTGGAGCTATACAGGATCAATGCCCAAAACCAAACTACCAGGGACGATACACAGAGAATATTTTTTAAAAAATTATAACCAGAACATAGTGTATTATTACTCCTGCAGCATTATATTATTTGTGGCTGAGTTCTATTTCTGTTAGCTTTTAAGTGGACTCAGTTAAGTATAATTTCTATGTTTGACCTCCCCGAGATGGCCTATTATGATTTTATGAAGTTAGTGTACATTTCACATAGCAGCTAAAAGTGGAGAAAGTGGAGAAATACAAACCCTTGAGCAAAAGCAAGCCAGAGGATACTTCCAGACACTGCCCTAGAGAATGCAGGGATTGCCTTGTTGTTTTTTTTCTTTTCCCCTAATCCCATTCATTATTTCATGGAAAAAATGGAACCTATATTTCAGTATGAATATGCAAATCTTAAAAATAAAAACACACAGCTATTCCTCTCAAAGCATACAGCAACGATTATCGGGAAAGGGCAATGAGAGAGGTTGGGCATGCTAAAATAAGCATAATTATATTTCAATCTTTGGAAGTAAAAGAGTCCTTCAGAACGGTCAGGAATCAAATGTTTCATCATTAATGAATTATACACTGGTTTTACTTTCTTCTGCAAGACCTTAACCAACCTTGGGCATGACAAGGAACGAGAAGTGAAGCAAAGAAACACTCTGGTAGCAGGAGAGACATACCCACACACAGCAGAACATCTGCTTTTTCTGAAATGCCACATTCCAAGCCTAAACCAGGAATCTCTGCAGTATTTGCTGTAAGTATCAGGTTTTGTACAGAGGAATACAGGCACTAGTTCCCATGCACAGTAGCTGCTGCACCCACACAGTCTTAACCAGGCTCCAAGGTTTGCTTTCTGTCTCTCAGCAAAGGCCATCTCATGGCAGGTGTTCCACCCGGCTGTTAAAAAATAAACAACAATACTTTCCATCTCCTTCTCTTGCCCTTGCTACTTAAATCCTATCTTTTATCATTTCCCCCAGTGTACCCTTCCTGCAGCCCCAGTTCTGGCCTGCCCTCTTGTATCCCTTTGTGTTACTTTGAGGCCTCCTTCCCTTCAAACTTCCCTCTGCTCCATCCCACCCTCCTGCCAAGCCTCCCTGCCTGCATGGTGTAAGAGCACAGGAGAGTGCTGCCTACAGGGGTTTATGCAAGACATGGGCTTTTGCCTTACTAGTTCTTCTGCAATACCACACTTAAAACTCCAATTCGGGGCATGATGAAATGGGTAACAGCAAGAGAAGTAGCTGATACCCCAAGTTCAGCTGAATCCAGCACTCCTGAATAAAAATGTGGATTAAAAACTCCCATCCTTCCCCACTGCCCTGCTTGCCATGATTTAACTCTTGCACTTGGACAGACAAAAGGAAGTGCTGGGCAGGAAACTGCCCCAGTGGAGGATGCACCAACCTCCTCCTCATCCCAACTGTGCCTTCAGCCACAGCAGAGGAATGTGAGTTGTGGCACCGGCTTAGGAGGGGTTATTAATGGTAACAGGACTAAGACAGGAACTGGAGAGAGGCCTTGATTTCAACAGGAAGAACTGAAGAAATGCACTCTTCACTGGATTGTTCAGTGCTTCCTATTAGCTCACTTGAATTAAGACTTCCTAGTGAATATAAGGGTAAGGGAAGAGTTTATCCCATGTTTATGTTAGCGATTAATGCTAGAGCAGGAATTAGGAGACTTGCGAGTCTACTCTAGTGCTCAGCCAACTGGACAATCTCATATATGCAAACATAACACAGCTTTAAATGGCATGCTGCTCTGCTGCTTACAAAATGTCCCACTCTTTTATTTTGTTGTATTCAGAAAAAGCCACAGAGATAAAAACTTCAGCAACAGAAGGCAAGGTTAAAAGAAAAACCTGAGTCCCAAAACCAGAGCTGTCTGCCTTTTTTTGGTTCTGCACTCACATAGGTAAACCTCTACTTACAGACTAGAGACTAAATGTTACCACCACTGTGAAACCTCTAACAGCCCCCCTTCCACACAGTACTCACAGGCAACCAACAAATGCAATTCCCAGAAGCCAAGGGGCATGGAAATCTGACCTTCGTGCTGGTCAGTACTGGAGCACTGGTTCACGTCCAATACAGATCAGTAGTGGTCAAACCACAAAACAGCTACCCTGTTTTGTGGAGGCAGTATTCAATCAACTCATTTCCTAGTATTGGGACTGCAATGACAGACTAGACAAGCTTAGTAAATTCACACTTACTCAACAGATGCAAAAAGATCTACCGTCCTTTGACAACACTGGTATTCAAACCAGAAGTCCACACCATGCTAAACTCCAAGAAATCAAACACCATTGCTGAGAAATCTACAATCTGAGTACTCAGGATCAAGGTTTTTTCAGTTAGTGAGACTAAAAATGAAATAAAACTTCATTGTTTTGATTGTGGTTTGGGGATGACTTTGGGACAGGTAGTCATCTTCTGAGGAGACAAAGTTCCAAAAAGTAACCACAACCCAAAACATCCCAGATATACTGCCTGTGGAGTGTCACCAGCTTCCCAGTTGTCAGACAGTTTCCCAAGCTATTTAAGACCAGCCTAAGAAATGAACACATGCATAGAGGTGGAACCAGTTTAAAAAACAACTCTAACAAAAAGCAGTTAAGCAGTAATTTACACAGGGCAGTAAATAGCTACCCACCAATATGCCTCTCCTACCAGCAGGTCTACTCGTTATCCTATAGTGTGTTCCCAGCTAAATTCTCTATATAGCCATGCCTCCAAACAGGCAAGGGAAAGTGTGCTGAGTAATAATCTCTCCATCCCAATGGCAATTTCAAAATCAGGCCCCATGTGCCCTCTACATATAGAAGAGGTAATATTAAAGGGCAGGCTTGTTATAACACTAATTTGTGCCAACAGGACAGGTTTTTGGGAAGCATCAACACCCAAGGAAAGTGTACAGAACAAATGAAAACAGAGTAGATATGTGCAGGGAGGAGGGGTGGAGAAAACAAGCAGGAAGAGGAAACTTGATTTTAAATGCATGAGGAGATGAGACATTAATGAATGAGGCAGACAGGGGTTGAACTCGGAGAAGGAACACTCCTCCCACCCTGGCTCCTAGAAAAGCAGAATTATGGGGGCAAACTAAAAGCCCTGAATTTCCAGCAAAACAGAACAAACAAAAACATGACAGGCACAGACCTGACTGTTTGGTCACTAGCACTAGCTTCTGGCTGAATCAAACCCATCAATTGTGAACAACCATATATAAAAAAACCTTTTTCAATTCCTATTAAACCAGCTGCAAACAGGAAGGGATAATACCCTGTCTTCTATTTTTTTACTATCTGAGAAGCATCTGCTGTGCTCTGAACTCCAAACCAGTTAACATGTACCACTGCAACACAAGTCACAGACAGTTGTACCAAGCTGGGAAGTTCAGTGACTCAGATTTTTCAAGACTTAAGTATTTTTAATTAGTGAGCTGTAATGCAGACTAAGATTGAGCAAAACTGGTTTAATTTGCATTTAATTGCAGCAGTAGATCAAGCAACACTGGTCTGGCATCAATTTCAGTAGAGGAAACTAATGAATACTCAAGGTGTGCAAGAGAAACAGGAATTTCAGCTAAGTGAAAATTCCAGTCCCTACAGACAAAGACAAGAGATGGCGAGAGAGCACTGAGGAATGCAAGAGAAATACAGGAAGCAAAGTTTTTCATTTTGACATGCCAAAAATACTTGGTCATCTAGGTAAAGCAATTAGATTATTAAATTACATGGAATCAAGAATGCAGATCTGGATACACAGAACTTTCAATTATTAATAGTTGCCTTATTATTAATCAGAGACATGAAAAAAAAAACCAAAAAAAAAAACACCAAAAAAAACCCCAAAAAAAAACCCAAAAAAACCCAACAACCTGGACTAAAGCAGAAAAAAACTCCCAGAGTACAGACCAAAACCCACATCAATCCAAACCAACCTACAGCCCTAACTCCCAGACTGTAAAGCCTTCGAGGCTTCTTTTCCCATTTTTTTCCTTTCTGGTCCCGTGACCTTCACTTCAGCAGGAGGTATAGAAAGGGCTCCTATTTCATACCTGCCCAGTGACTGGAACTTGTGCACTTTGACTGCCTTCAGTCTGAAGAAATCACTTAAGGAAAAGCACCCATCATTGTCCTTAAAGAAGTTAAAAAAAAAAAAACAAAAAGAATCCCAAGCTAACAAACCAAGGAGAGGGATATCAACTGAGTTTAGGCACTCAGGGTTACCTTGTAAAGTAAGTTATTGGACAGCAAGTCCAGGCTCCTGGGCCCAGCAACCTCCCAAGTAAATGCTTACTCATGTATGGTTGTACAGTAAGAAAATACCAGATAAAGAGCTCCTAACCAGGTTATTTCACATCTTCAGAGTTACCTCAGCCTGGCTTATTCCCGTGATCACTTTGGTGCTGATCTAGCACACTGGAGAGAGCACGGAAGCTGTTAAGGTGGGCACTGCTGGTGGATGAACCATGACACCTCCAACATGGACGCTGCTCCTAATACAGTAAAACTGTTGTCCCTTCTGCCAGAGAGCTTGCCCTTGGGTTAGCAGGCTGAATTAGCACTGCACCTACACTGGATCTAGCCCAAGGAGCCTGCAGCAAGAGCAGGAGGAGAGGACTAAGGGTGGCAACAACCTGCAGCTATGAAGATCAGATGTGGTGGGCTAAACCCTGCCAACAGCCTGCTACCACTCTCAACGGGGGCATTACAATTCTATATATTCTTGGGGTCATAATGCATCTGAAACATTTCATCAGTGCTTTATTACCGCTGCCTCACATACATGCCCTGCACCAAGCTCTTCTGGTGTATTGGGTATGACTGGGAAGGTTATGCCAGTGTAGATGTTCCAACAGATAAAACCTACTGAAAAGACACAGAAGCCAGTCTGAAGCAAAAATCAGCACAGACTGAAGTGCACTGTAGCTTTATGCAGAGCATCATTCCAACAGCTAAGCACTGCACATGCCAGGGAAGATATGTTTATGAATTATGGTGTGAAATAAGCACTCTGTACAGGAACAGGCAGCAACCATACCCCTCAGACTTTAGGCCAAAACAGTAAGAACTAGAATGTAAATACCTCTCCCAGTAACTACACAAATCCTTGTTACAAATTTTCTCCCAAATTTGCCCTAAACCAGGACACTGTTCTAAAAATCCCAGCTCAATCTTACAAGTTTATTAGAACCTTGGCAGGCAGCTCAGGAGCCACTGCTGAGTGTAGTGATGACTCCCAGCCTGGAGTCTGAGAGGAGCTGGTGCTACCTCCTTCATCCTTGCAATGCTGCTGCCACAGCACTGGAGTCTCTGTGGGCTCTCCATGATAAGGTAGGTAACAACCATGGCTGTAAACAAAAATAACACAACAAAGAATCTGACATCACAGGCAGAGGGAAAAAAAAGCAAAACCAAGAATTTTCAAAGCTTTCTACTGATACATGCATAAACTAAAAATAATCAAAGCACCTGCAAGCAGCAGGCACAGACTTCATTTAACAGGTGATGAAAGACACTTATATTATTTATATGAAGGTACAAGGCTTCTATGGAAGCAAATAAACCAGAAATAGAACATTTGTTATCAATTCTGCACTCTAAACTGATACCTCATTGTTTTTATCCCTCCTACATTTTTTTTCTTACTGGCTTCTTTTTAAACAAGATATAATGACTAACAGATGCTACAGCAGTGCAGTCCTCAATGAAATGGTAATTAGCAGACGAAAGTTCAGCAGTTGTTTCTAGTTATAATCAGATGAGCTGTACACTCCCCATCCCTTAAATGAAGGGCAGAGATGAGCAATCTAACCTCTGCCTCCATTCCCCACGGTAACAGGGTACAAAGCAATACATACTGAGTGGGACCTGGAGGTACAGAGATAATGAACCTGAGTGGTCCAGGTTTGTTTTAGGTTTTGCCTCTCCAGAATTTAGTAATTGCAAATACATACAATACTAGCTTTGCAAAAATTTTAAGAATATTCACTGCATATATAAAGCTGATGAAAAAATCATCATAGACATCTATGTTGACCAATGAGAAATGTGTATTGCACAGATTCATTGCTATTTATTAAAAAGAACCTGTGCTTTTCCTGTTGTAAATAAAGCTTATAAGGAAATAACTCCTGGAGCTCTGCTGATCTTCAAAAATGTAAACAAATGAACGGAACTACTTGACAAATGTGGAGGAACTGCAACATATGAATGAATGAATGCAATGTATGGCTTCGAATAACTCTAACCCAGTGTAGTTGCTACTCTATTAACTCAGTTGGTCAGAGCGTGGTGCTGGTAACCCCAAGGTTGTGGGCTCAATCTTGATATGGGCCATTCACTTAAGAGCTGGACTTGATCCCTGGGGGTCCCTTCCAACTCAGAATACTCTGATCTGACTTACTAGATAGCTGTCACAGTTTTCATTGCCGCTTAGCTAACCTTAGAAATATGTCAGTTTGGGCTTGTTTGCCATTTCTCCTTCAGCGTTTGGTTGCCAAATACTTAAATTGCAACCATAAAAACAAGCAAACGAGACATAAAATAAGGACAGGTTGGTTAGTCCTCATAATTACTCAGCTGAACTTTAACGGCTAGAAGAGTAAGACAAAGTGCCTCAAAAGATTACAAATGAAGACTCATTTCACTAGTGTAAACTAGAGAAACACCAATACAGTTAAAAATACCACTATTGTCAAAACCCTGGTGATGAGACTTTCAGTGTTTCAGAAATAAAAGAAGCATTACTTTGGGGAACTGTATTACCCAGAACAAATTTCACCTGGCAGGAAAAATAATGAGTCCATATAGGCAATCAGGCCACACATGCTTATAGAAAGCATGGGAAGGAGGTTAATAAAACTCAACCTGTAATTTCTGAATTACTTTTGAGAGAAAAAAATGGTTTACAATGTTTTGTTTTGGAGAAGACAGGACTTGGGAGAGAGTACAGCACATTTTATTTTAAGAACTGTGAGGAAAGCTTTAAAAAAACAAACAAACAACCCCCAAAACAACACTCTAAAAAGAAAAGAAACCCTAAAACCATCACCAGTATACCTCTGATACCAAAGACAATGAATTAATACCTAATGGTATTGAACTCAAAAAACCCTATTTTAGATTAATACTTATATAAACAGATGGCAATTATTTTTTACCTCTAAACAACAAAATACCAACCTGCAAGCTGACCAAAAAAATCCTGAAAAAACATATCATTAACTGCTCTACAGAGTTAAAAATAGTTCAGGACAATTTACTCAAAACCATTTACTAAAGAAAATATGAAGCCTTATATTTAAACACTTCAGTATTTATTATATCCTCTGGGAGTGGTTATAGAGAGCTGAACTACATACCAGCTTACAGCAAAATAACTACATCTGTTTTCATTTCACACTTTTTGCTAATTTTCAGGAAATCTGCATGTGCACATTTATTTTGGAATCAGATACTTTTTCAAAATATTGCCACTGGCATTGAAGAGGTGGAAAGAGGCAGTGCCAACACCAAGTGGTTATAAAGGGATGGAGGGCTAACCAGCAAAGTACCACAGCTGACTCCTGATTGATGTTACCGTCTTGAGTAAAACCAAGGGCTGCTCTAGCTCCTAATTATGGGCCATGCTTTGTCAAATCATTCCCCCCATTTGCTCTTCACAATTTGCAAGATGCCCCCATCCATGTTCCATGCTGCCTCCGTGCCAGCCAGTGATTTTGTCCATCCTTCTGTGGAGTTATGGGAGCACCTTCTTTGGATCATGGATGCTTTTTTATCTCTTGTTGTTGTTACATGCATGCCAATACAGAAGAATGCAAAGTCAATGACTTTTTAAATGAATGCACATGTGGATTAATGTCTCTTTCCTCAACATTAAAAAAAAAAAAATAAAAGGTGATTTTCAGAGTTTCATAAACTCCTGTTCTGTATAGCATTTGCTTTCTTGAAATCCAGACCTGTTTTAGTGTCCAGACTTAAAGCTGGAGGCTGGTAGAACTACTACTGCTGCTTCATCTCTTCAACAATGGTGCATTCCTCCTTACTTCTCAGTACTCCCCTACATATCTGATCATCAGGTTCAGATATGGACCAGCTGTGGACCAAGCAAAATACTACAGCAGGAAGCTACTGGTCACCAGCTGAACCATTTGAAAAGATCAGTCTCCTCCTACACAGAAAGGCGGTGCTGCCCTGCATGGTGGAGCACAGATGTGGGCATCCCTACAGAAACTGCACCAAACACGCAGAAATGCTGCATTACATTCTTACATTAGCAAAAATTCTCTTCATTTTTAATAACTATTCAAGTCCCATCGCTACATCACCCTAGTATCTCAAGGCCTGTGCTATGAGCCCTCTAAGGAAAACCAACCACCAGGAAATCAATCAGCCGTTCTTAACACTGGTCATGTTAGCTCAACACAAACAGATAAGGGCTGATTTTATTTCTGTTTGCTCCAACTTCCCAGCAGCCAAGAAGAAACCAGTCTATAACCAAAGTGAGAGTGATTGCACCAGTAGCCTGCTGGATAAGGCTGGACTGCCACATTTTGAGGGGGCTGCTGTAAACTATCACCACAGAGCTGCCACTGACACAGCATGGATGGGGTCAAATGTCTCCTGCCACAGATGGGCACAGGAAATTCCAACCTCAAAGCCGCTGCTGCCACGTGCACAGGTCCAAAAACACAGCTGGCATGATACCACTCAAAAAGTTGACTGAGGATTGCTAGACAAAGCCCAGCATCAGGGAACACAACTGTGGTAGTGCACATCACAGGTGAAAAGGCGAGCACGTCAGCAGCCTCACCACTGAAACCTGCTTCTGAGGCAGCAGGGAATTCGAACCACGCATGCAAGATAAGCACAGGCTTATCTGGATTGGAGATCTCACACTTTCATGTGTTCAAGTATGCTTCCCTTTACCATAACAGGTATTTCATGGTATTTCCTTTACATCTAAGTAGAGAAACTGTTTTCCCCATCCCCTGCATGCAGCAGGCGTGGGACTCCCACGACAACGCTGATCTCAGCACTCTGGCACAAGAGGTGCCTCCAACCTCCTCAGAAAGGGTATGACCTGGCAAAGAAAAGTCATGACCTTCAAGTATTAGTACAGGTATTGTGACCCCTGAAATTCAATTTTATATATATACAGAAAACTACTACATGTTCAACTCAGTGTTTGTCCATTTCCCGCTTTTGAGTTACCCGTGAAAACCACTCTGAGAAATTTAGGACTTCATGTAAAGAAGAAAAATTGTTAATCATTCTGCTGCCAAAAAAAACATCTTTATTGAGGTACTCAGAAATGGAACCCTATCATACCATCTGAAGTGTATTATAGCAGATTTTCACAGGCAGTGGTTGGGATTAAGTACATACCTTTCCATTTGGTAGTTTTCACTTTGCAGCCTTAATCTAATTTCTTTAAAGACACTCAACTATTGTTCTGGCAGAAGCATAAGGAATAATTTATAGTAAAGCCTCAAAATTTTAAGTCAGTGGGAGTTAAACATGAGGCCTTAAAGAATTCTAGGACCTGTCTCAGAAACTATGTAAAATATTTTTCCCATTAGCACTTTTCACATCTAAAATTTCAAAAGCCACTGCAGACATTTACATCTACCATTCACAGACGTTTTATTGGGAATCCTTCTGAGATTCATATTACATAACTCAGCTGGGATAAGAATTTGAGAGCAATTAATCACTACAGATATCATATGCACATCTTCAGTGAAATTTACTTAACCAAAGTAAAAAAAAAATTGAGCCTTTCCACAGAGTTCCTCAGATGTACCTCATAAAGTAATTTTAGTATGTACATCACAATTCTTTACCAATTTATGTGGCAAATCCATTATTTGTTTGCAAGGGGTTGCTACAATTAATCAAAACAGGGATTTTTGAGGAAGGCTTTTCAGGACTGATTAAGCGGGAGGAAAGATTCCAGCCTAGGCATTAACCAGCAGAGTAACAAGAAGGCAAGCTGGATTTGATGGAGCAAACATGTCTCTGGGCATGCACACAGCCATGCAGATGAACAAGAAATCCAAAACATCTTTGGGCCACTGCAATATTGATCATTAGAGAAGGTACTTTTACGGTAATTTCCTACTGCACCAAAATAATAGAAACGCTAATTTCATACAATTAAAACTGGAGTAAAAATCAATGCCTTGTATTTAAAGGTCTACAGAATGTTATAATGCAATTATTTTCCTTTATCCACTAAAGACATCTTAATCATCACTATCATCCCAAGTCTGCAAAATACCAGGCACTCCTACTCCCTTCCTTCTCAGATCTGGTGGATAGATTTGGCCACCAGTGCCCTGTGCATCAAAGCCAAACAGATCAAAGTACAGTTCAACAGAAGGCAAGCCAATTCCAGCCAGATCTTGTGCAACCTACGAATTGGAAGGCAGCTTAATCCCTCGGGATCTCCTATTTCACCAATGTTGAGACTCAGGCTGTGATATTAGTTTGTATGGATGTGGCAGTTGACCTTTGAGTTTTCTTTGTTAAAGTGTAAAGTGGGAATTCTGCCATCCTCAAAGCCCTTTTGGAAATTGTGAGTAAGAACATCTTCAGCTATAGCTATGGCCACATCACAACAGCCCCATCTATGCTGTGGCTCACTTTGAAGCATGAGCCTTCAAGGAAGGGATGTTGCTCTTCCATTTAAGGATGGTGGTGGTATTTTCAAACGGAGGTTTCTCACTTCTTGGTGCATCAGCCCATTATTCTGTACCCACAAATTCAATATTTCCAGTTTCCAGAATCAAGATCTGTCTCTAAAAGACTTGCAGAGGAAGATCTCTGATCTTCAAGAAAGCCTCAATCATCCTAAACGAGACCTTGCAAGGTTACAGTACAAGACTGCTGTAATTATTAGAGGTCTCACAGGGATGCTGGCAACCATAAGCACTCTCTGCATCTGTAGTATCCATAGGATTTAATCCACAGCATTTTAACATCTGTTGATTTTTCACATTCGTTTTGGTTTTTCCCTAAAATCCCCTCTAGCAAAATAAGTGACACGCCTCTCCCTGTTTGTATTTATTTTCCTTTCACAAACAAACCAACCCCCCCACTGGCAGCACTAAGACAACACACATGAGAGTCTAGCTTGACTTCAAGATGACTGCAAAAGACAGAACTTCATGAGTTCAAGGGGACTGATGCCTGCCTCATGCTTCAAATTTTGTTTCATTTCAGTCTGTCCTTTTCCATTTGTGCCATCTGTTCTTGTAACCAATTTACCTTTTCCATCCACGGCGAAACAGACTAATTAATTAAACACAATGGAGGCAGCTAGATGAGCTTTAAAGGTCCCACCCAACATAGAGAAGTTTATGATATGACAGCACAGGTAGCCACATTCCCCCATTTTCTGATCTCAGGCCCCCCCACGCTGATGGCAGAAGTCCAGCTGGGAGCCACAGTGCCAGCCCAACAGGGCATGGCTACAGCTCTACAGGAGTCCTGCTCTTACACCACACTCAGTACTGAATATTAATGAAGCTTGATTGAAAACACAAGGGCAATCCCTAGTTAGGGGAAATCTCTTTTCACATTTCAATATTGCAAAATCTGCTCTCCAGAGTGTGGTTGCTACTTCCACTGCTGCTGCTATTTCCCTCTCCTTGCAAAACAACCTCTCCCTGTTCTTATAGCATTTCAGTGAAGAAGCAGCTCCACAAATCTGACAAAAAGCAAACCTGTGATAGCTAGAGGTATTGAAATAAATGGAAAGCTGGAGGGGGATAGGGCTTAAAAATATTTTTTAATTAAAAAAAAAAATTAAATGTACCACATTCTCACAAAGCAAGCTGTTTGCAGAGAGAAGACAAAAGGAATACAAGAGCATTTCCTATGCAATAGACAGGCAAGATATTTATCTAAAACATTACTTGATTAGGAAACACTGGGGGACATCCTCCCACTGAAAGAGAAAAACTTACCTATACACTTTTGACTTCTCTCTCTCTCCTACATCTTCACTATTATAAACAGACTCCCAAAGTGCCAGCCTTAGCATTTTTATCTCCTGAAGCAGCAGACTCTTGCCTATGAAGGCAGCACTTCACAGTAAGGATGGACTGAGCTCTGAGGATGTGAGCATGGGGGAGGGAAGCTTCAATATTACAACCCATCCATCAACCACTTCTATAAAGCTCTTTTGTTCCAAGTTCATACTTAGCAACTCAAGGTCAAAACTGATGTTAGAAAATGCAAATCGTAAGTCAACCCAGACTTTCACCCCATGTGTCTTCTTGACCTTAAACACAAACAAGAAACAGGCAAAAAGAAGTTTCAGCAACATGATCCGTTTATATAAAAGATGTGTATTGAGGAATACTAACAAATTAAAAATTACTGGGGGTTAATCTACACTATTACTGATACAGATTAGAAAAATGAAAGAATATGTGCATTTAGGATAAAAGGCCGTTACTTTTGACTTTCTTACACTTTGAGCAAAGTCAGTTTCACCTGGTAGGGGCTTTTCTGTTTGTTTGGCTTCTTTTTGGTTTGTTTTCTTTTTTTTTTTTTTTTTTTTACTGTTTGTTAGGATTTGATTTTTTAGTTTTGAGTTGCTTTCTTTTTCTTTGAGAGAGAGAGAGACACACAAGATTTGATTGAATGCACCACAGGGAAAACTAACTGGTTGAAAAAACCCCAACCTTTTCCTCTCTGGTACAAAACAAAGGAACACATCTCTATTAGCCTTTGTCTTTAAGAAGCCCTGGGTCAGATGTTGGCAGCCTTCACAAAGAAGAAAAATAGTAGGTATTACCAATAAAAAGCAAGGATTTCATTGCAGCCAAGAAAACAGGATGTATTCCACAGGCTACAACTATTCTTCTTAGAAACACAATACGAGGAGGAAAAAAAAATAATTTAATGCACTCAAATACGTAAGAGCAAACTTTTCAGTGAACCCCATTTTTGCAGGATTCCACGGCAGAAAGCAACAGAGGTGCCAAATACCTGAGATTACAGGCTTATCCAGTGGATATTTCCCAGAGGTGCTGTAACAAAAATCAATTTACATGGACAAGAGAAAGACAGTGTAAGACAAGAGAACTCTGACACAGAACTCTGATCCAGTATTTAAAATCTCTTAATTTTAGATGATCTGGCAGTCTTTAGAATTGTCATCACAATACTTCTTGGAGTTTTATTTTAAGAGCTTATATATAACATCTTTCATATGGGAAAAGTCCTGCCAAGAGCTTTAAATATAGCTGTATTGAATGCCAGTTTGGCTTCTTCCATGTGAATTTGGACAATTTTAACAAGAGTTTATGAACTTCCATTGGGAAAAAAAATGTATAATGATAGCTTGCCATCCATGCATGTAAGTTATAACTTATGTAAAATACTAGATAATTCTGCAATCTAGCAAAAACATTTTAAAACAAAACTATTTTTCTCCAATAGCTTTGATTTGGCCCTTAAATCACAGCTTTCTTCTAAAGCACCATCACACACAGTCCTGGCAACTAAGTCAGCCTAAAGAGTTGCTTACTTAGGGGAAGGATAGGAAAATGTGTTTAATTAGCAGCAACTCAGCCTACTGAGGAACTGCTTTATTTGATCAACTGCTGCTGTGGATGATCAAAAAGGTGTTTCCTGTAATTCTCATTGGAGTTTGCTTGCTTGCCCCAAGCAAGACGAAGAACAGAACTACATGGTATGTTCCCCATCCTCCTTAATAAAGCTCTCATCAACAAGCAAAAAAAATAGCGTACTGTAGTAATGTAACCTAGATCCTAGACAGTTTCCAAAAACCCAGCCAAGGATCTTTGTCAGAATTTCAAAGAGAAGCCGCTGCTGAAATTCTTAAGCACGCGGAAGGGTTGTTCAGGACTCCTCCTGCAAACAGTGAATGCTTTTCACTCCCTGAGAGATCATTGCCCACAGGATCTGTAAGGTGGGACACTAGAAACAGTTTCCACTTTCTCCACTGAAGACAGTTTCCATCTTTCTGAGATCAAGTTTTTTACCTTGCCTTTCAACAGAAACAGCAGGTATTTTTATGGAGAGTATTAAAGCTCTTCCCAAGATGCACTGCAAGGTTGGAAGTCCTCAAGTAAATAATTCTAAGTAAAAATAAAAAATATTATTTTTAATTTACAGAATGTGATTTTTGGCTCCCAACTCTATAACTTGATTAACTAACACCTTTCCTTGCCCATCCTTTTTCAAATAAATGTGCTAAGACAAACTCACAGTTTAGGAATGGTATTTTTCAATTTAGTACACCTGCTAAAAAACCACAACACTGCTTGCTCTCCCCTCACTTCAATTGGAGGCACAGGTAGAGCTCAGAACAATTTGCTGGAAACAGCAATGAGATAAGAAAATGAACAGCAGCAATATTAATAGCAAAAGGTAGAAGACAAAGAAGTGATTTACAAGGAAAGCCCATGACAATAAGCAAATTGGCTTCTCTTGCCACCTTTCTTAACTGGGGGAATCCCTTCTCCCTGAGAGAGAGAGAGAAAGAGAGAGAGAGAGAGAGAGAAAGAGAGAGAGAGAGAGTTCCTTTCCCCCCTGCCCTGGCCAAAACCAGGACAGACACTTACCAAGGGCTACAGAGTACCCCAGCTCTCTTAATCAAGTTGGTTCATTTTGTGTCCCACTAGTACCTCTCCTGGACAGCCTTCCAGTAGGGAGAGTGCTTTGGTGTTCCTGGTGATAATGCTTTGACAAGAGGCAATGAGAACAAACTGTAATGCATGAAACTCCATTTAAGTATATGGAAAAGCAGTTTTACTATGAGGATTGTGATTGCTCCATCCTTGGAGATATTCAAACTCCAAATGCACACAGCCCTCAGCACGTGGCTCCCACTCAGGCTGAGTAGGAGGTTGGAATAGGTGGCCACAGCCAGAAGGTAGTGACCAATAACTCAATGTCCAGGGGGAGATCAGTGACAAGCGGGGCTCCTCAGGGGTCCATACTGGGACCAGTTCTGTTTAATGTCATCAGTGATGTAGATGAAGGCATCGAGAGCACCCTCAACAACTTTGCAGATGACAGCAAGCTGAGTGGTGTGGTTGACATGTCTTAAGGGTGGGATGCCATCCACAGGGATCTGGATAAGCTCAACACGTGAGCCCATGGGAACACTATAGGTTTACCCATTCCTTGCAACGCTTTCAAGACAGGAACATTGGTGACTACTCAAGCAGTCTCAAGAACTTTTCCTTCAAAAGTTTCATTCCATTCAAACTCACTGTCTCAGCTTCAACAACAGCCACCAAGGCAGGGGGAGAAAGGTAATGCAGCACATGGCACACAGTTAAAGTATCTTTTATAACGCCCTGTAAATGAAGGCTGTGCTCTCGTGCTAACCATGACCATGCAGACCTTTCAGGCTGACAATGAGAAAGACTCTGCTCACTTCAGTGTTCGCATACAGAGTTCACACCCACTTGCTATTTGATGCTATCAGACACTTGTCAGTCAGTCATTTTTCCAATTGTCTGTTTCTGTTAAAAGCTGAGATATTCTGGGGTTTTCCCTAATAAATTCAAAGTTCCACTAAAGATACGCCCATGCTTTCATTTGTCTTTGGGATTAATTTATTCATATTTTAAGCCACTAATAATAATCTAAATTAGAAATACCATATGTGCATAGACATAACTAGTGATAAAACCAGTGGAGCACAAACATGCCAAGCTGACAGGAGCTCAAATGAAGACAAGCTTTTGTCTATCATGACCTAATTCATTTTTCTACCAGTTGCACTACACAATGTGTTTAAATCATTTAAATATTTGATGCGTTAACCTGCAGCACATTTATCTCTATGTACAATGCTAAATTACACACTCTTCATCGTACCTTTTACAAGCTGCAACTACTGCCAGACAGCAGCAAGTTTCACAATTTGTCAGCAAGGTTACTAACAGTAAAAAAATGTTTTGTAAAGAAAAAGCTACTGTATTTTATGTGTTGGGAAAAGGGGTGGGAGAGGAAAACATGCTCAGTTAGAGTAACGGGGTCAAAACAACATGCCTTGAAGAGCACTCCCCTCCAATGTTACATACCACACTCTTCAGAGGGGACAGCACAAATTACAGAATTCAAGCCAAACTCAGCAATGAGTGGGAGCAGACAAGATAATAAGCACTGCAGATGGTTTTAGTCCTCATTACCATCCAGTAGACACAATGTCTCTGTAACAGATATGGACAAACAGAGGCTTTTGTAACATGACAAACTAAAAAGCACCAAGAGCTCTGTTTTTGTGGTATTCTTCACCTCAGGCAAACACTGTGGATTTCTAATTACCTGCTCTTCCTCTAGACCTCAAAAAAGGCCATAACTGTTGTGAAACTTTGGGTTCTTCAAAACAGACCTTTTTAAGCCATACTTAACTAAATTACCATCTTCTGGATTCAGTCGTATGTGTTATGACTGGAATTTTTCAGGGCAAAGAGCCTTCTAACTCACACTTAAATCTGCATTGTGGCTGTGCTGTGTAAGAGCTTCCTAATGTTTTAAGGAAATTTGTTATCACAAACAGGCCAACAGTGCAGTTTAACCTTCCTTCAGGATAAGCATGCACAGCGTCCCTCCTCTCCACGCAGATTTGGAGAAGCAGCCTCGTCCTACCAGTGACCATCACGACAAGGCGGGGAAAGAGAACTGACTCACACCTGCCTCGCTTTCTCCAGCTTTCCTCTCTTTCCTGAAGGTAAAGATCACGATTAGAGATTGCAATTCTATGTATTTCATAATTATTATATAACTATACCTGCAATGGTAATTTCAAAGTCAATTGCAATAATGTATTTACATTGAAACCACCCTTGTTTTGGTCCTGCTTGCCTCCCCAGGAGGAGGCAAACCCTGTGCAGTGCCATCCAGGATTTCAGAGGCGCAGAGCCAGAGCCACTTCGGCTCACGTTGCACAACCAGGGCTGATCCCAGCCGCAGCCCAAGGGGGTCAGGGCCCCCCCTCCACGGGACTGCTCCCTGCAGGGCTCAGGCTGCTCCAGCCTGCCCAACAGGACTGCACATGCTCCCCACTGCCAGGGCAGCAGCCAGAGATAGCAGGAAGGGTGTTGGCCCCACTGAGATCAGTTGCCATACCAGTTTCCCATATCTGGGTTTCCAACAAGGCTGCAAATGCAACGTGTACAAAACCTTTCAGCTCTAACCCCATTATCACCCTTCTGTTTCCTACCATGGCCATTTCCTATGGCATGCATTCAGCCATGCAGAATGAGTTTATGGTAATTATGTTGATACCTTAAAATACTCGATCTTCTACCACAAACACATTATTAAAAAAAAGTTAGCAGGAGGAACCACAGTGACTAACTACCTTTATTTTAATAGAACAAGGAAATAGCTCAACAAACAGTTTTTAGAAACCTGCATCTAAACTAACACACCAAGACATATTTATGACCATTACTGTATTTTCATTCTTTCTTCCTCACACCAAATCTGGAACAAATTTCTTTCTCATTTTTAAAAATCTTAGAGTTCACATAAGAAGGCCTCCATGTTTCCAACACTACAAGTCAAAGTAGCATAAAGGAGGCTATAACCACATGCTCAATTGCACTATCATCCATATACAAGTGAACATATTTCTCCAGTCTTACAGGGTGATCATTTTCCAAAATTCTTGAGTTCTTGAACTTCTGCAAAGAAACATTTGTCAGTGTTTAGGAGGGAAGAAAAATTCAGAATTTGAGTAGAAACGATTTTATTTGCATCATTTCCAGAATAACGGATGATGGATTTTGCTGTGTTATCAATCAAGCTTTGCTTGTGCTATCTTTCTTCTAAATTGAAGATCAAATACCACAGTTAACGAAATGTTTTGTTCCCATTTTCTGGTAGTTGGGTTCTTTTTTCTACTTCACAATGCCTGAAGCATCTCTAAGGATAATGTGGCTAACAACATTTTGATAATTTCTTTTTAACTTTTAATGATACTGTATTAGCCAAGCATCACTTGATTTCTCAGTCGTTCCAAGCAGATTGAGTTACTCGCCATGAACTAGATACTGAACAGGAAGGGAAAGCCAACACCACTTGTTTGGGAGCTCTTCCCTTGCATACAGCAGGAACAAAAGGTGCCACTAGAGATAACTCACAAATCACTCATCTTGGGTCCTGCTGAGCTTCCTGTAAGCAAACTCCATCTGCTGCCAAAAGCTAAAACATGCTAAAGTAGAAAACAAAAGACAGATACCCATTTGCAGGGAGAAAGACTGGGCTTGCTTTCTTACTCAAACCCAAGATTTTGAGAAACTTTACAAATGTAATAGTCAGACACAAAGAATGTATATAAGCCAGTGAGTGGCAATATTTATCCCACCACTTAAAAGCTAATGAGAGCTCTTCTGTAGCCAGCATTCTGACACTAAAATAAAAAAATTTAAAAAAAAAAAAAAATTGGGAGGACCAAGAAGAAAGAAGAGCCTTCAAGTACAACACATTATCATTTAAAACATTCTGTAGAAGTATCTTGTTTTCATTTTCCAATTGGTTGTTCAACAAAAAAAAAAAATAAAATTTTAAAATCCCACCATTGTCACTATTACTCAATATGCTTGAAATCACTATCCTTTTTCCATTATGATTAACATTTGTATTTAGTGCTAGTAGAAAAAACTAAGTGGCTCAGTTCTTCAGATAGTATCCATAGTTCCAATATACTTCAGAGTGCAGCTGTTCTAGTCCTAATCTCTGTAAAGTAGGAGCTAAGTTAATTAAAAAATCACAATCTTAGATTAATCAAAATTTGGTTAGCTAGGCTATAGCCTGATTACAATAAAAGGAATGCCCAATCAACTAACTTAACAGATGTACTTGTTACCAAGATGTCAAATTTCAAATTAAGGACTGCTACTCACATTAGGGAAATTAAACTTTCTGAAATATTAAAATGTCCTCTGAGTTTGAAAGTTACATGAACTCAGCTACAGACACACAAAGTCAGTTCCTTTGACGGCTTTTTATGTCAAATAATCCCCCCTTCTCACTTCCATCACTGCAATGGTGTAAATGGTCATGTTTGGAAGTGAAGCAATAAAAATTAAGAAAGGGACATACTCAGTTATTATGGTGCTATCCACTGTGCCACAGCCCCAGGCACTTACACTGGGGCTAATACCAAGGGGTTGTGAAATAGAGGGGTGAGAAGGCCTGTCAGGAGAATGTCAAAAGCTCCATCAAATTTTCCCCTCTCCTGTCTCTGCCTCCCACCTCCTCACCTCCTTTCTCATTAATCCAGCCTCTATCAGGCCTGCAGAGGGTGTTGTGTTTGAGGAAGGCAAAATGCTGAGTTTTAACACGTGACATGGGTGGTGAGGTGCAGAGAAGACGCTGAAACTGTCACACCTCAGAACAGGGAGAGGCAGCTCAGAGCACACCTGGGGTGAGTGAGGAGTCTAAAGTACTAAAGAAAATGAGGAGGAGAAAATAAGAGAAAGGAAATTAAAAAAATTAATCAAGTCTTAACCTAGAAAACTGTGCAGTCCTGTGGTTTCAACAGGGTAACTACCCAGAAGAGTGATAGCAAAGCAATTACATGGCTCAGCCACTCTCTGCAGGAGTTAACTATCCTGCCTCCAGATTGCACAGTGCCCTAAGCTCAATCCATTCATTGGACCTTAAACATTTATATTCTAACTACTCCTAGTTCTTAAAGGGCAATGAAATCTCATATGCACAAAGCTGATTAAAGGACAAGAGGCCAATAAATAAATAAATAAAAACACCCTAACTTAAACCACCATAATTTACAAATGACAAAGAGAAAAACCCATGACAGCCTGAAGCCAGAAGCAGCCCTGCCCAACTAAAATATGGTAGGATATAAGTACAAACAACTTGCAAAGTCCACCCACATTAATCTGTGCTAAACCCACAGGTAGCAAAATATTTTCTTCTAGTCTCTTAAGTGGCACGACATCCAGGCTTTCTGGAGACTGCCATCCAACCAGCAGGTTTCCTATCCAACCTACAGCCAAGAACAACATTTAATTAGCATGTTTAATTGATCTTGTTAACTGTTAGGGTGGACAGCTTTGATCTCGCCTGCTGATAGCTAGTTTAGGACTACAAAAGAAACTGGGGCTTTGCATAATTGCAAAGCTTTCAATGCGTGTCTTTTAATTCCTTCTATTTCCCAATCCCCCTTTCTGTTTCTGCTGCACTAGTGCTCCAGATAACAGGAAGCAAAGGACATGCCATCATTTATTTTATCATTTATTTGAGCATGCAGGTGAATAAAAAGGAAGATGAGGAAAGGGAAATTGCTGCTCCTTCACCCAGAAAGACAGGAAAAGGCCAGGAATTAGCACAGTGAATCTGGCTTGGGCAACATTAAATGAAGTACTGCATGGCTGAGGGAAGCCAGTACCAAACACTTCAGTGGAAGATGCAAGAAACACTAAGCATATGTGGGATAAGCTGCTCCCAAGCCCCCTTGAAAGCCTGATCTCATTTTCTGTTGATTAGAGCCTAGTTTAAATTCCAGGACAGAGGGTTTGAGGAATTTCAGTGGCTTTCCACTGTGTTGTTTTTATGTTTGTTAATAGGCTCACCCAAAAAATTATTCTTCTGCAGGAGATTCATATCAGCTTAGGGAGAAGCCCACAAGACCAAGATTACTAGCTTGCACTCAACCAATATGAGACAGTGCCAATACTAAGAGGAAGAGAAACTTCTGAGGACATTTTACGGCATCCTAAAATATCTAGCAACCTTCAAAATAGATCCTAATTGAAAACAACTAAATACAAGTATGTTTAATTCATTAACTACCTCTCCTAAACAGTTTTCCTGAATGATCAAGCCAATCATAAGTTCTACGGAAATAAATGTTCGTAGGTGGTGTATAATAGGTTCCGAGCAATGTACAAAGCAGCTCTACATTTCAGCCAAAGAGTGTCAACTGTTTTCAGAACAGCAAGCCAAACCCTCATCAAACTGAATTCAGCTGGAGCTTTGCCACTCAGCAGGACAACGACTTGGCCCACCATCCCCATGGGAAATCTTTTTCTAACTCAGACTTTCTTCCTGCTTATTTTAAATGAAATCTCCTTTGGATCAGGTTGAATTTCCACAGATAATTAGTCTTGCACTAGCTAAATAAAACAAGAGTTATATTGCTTCTGAGCAGCAAACTGAATAATTACAACAGGGTTAAAGAGAAAATTTCTTCTTTTCTTTCCCAGGGAGAACTTAGGAATTAACTGTTTAACATGGTTGAACTTTGCTGTTGAATCTTCATATTGCACAGCAACAGAGAGAAGTACCACAGTGCAGTCACCTCAAGCATCTGTAATCATGGATGAACTGTTACTCCCAAATAGTGCTAGAACACAGTTCTTCACCTAAAAGCCTGTCTTTTCTCACCAAAGCTTTCTTATGAGCACACTGTGGTTCTGGTGGTTAGTTTGGGGATTTTGGTTGTGGTGTGTTTTGTTTTCTTTTGTGGGGGTGTGTTGTTTGACTTTNTTTTTTTTTTTTTTTTTTTTTTTTTTTTTTTTTTTTTTTTTTTTTAATCCCTAAGCCTTTTTCTAAAGGTGGTTTCTTCTTGTTGCTGCAAGATGATGAATATTTTGTATTCTCTGTCCTTACACCAGAAACTATAGAAAGCCAGCCAGCCCCTTCATCTCTTGCCTACTGCTGATACTGTCTCAAATAATGCTCACTTTTGGTGGCTTGGGATGGAGGAGGGGTTTCCCTAGGAATAAGCTGAATAAAGCTTCCTGTTCAGCTAAAGCAGGAAATGTGCTCCAGTACTGCCTTGCACACAAAGAGTGGAAAATACTTACTAAACAAAATAGCAGGAGATGAAGTGTAAACTGGATTGTCCTTCCATCATGCAGACAAATAGAAAGCCATACTCCCCCATACCCCCAGCTCTCTTGCATTAATGTGCTTAAACTTGGAAGGGAAAAAAAAAGAAAAACATACATACATATATATAGACATTGTGCATCAAAATCAAATTATTAGGCTGTGCCTTTAAAATCAAACACTAAAGGATTTTAAGCAACACTAATTAGGAGGTAGCATTTCCTCCCTCCCACAGGATCAGTTTCTTCTTGTTAAAACAGGAGGTGCAACTGGCCAAACCCCATCCTGCCAGTGGAGACACTGAACCAGAAGTTGTCATTAGGTTAACCTCCCAGCATCACTCACAAACCATCTCTTCAGAAAGACTTTAAAATAAATAGCAGAGAAGAGGGAAAAGACAGCCTTCCAGTCTGTCAAATCACTGGGATTTACAGAAAAGAACAGCAATAACATTTTTTGCATAAATAACAGCAGATGGCAGAAGACAAATATTAATGGAAAAAATGTCCTTCTTCATGCCCTACAAAAACAATGACAGTTTAAGGCCCTACAGCATTTCCCAAGAGCTGGCCTTGTAATTCATGCAAGATTTCTCTACAGCCGTCATATGCCTTTTTGACGAGCTCTGATCACTTCAAAGAAGCAGTTGTCCTCACCCACCCTGACGTTTAAGAACCAAAAGTGATGAAAAACTACATCACCTGATGGTAGGTCACAGCTACAGATGCACACTGCTAGAAAACAAAAAGCTGTTAGGCAAGTCCCGTGGTGTAAAACACATTATGGCAGCTGGATGCTGGAAACATATGACAAAACATCATGCAAAACAGCAACACACATAAGCTTAATGAAAACCTGATGAAAGACTGTTAAGAAAAGTACTGAATCTAATTAATTCTCTAGACCTGGCTAGTGCAGCTGAACTAAGGTCACAAGTACTGCATACTACACTTGAATTTTATAAACCACCTTGAGCCATTGTGCCTCCCATCACCATGAGTTATAAACTAGTCATTAGCCCATAAGGTTGTGTCTCATCATATTTTGATGTCCCTTCTTGTGGCACAACATCCTGCTCATTATGCAAAGCTCAAATACACGTCAGGAAAGCATTTTACTAATTGGCCTTAAAAATAGCCTTGTATTGAAATCGAGTCAAGCACAAGTTTCTCAATTGGGAGGATATAAGGAGAAACTTCTCTACCACTCTAAACAAAAAGTTAAAGAGAGCTAAACCAAACCAGACAAAGCAGAGTCATTCTAGTGAACCCCTGAAAACTCAACCATCACCAAGACTGTGTACATCTGAAAGCTACCTTCAAAGTCCTGAAGCAGACATTAAATCAAACTCTGGATCCAAGTATGTGTGGCACACTGGTACAAAACCCTCAAAAGGAGGCCTCCCAGCTGAAGGGCATGGCAGAGTCCCAGAGATGGGGAAGTTACCCCTAGTAAGGCTTGCAAAGACATGGTACCTACTGCACCACAGCACTTCCTTAACCAGTTTGCCACATCAGAAAGTTCTCTCTCCCATGTGGAGCAGTGAATGGATGTCCTTGATTCATTGCAGAATAGCGGGGAGTATGTAACAGAAGAGAAACATCAGAGATCATCTGAGACATATTTACCTATTCATGCCCTACTATCTAGGTCTAGGAGCATATGGATCCTACATACACACAAGGACACACTGTACAGACCCACCAGCAAGCACAGTCAATCACTGCAGAGTGACTCACTGAAGACAAGGAGCTTTGTTCTGCCTGCTTTTCCTCCCTCACATCCCTGCCCATGTTCAGCGAGAAGCAAACACTGATGAACCCCTGTTATCTGAAGGGTACTGCATGCAAACTTTACTTTGAAACAAAAGGATGACAGTGCAAAAATTAAAAAAAAAACAAACCAAACCCACAACAAAACAAAGCACACCAAAAATTTCAAAGTATGTACTTTCCCAAGCACCACTGACACACATAGCATTGTTTTCTGCCAGCTGCCAGTCTATAGCTACTTCCCAAAAAGTGGTTGTAACCCAGATTTGACAATTTCTAGTCCTCTTCTGGTCCTTACCATACAACATCATGCTGGGATCTCAAAAGTTTTCTAGGACCTTCAGTTGCAAGAGGAAATTATTGTCTGGGCCCCACAAAGAGAACAAAAGCCATTTATTCAAGTAGAAATTACCCACGATTTTAAAGGCAGGTGTACAATGTCCTATCCCCTCATCCTGAATGCAAGAGCAAATTACTTAAGTCATCTGACACAATGTCATACTGCACCTGTGTGTGTACTTGTGCTCCACAAAAGGTGCAGTAGTTTACAAAATATATCTGCCTCACAAGAAAAGGTTTATGATTAGTAAAAATCTAGTAAATGGGAAAGCAATTATAAAATCATTGTTGTTCTTACAGTCCTGCACCAGCAAACAGCTTTCTCCATGAAGCTTCAAAAATTGGAAGGAAAACTCCCCCTTGCTGTTGTTCCCAAATAAAGACAGCATTATTAAACCATCCTGTTTTCCATCTACTTCCCTTTAATGTCAGGAATGGGGTTAAATCTGCAGAAAAGTCTGGACTACTTGTATTACAGAGATGCTCATCACTCTAACTGCAACTCAGCATCCTACCTGATCTCCTTGACCACACTGCAGTATCTAGAAAGCGTATAAGAATTGTCATGGCCTCATGTGCAACTTCATGTCAATATACCCAGCCTACACATCAATTCCTAGGGATTGAAGAGGTAAACAAAACAACCTTCCTTTACAAACAAAACTAAAACAAAAAACCCCAAACCACCACCACAAAAAAAAAACAAACAACAAAACAAACAAACAAAAAAACTACCAAACAACAACAACAAAACCCCCAAAATTAGAACTAAATAATCATTAATTCTCTTAGACTTAAATGAATGACATCTTTGAAAAGTGAATATAGCAGCAGCTGCAATGAGATTTCAAGTAGTGAAACTGAATAAACAGCAGAGGTGCCACTTAACAAAGAATTTAAAACCAGAGAAAGGCAAACAAGAATTGCATCCAGTTTTGGGCATCACAATGACAACAGCAAAGACTATCAAATTAAAAGCAGTAACAGGCTTAGGCCAAAGAACTGAGTTATAACAACAACAACAAAAAATGAATATATAATTTGTGCAAAAGGATGACTAAGAAAGAATACAATCACTAAGAGTCTGACACATAGAATTTTAGGGTTTGCACAGTGCAGCAGCCTTATTTCAGCCTTGCCTATATACATTGCATCACTGTATGGTAATCACTAGTGTCCTAGTTAAACTGAGATAAATAAATATTGCTTCCTATCAGACAATCAGTTTAATATACCACTCTACTGCTGTTATCCCCAGTAATAACACACTTGCATTTCAAGTGTGACAGCACCATGCCATGCTGAATTAACATAACTATATTGGCAGAAAAGGTCATACTTGTCTTGGTGAGGAAGAAATGGTCCTTCAGTTTATCATTTAGTTATAAGGCACCTAAAGTAAAACTTCTTAGCACAAAACTTTAGCCTCACACTTTAAAACCACAAGGTTTGGTATGGATGATGAAGGTGCCTTCAGAGAAATCACATACCATAAGGAATAATTCTGCAATGAAACAGGTAAGTTATCCATACAGGGTTCATACCCTTTAAACCCTTTTTTTCTGAAAGGCCTTCTTTATCGATTTTGCTCACAAGTAGAAAGTAAGCTTTCTACTTCCATTCAAAAGAAAACTGCCTGTGGTCTCTGAGCAAGAACCCTATTTAGGCCAGGCTTACACCTTATACAGCTGCTACAAAAGTTGCAACACAATTCTCCGGGTTCCTGAATGTTTCCAGCACATTGAGAAAGCTAAGCTGATGTTGCAAGCCATCGCCCACATCGTCTGTGGGGAGCTTGGTCACGGATAAACAAAACTTCACGTACCAGATGCAATTTTTACTGGATCCTTTCTCCAAAGCTGGACCAAGCTCAGACAAAAAACCAACCACCTTTTCCTATAGCTCTGTGTAGGTGTACAGTTAGTCACTTCTAAGGGCCACTTTACAGGCTCCGAGAGAAAGCTAAGAACAGCGTCCCCATTCGCGCCACTACTTAGGAATCTGAGGCCGAATCTGCATCTTGCCGCCGTATGAAGTTGAAATTTCAAGTTTGAGATCGGCTCTGCACAAAGAGCCGAGAGACATAAAACCAGCTGCAAAATACATCCAGGTTTCTATTCAGTGAGGTCTTCCCAGGCACATACAAAAGAATTAATCAGGCATGTGGGCTGAACTGTCAGAAGCTCGTCTGAGCCCAAGTCTAGCGCAAACCCGGCATAAACATATAAACAAACTCCCCCGGGATCACAGCGCTCTCAGCTCCCGGTGCTGGCGGCCCCCGCCCGCGGCCAGCCCGACCTGCGGACACCTTCTCCCCGGTGAGCGAGGGCTCCACCGCACAGAAGCGCTGGGGAACACCCGCAGCCACCAGCCCCGCACGCTGACACCGCCCCTCCCGCACGGGCCGGCGACATCCAGGGCCGGAGCCACCGGGATGGAGCCCGGGGTGTCCCGGGGGGGAATGAGCGGCGCCGCGCTA